>VWZV01009447.1:83108-107312 GCA_013397155.1 Irena cyanogastra | reverse complement strand
TGGTTCATTTCTTTACAAGAAACAGCTAAAATTCATACTCTAATATAAAAAAGTAGTTGCTAAATGTATGCTGATGACCATCTTGTTGTAGACTGTAAAGCCTAGCAGTCAGCTACTTTCCTGTATTCAGCTGTTTTTTCTTGCAAAACCTTTTGAAGAGGCGTTAGAAGAATCATGAAGTAGAGAATGCACTTCCCATTGACTCTTAATTGTTAACCTTGATTAATAATTGTTAACATAAGTGTATTGGTGGAAAATTAAACATATTTATATCATCTCCCTCTTTAAATTTCTGCCAATATTTCTATGACTGTTTTTTCTGTTGCTCTTTCCAGAAGTCTTATTTACTCCCTCTAACATGTTTCACATGCCTTCATCTCTGGATGCCCTACTGTGTCAATATTTTCTGATAATTTCCATGTACCCTTTCTCACTTCTGTCTCACTATTAACAAATGTTTCAGCCTAAACTAGTTTCAGGAATCTATAATAATTTTGAATCTTTGGCACATTTCATGGCCCAAAGCTTCATTTAGGCCATGCAAATTAATCCTTTATTTGGGGAATATAAGTCAGAAGTTTAAGTGTCTTGGGATTTCTCTTTAGTGAAAAGGAAAAATGCATGTCTAGCCTACATGAAAGGAGAATCAATTTCTGTTGTTCTGATGCCTCTGCAGTGTGGGAAATGTGGCAATATTTTTATCTCAAAGAACAGAGATTAATGTTTTGGTTTGCATGGGAAGATCAAGGTTCTTTGTACATTTTATCCAGATATTTGATTTAGTAAATTAACAGAATTGAAATTAGGGTATTAAAGATTGATTCTTCTTTTGATTTATACAAATCACCTTTGAAATCTGAATAAAATTAAGAAAGAATACACCAGTGATAAACAGGTAATTAAAATTCTTTTTTGCTGTAATACTAGGGAATTATTTCAATGGCAGAATTATCATGTGCATGTAGTTCAACTTTTACGGTTTATGTAGTAAAAAACACTCAATGCCAGTGTATTCATCGTTGTTCTATTCTGTCGTAATTTTTCCTCACAGAAGCCCTGATACAATGACAAGTTTAATAGAAGTGTTCCTGTGACTTTAGAGGACTGACTCAAAGGTAGAGCAAAAAGCCAGCTGAAAATTCTGTGAATAAAAGTGCATTATCTTCTCAACATGACCAGTACGGATGTGTCACAGAGAAAGATCATTAATAACTTATGATTCACTGGAAGCAAGAGCAGACTTTGAACTCTAGTAATTGCATTTTGTAGAAGTTTGCACTTAGCAGCTATTAAACTTGCAATTGCTGATTTACCTTTCAGGCGTTATTAGATGTGTGAAGATTCACCATTCTTCAAATAATAGGAAAAAAGCATCAGACTACAACACTTAAGGCATGTACATTTCTAGAATGCATTATAGTGAGGTATGTATGTAGAAAAGCAGTAATGTGGAATAAATTGCTACAAATGAATGGGGGGAAGAGAAATATATGCAAAAGTAACATATATTTTTCAGAATGTCTTCAAAAGAAGAGAAGGCTAGAAAAACATTTTGCCTGTTGTACACTTCTTTTCAGTGTTCTAAAAAGTTGAAATGAAATTAAAATAACCTTCTGCCTTTGAAGAGAAATATATCAGGAAATTAAAGCATGGAAAATCATCAAATGTATATCAAATGTATCTGCTTTGAATGTTAGACTCTTCTATTAGAAGATCAAAGCTGATATTTAGATTTTCTCCATATTTTTATCTCAACACTAATAAAATAAATTACAATGTTATTTCCTCAGTTCTATAAATATGTTTAGCAAAATAGCATCTTAACAATGTTCACATAGACTTAGACTGTTGTGGACTGAGACACATAAAATACTGATATAGATACTTCTATAAAATGCAAATAAAATGAAAATATTTTTTCTTATAATAATACATATCTGAATGCTTCTTTTAAAAACATTTTCAAGTCCTTTGGGGGGGGAAAAAGTAGCATTCTCCACAGAAGTCAAGTTCTTTTTCTTTCTGTACGAGCTTCTTACCCATATTTATTAAAAAAAACACTCTAACCAAGGAAACTTTTTATCAGAAGGCAGAAGAGGATGAGAGAAGAGAAGGGAGAGAAGAAAAAGAAAATAAGTGGAATTGTAGGGGAAGCGAAAATAAAAATGCTAAATTGTCAGGCTTCCCTCTAGGCACATGAGACGAGTATGTCTTTACTTCAGAGATGTTCTTACTGAAAACTTTTAACACCAGACCATCTTCATCATAAATTTGACTGTTTAGTTACCTCCTAAGTTTGGATCTCCACCAGGACTGTAAGGAAATAACTGTCAACCTGGCAAAGAGTCTGTTTGCATCTCAGCATACAAATAAGCATATTATGTTTTTTGTGTGCAAGCCCTTGACACCTGCTTTTTTTCTGATATATGAGATAGATATTTTATGCACAGTGTGAATCTCTGTATCATACACAGCTTTGTGCTGTGTGTAAAGTGCCCACTGGTATCAGTGCTAAGAGCTATGTATATTAAGTGAATGGCAAATATGCATCTGAGCACCTGAAAATTAAATAGCAACAGTTAAATTCACTGATAGCCTCTCGACACAGAGTTATTCTAAACCCTCTCTTGAGGTAGTTATTGAAATCCATAGAAAAGATTTTCATTCAATGTCAGTGCACATACATCTCTTCTTTCCTCCACCTTATTTCAAGCTTACTTAATAAACTCTTCTCCCCTTTTTGGGGCAAAATTTAAAAAAAAATTGAAATTTTATTTAAATTAATGGATAAAAAACCCAAATCAACAACGTATTTTATTAGTATATTCACAGTTGGACTGAAAATATCCACTACTGCAATGGTCATTTGAAGCTTTAGGTAAATATAACTTTGGTGCAACAATGCTTGAGGGTGTCTGGCTTTCAAACAAAACACAAAAATGAAGGATGTGTTACCTAAGTACCTCAATCTCATAACAGTTCTTATGTTAAGCAGGACACAGCCTAGAGCAAGCTACTAGAAACTCTGCGAGAAAACACAAAACTATATACAAAGTCTGTCTCCTCAGAGGAGAAGCCAGCCTCATTCAAAATCCTCCTGTCTCCAACTGCTGTGAAAATTCATGCCGAAGGAAAAGAATAAATTTCAATAACAAGGCCTGAGTTTTGTTTTCTTAAGTGTGTTTTGGAGCCCTCAGCGTATTTCTCTTCTATTGCTTGCTCCAGTTTCACCCTGACCAAACCTCAGCAGAAACAACATGACAAACTGCTCCATAGATGGCCTTTACCTGTCATTTCATAGAATAATTTCATTTTTCTGGCCTCAACCTGCTTCCTACTTCTTTCAGGTAATCTTCAACAATTCTTATATTTGAAAAGACAGCCCTCTCCTCCGAAAAAAAATATGATTATAATGATTTTTATATCTCACAATTATTTTTCCCGTATTTTGCCTCCTTACCAGACCAGCTTGTTTATTCACTCCTTCTGTGGAACCACCTATTTAATTTTTCTCAGTCTTTTAAAGTTCTAGTAAATCTTTTTTGAGCCATAAGTACTGTATCAACACTTGTTACTTGATATCAAGGCTAATTTAGATGATAAAGAAATTATGACTGTATTGATGAACTCTTGATATTTTTCAGTTCTAAGGCCTACAAGGACATTACCACCAGCTTCTGAATACATTAGCCTTAACCTTAGCCAAAATAAATTAAGGGTTAAAGGGATCCATGAGAAAGTATGCCACTAGATTCTTCTGTTGGAGTGTTTTGATCTGCTTAGGGTAAAATTTGTAAGGTCCTATTTCTGTTCCTTCCAAGTGGGTACTGCATATAGCCCTGTAGCCTAGGAAACATGGTGCTGCTATTGCTTGTAAGAGACTGCATGCTGAGATAACCACAGAGGCCTCAAGATTTACAGGATTCATCTGAGCTTGACCTACCTGGAACTTCATCAGACTTCTTTAACTGCAACAACAGTTATCTAACAATCAGGTTGCTAATAGTTACTTAGAGTGACTAAAAGTCACTAATAGTGATGAAAACCTATTTATTTTCAGCTTTTGTTTAGCTGTGCACAGAAGAATATTTATGAAAATATTACATCAATAATATAAGTAGCCACCGTTGTTAAAAGCTTTAAAGCGCTTTTTAAATTTTCCTTGGTTACCTAACTTGTCACTTAGGCTGAACTAGATGTATTTTTAGATGTTTCTCTTGTATTTAATATTAATAAACAGCTTTATGATTTAGAAAATGCATATATACTCTTTCTAGGAATAAACAACCTTACTGTCCTGTATCTTTACAACGTTACCCAAAATACGTTAATTTGCAGCAGAAGACAATCTGTAAATAAAACTGAAAAAACAGAAGACAGAGACTTGGAGAAATATAATCAGCTTCTAGCTGCTTTTCAAACTAAACTATATGAAATTCAATATATATAATCACATAAAATATTCTCTTTTTTATCAAATTGCATTCAAAGATAGATAACTGAGGCTCTTCTCAGCATGACTCAAATGAAACATTCCTAGAAAACAAGGTAGACTTCCATTCTTTTGATGCTTTGTTGCACAATAAAGCATGAGGATACTTGTTTAAGCGGAAGGCAATAGATTGGAGTGATTGATCCTACTCCTGAACAAGATAAATCCATTGATGAAAAGCAGGGAATTTAATTTCTTTACAGACTCTGCTTCCACACCAATATCTTTGCTTCACATGTTGAAAACGCTCAGTAGTTTGTTTCTTTCCTAGCTGATAGTGTGGTATACAAATTAACATCTAATTAACTTGCAAATTATTTTCACCTAAGAAACTTTATTTGGATTAAGTACCAAAGGTCTATCAAAAGTAAACTGAGAGAACTGTGCAATCCACAAGCTGCCATCCCTTTCAGGAGCATATTAAGGTCCACTTAACTGTTTTCATTTAAATTTGTGAAAGAATCCTGTAAGAAATATTCAAGAAAGGCAGCTGAATTAAATCTAGATGAACTGCTGAGAAATAATGCTAGAATTAGTACGTGAAAGAGCAAGATATTAGACCATCTAATTCTTTTCTTTCTGATGCTTTTTAATAATCCTAGACACAAAAAAGGTTCTTGGTATTCTGTTATGATCATTAAATTGTGACATAAAAATAACGGGTTAATTTTCTCAGGATTTAAAATTTTTATGAAAAGCACTTTTGTTAGTTGGCTTTTGTGTAACCATAAAAAGCACTTAGATATTCAGTCCTAAATCTATTACTTGTATAAACAAAGCTGATACATTCATTCATATTAAAAAAAGATAAAAATTTAAAACACTTGGGTAAATATGTGTCTTGCCATTGCATAATATTATTGGCATATCACGTGCTTCAGTAATGAATAATTGCATCAAGTCATCATACATTAACTAATCAAAATTAGGATGGAAACAATTTAATTTAAACATGATTGAATGCCACTGGTCTAGCACATTTTCCTATCCATTTGAGACTTAACAGCAAAAATCTAATGACCTTCAATGTTTATCCTGTGGAGATTGGCAATGCAGACAAAATGGTAAGTTTTACTTTGAAAAGGAAGATGTCTGCAATGCTTTATAGAATTTCAGGCAACTAATTTCATTAGTTACTATACCAAATTCTTTTTCACTTTCTGTTCACCTGTTCTCCATGGAAAAGATAATTTACTGAGGCAGAAGTCGAGAGGAAAAAAGAGTAAATTAAGCGAGAAAGGAATTAATTGGTATGTAGATAATGAACCAATGCCCAATAATGCATTTTTTAGATAAGGCCAATAAGACAAACCATGGCTGAAAAAGAAACTCATAATGAAAATACTAGAGATGAATAGAAATCTTACTCATTTATAAAGATGTATTTTAACTTTATGAAAAAAGAAGCCTATTTAATTCAGCTCTGTTAAGTCTTAATTCAAATTCACTTTGAATGTCTTTCTGCCTTAGCAGCATGCAATTTGGCATGTATGTCTAAATAATTCTCCTGAAGCTATTTCGAGATTCATATAGATCAAAAATAAAAGGTTAAAGTTTAAGGGCTTTTTTGGCATATTCTCTTTCTTGAGTTTTGGTTGTTGCTCACTGTGCTTGTCATCAACCATAGAGTTTTCTTTCCAGCTACCTTGATACTAAATAAAGAAGCATAGGCATTTTAAAGTGTGGTTCAGCCAACCAGTTTTAGACACCTGCATTAAGAAGAAATGAACTGTTTCATATAGGTCTTTTTCTTATCCTTACAATTACGAATTCCTTTGTACTTAAAAACAGGCAAATATAACTAAAATTCAGAGTTTATACTATGTATTTATGAAGTATGAAGCATAAATTCAATTAATTCTTATTTATTGAGTTTTTTGTGTAGTTATTTTTAAAATAATTGTGTTTTATCTTAGAACCATCTTTGAATTTCAAGAAAATACTGCTCAAAAAGAAAAAAAAAGAGTAAGCTATATGAATTGAAGGAGAGGTAGAGAGAAAGTGATAGGATGGAAAATCCTGTTTAAATCAAAGAGTCTATCTAAGAGATTATTCAAAGGACCTTTAACTTTCAAAAGACAGTAAAATTAATCCAGAAAGGACTTTACTACCTGAATGTGTATGTCCACCTCTTTATGCTCTTAATTTCTAAAGTCCTTTGGTTGTTTCCCAGGCAAAGAACCGTACTTATCTACTTTTCTTGTCAAAGAATTTTATTTCCAGATGTGAGAGGCTGGGCTGCTAATGATTAACAACTCAAACTATTTGCCCATTCCTCAGGTGCCAAGTTTGCACACACATGAGCACACACACTGTTGGGAGGAGGTGAGTTTAGGGGTAGCTGGCATAAAACAGAGGGTGTGAACTGTCACTGCCTGGAGGCTACAAGACCAAATGGTGCTTCTTGTCATGCTAATTTCCCTCCGTTACACAACTGCTCAGTTATAAAAATCCACCTTCTCCATCNCACTGATCATTCACTCTAATCCACTCCAAGGGATCTATGAAAAAGAATCTGTGCTACCTTTGATTTTTGGGGTGAGTAATAACATTGGTTCATATGGCTTACCAATTTCACTGTTGCCTTATGGCTGAGTCCATGGTTTTAGACTTCTTTATAAATGATGGAAAGAATGAGTGCTTCCCGAATTTAAATACCTCATCTTAAAGTTATCAAGTAAAATAGATCATTGGAATCTGGAATATGACTATTAACTAATTAGGAAGTTTACAGTAAAAACAGAATATTTTCCCTGAACATTTATTTCTATCTTTTAAATTGNCAGAAAGGACTTTACTACCTGAATGTGTATGTCCACCTCTTTATGCTCTTAATTTCTAAAGTCCTTTGGTTGTTTCCCAGGCAAAGAACCTTACTTATCTACTTTTCTTGTCAAATAATTTTATTTCCAGATGTGAGAGGCTGGGCTGCTAATGATTAACAACTCAAACTATTTGCCCATTCCTCAGGTGCCAAGTTTGCATACACATGAGCACACACACTGTTGGGAGGAGGTGAGTTTAGGGGTAGTTGGCATAAGACAGAGAGTGTGAACTGTCACTGCCTGGAGGCTACGAGACCAAATGGTGCTTCTTGTCATGCTAATTTCCCTCCGTTACACAACTGCTCAGTTATAAAAATCCACCTTCTCCATCTCAGGGGAAGATCTGATGGGGCATTCCTGGCTCAACTGAGCTGGCAGAAGAGGCAGCAGCTGTCACGTCTTTAGAGGGTGTCATAAGCCATCAAAGTCTCCTAAAGTGCCCCCCGGCTCATTCTTAAGGCTTTCCACCAGAGGACTGAAAGCTCTTTCCCTGTCTAGGAGAGGTACCTGAGCATTCCAGCACAGCCTCAATGTGTTTTAATTTGTGTTTTGTGGGCTGCTTCTCCCACCTCCAACGGACCATGGCTTTGACCAAGGAGCATCTAAGCTGCAACAAACCAGTCTAATCTCTGTGGGTGGTGGTTATGAATCTTTCTACTCTTAACCTTTCTCTCTCTTTCTTTCTTTTCCTTAAATGTTTTCTTAAGTGCTATTTTTATGCTTTCACANAGAATATTTTCCCTGAACATTTATTTCTATCTTTTAAATTGGCTTTTTAAGGGATGTAGCGTGAATAGTTCCAACATAAATATTAAAATAGTTGATACTTAAAGTTAGATTAGACAAACTTCAGCTGGATGTTTTAATGTCTGATTTAAGAGATGGCCACAGGCATCCAAGTTTTGACACTACTGGAGCCTACTTCATAGTTATGCTACTATCATTTTCCTGTCTGTTCCAAGATCTAACACGGAACTGTACCTTCTCTTCTGACAGGATTTGTACAACATACTGCCAGAGAAGCATAAAATCAAAAAAGAAGAGGAGCATGCTGTACAGATGAATTTGTAAGCACTCTACAATTAGTGAAGAAATAGAAAAATACAGTTTCTGTTATTCTCTAACAGGCTGCCTTTGATAAGTCATCAAAGAGATATTTGAGAGATTCTTTAGGTCAAATTATCAAATAATGAAAATTATGACAAGTGCTTTTTCTGACAGTACACTTAAATATGATTAATTAATTCTAATTTATATAGCACATATTGGTACATAAATAACACTGCAGGAACACCTGAGAATCTTGAAACACTGTGTCTTCTCTTTATACATTCACCACAAATTTTGAACATGTTTTTTCAAACATTTAGGCACATAAGATCTAGTTTTCTGGGATCAATATGAGTCAAAAAGGATAAAGTCTTAGGCATGCTAAATATATGCTTTTGCAGAGTGTTCTCAGACATTCAGGTTTTCACTTAATTGAAGGAGCCACAGTGAACTTCCTTGACAAAAATTTCACAGACACTGATATTTTCTTTG
This sequence comes from Irena cyanogastra, assembly GCA_013397155.1. Taxonomy (NCBI): domain Eukaryota; kingdom Metazoa; phylum Chordata; class Aves; order Passeriformes; family Irenidae; genus Irena; species Irena cyanogastra. Next base: position 98,453 of record VWZV01009447.1, on the reverse strand, counting down.
TTGAATATTAAACTCTTTGATCTTCTCTTAGGATTTAAGTCACACTTATTTGTAATCTGACTTTAAAACAGAATGCCTGTTTTCTGTTTGTGAAGAGGAATATACCGAAGTTAATATTTGCAAAAGAATGAGAAAAAATATAGTAAAATATCCGTGTCATAAACCTTTTAAATACATACTTATTTCAGTTTTTAATTTCTCCATTCTCTTAAGGTCTTGGAGTTATTATTTCTTTCTAGGTTTAAAGAAAGCACAGTTTTTACTGTTACCAGTCCTATGGAAAAGAGTCGTACCCTGTGGGAAAAAATAGTAAAGGTAAGAAGACTTTCAGAAAGCCGTGAAAGCCGGTCTCAGAAACAGGAATGAGCAGAGAACTTAGAGCTAGCTGCAGCTGCAAAGTCTGAAAGTAGCAAAGTTACAATAGTACAGCAAGCAAGGGCATGAAACAATAGTTTGAGTTTTAGGCTTGACTGATACAGACCTTAAGACTGCAGAAAAATATGCCTAGCAAGATAGTAAAAGGCTTTAAGTTTAATAATGGAGTATTGTGTATTGTTAATAGAAAGCATATAAGTAAGCATTGCTTGAAGCAGGTGTATGTGTGCTTTTAGTGATGGGCTAGAACAATTATCTGTAAGCTTTAGCAATATGCTATTGGCTAGAAAGTTTTTAAAATTCTCTATAACAAAGAAATCTTTGGCTGCTGCTGGCTGTGTGTGAGCTGCTGCCATCTTTCAATTGTCTCAGCCGTGTAATGAGGCTGATGCTGCAAATAAAGCTCAAAGAATGTACCCCAGCAGCCCTGTCCCATTTGTGTAAACCCTCAAGACAATACCCATGTTTCTTAAAAATGTTTCTTCTTCTTCACCTGCTTAGTTTTTCATTGGGAAATGTTCTTCGAATGAGGTCTGAGATAACTTTAAGTGTTAAATATGTCTTTGTACGTTTGCCTGCTTTTGTAATTTGTTTTATTTAGCAGGACATGTTTTACTCAAAACAAAGACACTGTTTTACAAAGCTCTTCTCTGAGAATAGAGTAGAATGGAATGGACTGGAATGGAATGCAGTGGAGAGGAATGGAATAGAATAGAATAGAATAGAATACCACAGTAATTCTATGGAGACATTTGTATTTACCAATCAGTTAATTTAATTCTACTGTGAAATTTTTCACCTATTTGTTTTTGCCAAAGAAAATGTAGCACTTTTCTCAACACCATAAATTCACATCTTACATACATACATGCAACATACAGACTTAGTCCATTTTTGACTTGTAATTTACATGGTTTCAGTAGCAAGATTTTTACGTATTTTAATACATTATTCTTTCCACTTTTATTTCATGCTTCCTTTTGAAGGAGAAATTCTGAGTATACAGTAAGCAGATCACTACATGTTGCATGTATCCCATTATTTATATTTTCTGATATGTACAGAATATTAAATGAACTGTAAGCAACGAGTTGAACCATTTGCAGCCTCGTCCATTAAGAAAACAATTTTCTAGTGGGCCCAGTTGAGAACAAACCAACTTAAGTCTATATATTGTCTATTTTAGGAAGTCTGTTACTCTCAAAACCAGCATATAGAATGCTCAGAGTCAGATACTAAAGTTGATCCAGAGCTGCATAAATACTTTTTTTAACCTAAATATTACATTAATTTTAAAAACCCAAACAGAAATACTCTTTTGGAGAGCAACAGTCTTTAGCAAACTATTAATTGATATATTCTTTGAAAAACCTCTGGTTTGGGGAGAAAAACAGTAAGTGAGCAGAATAATCTACCATGGCTGTAAAAATCAATACTACTGCTGTTATAGACTGACATTCCTCCATGAGTAGTTATACATCATTTTAATCAAAACTCAAGTATTGAATAGGACTTGTCTGGTCTTTGACAACTTTAAAAGGTAGATGAACTCAGAGAAAATAGCTGAAGGTAGATATGCAGAAGATTCTGGGCCTTGGAAATACACTCAGTTGGCTGCCTTACCTGTCTAGCACACATGAACCAGCTCACGAGTAGGCCAAATCAGTGGCATTTAATAAGCACAAAATATATTTAGTGTTATTGCTTCTATATGCTATCTAGAGATGATTTTTTTCACTTCTAAGTTATTATTTACTACTTCATTTCACTTTTCTCCTCTTTCAAGCTATCATGTAAATAAACTACAGAATTCTATTTTTAACACAGCCTTAAAACACTTTCACAACATATGCATAACAAATTCCTTTTATTTTCTTCAGAAAAATGTACCTTTTATCCCTCAAATTGCTCAGGACAAGGAAGAGATGTAACAGGAAATGCAGTCTTTGAAGTCAGACTAGATACATCAGAAGTAGATTGATCTCCAAGAGAAAGCAAGGGAGGAAAATAAGAAGAAATTGCACTGAAACACAGAAAAAATAAAGAGCAAGAAGAAAACTGAGAAAGTTGCAACTCTAAGGAAGATCAAATGTGTCTTTATTTGAAAGAAATAAGTGGCAAGTACTCTTTAAAGCCATTCACAGAAAGGTTATAATGTATAGAACAAGTTATAAAGAGATTTGAGACTCAGTTTTAAAATGTGATCTTGTTTCAGTTGATAAGGTAAGATGTCTGTTACAGTTATAGAAACTGTCACCTTTCTTTTACAAAAAGGATATGTCATGTCAAATTTTTAAATTGATTTTATATCCTTAAAAAGAAGCAAAAAAAGAATTCTTGTACAATTCTAATGCCATCTGCATTAGAATTCTTGTGATCAGGAAGACTATGTAAAAATTCATGTCAATGAATTTTCCATCAACACTCAAGGTAGATTCAGAAATGAGAGCGAACAAATAAATGAGCCAAACTTCCTAAAATATATCTCAAGTCTAAAATTAGCTTATTTTAGACTTTATTCTATATCACATTTACTACAGCTTTTAACAGAGAACAATTTATTTGAATTTAAGAAGTTCTAAAGGACTAAATGTGCTACATAGTAAAAAAACATGACAATGTGAAGATAGGGTAATAAATCTGCTATGTACTGTACCCTTCTAAAGTTCAGGATAAACTAAAAATTAATGTTATATCTAATTTTGTTATAATATTTTAGTTTTCAGTTTGTTTTGGTTTTGTTGGATTTGGGATCGGTTCCTCTTTCGTTTGTTTGTTTTGGTTGTTGGGTTTTTTTCAGAAAAACCTGCCTTTCTACTGAAAAATATCACACAATAGTGAACTACATTATATTCTTTCACACCAATTCAGACAATTAAATACAAAAACTGCAACATGATTTAAATCAAACAACGAAATACCTGGAATATCAAGGAAAACTATTATGATTTATAACATATTTGAATAAAATATTTTTCCTTTCCCTCATACAAAGACTGATAAACTTCGGTTCCCTTAACTTCTCTGTGTAGATGAGATACTCAATAAATATAGGAGACCTCTTTTTAAGCTATCCAGAATCTTTGGTCAATCCTTGATTCATATTTAAAGCTACAGCTGAGAGACTCTGGAATTTGGAGTAGTTGACATGAATTTCCTGCCTGATGTAGGTGATTACAATTATCTGAAGAATACATACATGGATTGTCCAGCTGACAGTAGGAGTGAAATTTATTTTGATGTAGAGCATCCAAACCCCTATTATTATAGGCAAGGTACAAGTTTTCCTTGTTAATTTATCATTCCTTAAACTATAAATAATTAAACAGGGAAACTGACCAACAAATATAGCGCATAGGATCAAAGGAAAATTAAGGCTGGAAGTGCCATAGGTGGACAACGGAAAAAAAAAAATGTTACTAGGTCACTTAGACCAAGTATCAGCTCAACATAGGCACAATATCAAAGTCAAGTCCAGCTTCTAAGATCATGACAATAATCAACCACACACGATGATAGTTACAGTATTTCCAGTGATGGATATTCCAGAGTCTATGTAGGAAACTTGTTTCAGTGTCTGGCTACTTTCATTATGACTTTTCTCTCCTAGTATTCTAACTGGAAGTTTTGTTGGTCTTGAAGCTGGAAATTAAAAAACAAAGCAGAAAAAAACCCAGACCCCAGAAACAAACCAGAAAAAAGCCAAAAACCTGCAAAGCATGATCAAGAGAACCACTTGCAATCCTTAGGGTTCTTCAGTGCTGATTGTGACTCACCTCATAGTAAAATTTCATCATTTCTGTGTCATTTTCATAGTGAGCTCAGCATCTATGGAAATGTTTCTATGGCTCAGATTTGCAATAGTTTTAAAATTGAGTGAAATTCTTTCCAGAGATTTGTAATAAAATGGGATCAATTACATACATAATCTACATTCCCAAGTACACCAAGAATAAAATATGTTCTTTCTTTAAATCAAAAGTACATGTGGCTGGCATACCCTTTTCAGCTAATAAATTTGGCTGTCAGTGTTTGATATGCATATTATACGAGTAAAAACATCACGTCCTTTTTAAATAGAAAAAACAATGTAAACATTTCTAAAAGATTTAGTTGTTTCCTGACAGGAACATTACATAGATTTAGGAGAAACAGTTATCTTTAGTTATTCTATATATTGTGGAAAATATATTCCGCTGACCCCAATTAACTGCTTGATACATGAGAGACTGTGAACTGGTTATAATTTTTTTCCACCATGAATATTTAGGCGGCCATTAAATCCATACCAGTACCTGATGTCTCACCACATACCCTAGTTAATTAAAGGGAATGTAGAGTTAGAAAAGTTGCTCTAGGTCATTAATATGTTAAAAGNCCTCTATTAAGCAGGTTGTTCTAGTAAACTTTCCTTCATGTTGCTTTGTCATCTTAATGTTTAATGATTATTTAGTATATATATAGTCTCATTAAAAATTCACTTTGTATTATTATTAGTCTAGGGATAGAATTTTCTTTAAGTTTTTCCTTCTCAATTGTACTTTGTTTTGCATTTGTGGGGTTTTTTGGTTGATTGGTTGGTTTGGTTTGAGTGGATTTTTTTTGGTTTTATTTTTGTTTGTTTGTTGGTTTGTGTTCAGTTTCAGGAAATTATTTTTTAAAATCTTCAGTTGTTTATATAGTACTTGTCAAGACTGCAGTCTTTCAAAGAAGTCTGTCTCAAATTATTTTAGTAGGCAGATGATCAAACATTCCTTAAACCATAGCCTTGTATAAAAGCTTTGTTTGAAGCATTCTGAAGGAAGACTTCTATTTTAATATTTTCTGTAAATACAATTCTCTCTTTCTATATTTCACTCTTTCTAGTACACTAAGACTCTGCCCCAGGTTGCAATATTGTATCTGATAATCAAAGTAATAAAGATAAATTCCAATGCTTACTAAAAATATACAAAATAATACTAATATTTCAAGTTAAAATATTTTAAGTATTACATCTCAAGTAGGTAGTCTTGAATTGGAAGAAAATTCCCAAAAAAACCCGTGGGAAGAATATTGTCTTCCAAAAGAGTGATCCAGAAAAGAGTAATACATGGTGCTTGTTCTAAGAAATTATTTTCACAGCATGTTCTACAGCTCTAGCAAAGACTACTTGACATTTTATTTAATAAGATTGGTGAAGTCCNGAGTAAAAACATCACGTCCTTTTTAAATAGAAAAAACAATGTAAACATTTCTAAAAGATTTAGTTGTTTCCTGACAGGAACATTACATAGATTTAGGAGAAACAGTTATCTTTAGTTATTCTATATATTGTGGAAAATATATTCCGCTGACCCCAATTAACTGCTTGATACATGAGAGACTGTGAACTGGTTATAATTTTTTTCCACCATGAATATTTAGGCGGCCATTAAATCCATACCAGTACCTGATGTCTCACCACATACCCTAGTTAATTAAAGGGAATGTAGAGTTAGAAAAGTTGCTCTAGGTCATTAATCTGTTACAAGAAGCCAGATTTCTTTTTTTTTTTTTTCTTTTAATAACAGGATTAAGCTGTTTTGCAGGATGGTAAGAGTCATGGCTTTTCAAATGTTTTTAGAATGTTCAATGACTTTCCTCTTCTAGTCTGATTGCAAGTCTGTTCCTGTACCTCCCTGTCCAGATTGTTAAAATATTTTGCTTATTTGTAGCCTTAATATACTTAAGTCTATTCTTTATGTGTTAGGTTTTGAGCCCAAATTGTCTTTATTAGCTAGTTGTTATCTTTCTGTGCCATTTTCCGTGGTGTATTTTAGAGATCATCTTTCTTCTCAATATTCATTTTGACAGGATAAACCATCCAAGCTCTTTCATTCTACATAAGATGAATTATCTTCAGACTCCTAATTGTCCAAGGACCTCACCTCTGTTCTTTCCTTTGTTTGAATTGATCCTCTTTGAACTTTTATGCACAGAGCAGTAAACAACTTTGTAAAGTAGCTTTAATATCTCTTTGATATCTCCTTGCCTCTATTAAGCAGGTTGTTCTAGTAAACTTTCCTTCATGTTGCTTTGTCATCTTAATGTTTAATGATTATTTAGTATATATATAGTCTCATTAAAAATTCACTTTGTATTATTATTAGTCTAGGGATAGAATTTTCTTTAAGTTTTTCCTTCTCAATTGTACTTTGTTTTGCATTTNATTGGAAGAAAATTCCCAAAAAAACCCGTGGGAAGAATATTGTCTTCCAAAAGAGTGATCCAGAAAAGAGTAATACATGGTGCTTGTTCTAAGAAATTATTTTCACAGCATGTTCTACAGCTCTAGCAAAGACTACTTGACATTTTATTTAATAAGATTGGTGAAGTCCAGTTGATTTAAAAACTTGTGACGAAAAGAATCAAAAAATAATTATTTTTTTAATCAGAGTGGAAGACACACACCAAAGTCTAACAGATGACATAGGGGTGAACATAGGGTTATCAAGACTGAAAATTTAAGCACCAGATATACAGCATCATAGGAAATAAGGAGTTGGAGTAAATGACAAATAAGAAATGATGGATGGTAATCATCTGTAAAAGGCGATGATGAGAAGCAATTTGTGCTTGATATATAAAGAGGAACTGAATTGAGTGTTCCTCAAACCTTTTGGCTGAGATTCTCACAGAGATGGATGCCTTAGGGCCTTTTCACAGATTTCACAACCAGTTTATTTTAGTACATGGCAACACTTGATATGTTGCATTCGTTTCTCTTTTGTTTGGTGAGTTTATAATGGTGTTGCTGCACATGCCGTTTGCATTTCTTGTGTGAAATGAAAGCTATTCAAACAGTGTGCTAGACATTTTGAAAGTAATGTTACCTTTATTGCTGGGGCTTTTTTAATTTTTTGGTTGCAGAGTCTTTAGTGGAATATAGTAATCTATTCCTTGATAGTGTTTGCATTCAGCCTTTACAATTGGCTCTAAGAATCTTGTTTATGAAATAATCACTTCTGAAATTTCCATTATAATTTTTTCATCGTCTTAAGCTCACTTGTCTCCAAGCACCAATTTTCACTAGTCCTTGGGTTTCTGCCTTAAGTAGTTTTGACCACATTTAGTCACTTTTAACTTTTAAAAGACACCGTTAAGAGATTCTTTTTTTCTGGACTAAAGAATGCCATTGAGGATCTATGACTTCAGAAAAATAGAAATCACGAGGTAGCATTTATTACCCGACTGCCTCAGTAATGTCAGCATTAATATAGCATGAAGTATGAGTGTCTGGAGATAATACAGCATCTTCATGATCATATGAGAAAGAAAAACATTTAGAATAGGCACTTGGAAGAGGTGGAACTATTAATATGATGAATCATGATATAATTGCTAAAAGCTCTTATCTTTTGTATTTTGCTACTTCAAATAAAAAATAAAAGACCTTGGAGACAAAATTTGTTTAACATAGCTATTTTATTCCTTTCAGGAATAAAAAAATCACAAACTCCCTAGCTTTTGCAGCCAGCAATGTGTTGTTTCTGACAAAAATAATTATGATATCATAAGCAGTTTTTTTTGCTTCAGATATATTCAGCTGCAGAAAAATTTTCCATTTCAGAAATGAATGAACTGTATCAAGAGATATTGATAAATACAGATTTCTATTTGTTCTAGATAGTAATGCAACTAAGTGAAAATTCTTGGTCTGCCTGAATTTCATAAACATGAATTGTGATAACATGGATTTTCAACATGAAAAAATAACCTCAGTATGCATTACGATGATATGGAGTGCTTTCTACAACAAGTACACGCACAGTGTTAATATTGCTAAAATCTTTAAAAGAAAATGACAGCATTATCTGGCATTGTGTGTATGTAAATGTATATTGCCAGTGATGGAATTTTTTTTTTTAATCTTCATGTTAGGATATGTCTAAGGCTTTGTTCTTTTCCATCTCTTGCCCTCATCTTTCTCCCTCTAAGATGTTTTACTGAAAATTTGGTCATTGATCTTTACATATACAAATGTCATCCTCCTTCAAATGACATTTCACAAGTTTGTCTGTTTTTTGATTTAACACCTTTGCACACAATTAGCTTCTTATTTGTTGCTAAAACAAATGAAATACACCTTTGCTAGCTGAAGTCATTAACTTCTCTGTGTACCTACTAAATATTCTTCAAGAAATGTAAAGCCCGATCAACATTTTACTTGAATAACCTATGACTCTTTTACAGCCCATTCTGTTTCCCAATAAATATTCATTCATTAACTGTAATATATTTAAAGATGTTTAGCACGTGTTTTTCATGCAATTGAGGGTGTTTATGTGATTAATTTTGAAAAATCTAGTAAGCATTTTTTCTCAAGAATACATCTGTTAGGATTAATATTTGTATTCAAACACCTAAACTTAAGTATCAATGAGAGAGGTACCTTACCTCTGTTGCAGTTTACATCCTAATTTTTGAGCCTGTTTGAATCAAAGGACATCAGGTAAATATTGTCTAGGGAACTACACTAATACCACTACACTGCTGTCCAAAAATAGATATGCTTTGGAATAAAATGCATAGTTGTCTGTGTTGACTGCAATCAGCTTGTCTACAGAGAGTCTAATTCCATCTTGGGTGAACAAGTGCCAGCGAAGGCAGTGGGAAGGTGAGACAAATTTTCTGCATACTGGAATAAAGATTGCATGTCCAAAAATTATTTAGAACGCCATAAATGATAATAAATGTTTTTGAGAGAGTGAATAAATTGAGCTCTAGACCACTGCTGCTTGTTATGGATACATGTGTATGTAAATGTGTGCGTGTGTGTGTGACAGACAATGGCAGAAAGAATAAAGTAACTAAAGACATTATCTAGGCTTAAGATGAAAACGTTATGGCTAACACTCAAGACCTTTTTTTTTCTCTATCTTTTAAGCCTTGTTCTTTTTCTGGTGTTGTCATTGAAAACAAATTTACTTCAAAATGTGGAAAATTATTGTTTTCTCACTGTGTTTCAAAGCAGCCTCGTGTCTTTACCTCCTTTGATAATAACATTCCTGTAAATATGTTTTTCTGCATATACATTATGTGATTGTTCTTTGAGAAGGAGACCTAGACATATGTCTCAGCATAAGTGCAGAATAAATTTAAACTCAATTTCCTAACCATTATGCATTCGCATTTGCATATAATTTCAGAGTATACACTACTGTCTATAAAATGTCTCTAATCATCTCCAAATATAAGTATATGAGATTTAACTGCAGAAAAAAAATTCAGACATTGAAAATAAAATGTAGCTTTTATTTCAGAAGATATTATTTTGTTGATAACTATAGTTTAGATTTGGGTTAAGAAGTAATAATGGGGTGGGGTTCTTTTGGTAGAAAAAAAAGTGTACGAGTTATAGGCATTTAAGAAAACAGTAGAAAACAGTTTTTCAACTTCTTTCAAGAACAGAAGGAGCCAAGTAAAAGTTCTTATTGTTAGGAATTTAGTTAAACCTACTGTTGTGCGACATAAAAAGAAATCAAAACAGATTTGGACTGGAGAGAGGGCAGTTGTTGGTGTTTGTCTTTTTTTGTCATTTCTTTTGCCACAGTAGATGAATTCAAATTATAGCATGGTGCAGGACAAATCCTTTGATAATAGTTTTTGATGATTTTATTTTTGATAATAGGTTGCGTGATCTCCTTCTATGGCAAGGTGACCTTCCTAGTGGATAAGAGAAAAGCTGTGAATCTAGATTTCTGTCTAGCACATATAGCTGTCTATCTAGACTTTGGTGAAGCATTTGGCATCTTCTCTTACAGCATGGTCCAGAAGAAACTGGCTGTTCGTGGCTTTGGTGGGTGTACTGCTCACTGGGTAAAAAACTGTGTGGATGGCCAGGCCCAGAGAGTGGTGGTGAATGGAATGGAATCCAGTTAGTGTCTTGTCACCAGTGGTGTTGCCCAGGGCTCAGCATTGAGCCCTTAAGTCTTGCTCAAGTTTCTGATTGATGATTTGAATGAGGGGATTGAGTGCAGCCTCGGTCAGTTCACAGACGACACTAAGTGAGTTGGGAGTGTTGATCTGTTGGAGAGCAGGAAGGCTATGCAGAGGGATCCAGACAGGCAGGATTGACAGGCTGAGGCCGACTGCACAAGGTTCAGCAACGTGAAGTTCAGTAAGGTGGTGTTGTTGGGTCACAACACCACCATTCAACGTTACAGGCTTTGGACAACATTCCTTGAGAGCTGCTGAGGAGAAAGAGACTTGCAGGCGCTGGTTGGTGCACAGCTGAATGTGAGCCAGTGTGTGCCCAGGTGACAAAGAAGGGCAATGTCACCCTGGCATGTATCAAGATTAGTGTGGCCAGCAGGAGCAGGCAAGTGACTGCTCCCCTGTTCTAGACACAGGTAATCTCAAGTACTGTGTTCAGTTTTGGGGTATTCACTTCAAAAAGGACATTGAGATGTTGGAGTGTGTCCAAATAGGGCAACAAAGCTGGTGAAGGGTCTAAAAAACATGACCTATGAGGAGCAGCTGAGGAAAACTGAGTTTAGTCTGGACATGAGGAGGCTCAGTGGGACTTCATTACTCTCTACAACTACCTGAAAGGAGGTTCTAGTGATATGGAGATCATTCTCTTCTGTGTGTCAAGCAAAAGGACAGGAGGAAATAGCCTTAAGTTGTTATAGGGGAGGTTAAGATTAGATACTAGAAGAATTTTTCACTGAAAGGTTCTTTAGACATTGGAATAAGTGGCCCAGAGAGGTGATGGAGTCACCATCTCGAGAAGTGTTTAAGAAATTTCTGGATGTGGCACCTGGGATGTGGTTTAGAGACAATTATGGTGTTGCTGGGTTGATGATGATGATGGTCTCTTTGTGATTCTGTGTGATCCTGTGATATTTAGTTGGTTTGTGTTTGTTCATTTCTGTCTGATCTCTTCTGTCTTTATTTCTCTTTTTGTTATATTGCATGTGTTATATGAAAGAAGTCATAAGAGCTTTTACATCACCACCACCTTGGCTGTGAGGCTTAGCCATGCCCTGAGCTGGTTCTTTTGTAGCCAAATGAAAGTGGCTGTGCCCAGTAATGGGAAGTTCCAGTCACTCTTCACAGAGATTGCCGTCCACCACCAAATCCCATCTGTGTAAACACAAATTTAAATACAAATGTGCATAAAAAATACTTGTTGATTTGTTTGACAAAGGACAAGGTATACAACTCCAGACCTTCCTCCATTTTTCATGTATATAAAAAATTCAAGTATCCCATATGCATAGTGGACCTGTATACTGCGGGTTTTATGGTGCCCACAGTGTCGAATCAAGTTAATGTGTAGTGGTACCCTAATAATCAACACCACATCCAGAGTAAAGCAGCAACAAGTGCAAGGGCAGTGCTTTGTAATGACTCTATAATACTTCAAGGACATAACACTGAGGGAACATTCATTACATTTTGAATAAAAGTCAACCTTTCCTCTTACTTCTTCTTGCTAGATTAAAACTGCAAGACTTAAAGGCCACTAGTGATGCATGTCACACTATCATAAGTCCATTTTGAGTTGAGAAGACTTCCAGGGAAGTTTCCTGACGTCATTATCAGATGTTTTATATACCAGTGTAAAAAGAACAGAGTAACAGATACTATTTTTTGTCAAAGGTATCCTTGCTGCTCCTTCTCAAATGGCACAGAATGGCTTACATCCCCACACCAGACAGGTATGTCTAAAAGGCTTAATACTGACCCTCATTTTTCCCAGGACTCCATGTGAGATGCCTCAAATAGGTGCTCTTCTTTTTATTCAAAACCAAAAGTTCAGCACTATTACGAGAGGTATACTGAAGTGGTTTTTTTGCATTTTTTTTAAGTGTGAAAACACTGTTATGTGCTTTACTTTCCAATGCATTGCCTGTGGGCTTGTTGCCGTTTTTGAAACTGCAAGGGCTACCGAGACAGAGATGAGGGATCATATAGAATGTAAATAAACGCTTCTGTCTGTCTTTGAGGTCTTGGCAACTACTCTCTTGAAGGGAGCTGTGTAGAAATGGCTGAAAATAGAGTTAAGGGAGAGAGCTGAGAGTTAAGGATAAGGGATTATCTGGGATCCTGTACTCAAAATCACTGCAGTTTTTTACACTGTGTAGATCTGATCAGGTATTTCTGTCCATAATACTTTGTGATCAATCAGCTTTTAAATTTTGACATTAAGATATGGTACTAAGGAAAAAAAAAAGTTTTAAAGACAAAGGAAACTCCAGAGACTAGTATATAAAATACCAACAGCACTCTGTAAGGATGCTGTAAGAATTACTGCAAAGAGTGAATAGAGAGCTTGGTAACTTAATTTATTTATGTGGGGAAGGCTCCAAGGACTGACTCCCCCATGAGCGCTGTATGACTAAGAGCATGAACGCAGACTGAACAAGAAGTGTGCCTACTCAGGACTTTCAGGAGCCTTCCTCAGAGATACACATGATATGAAATACAAGAATTCTGTACTTAAACACCAACCTAATATTTACAGACTTAAAAAATTCAGCTCAGGTTTTAAGGCATGCAGTAGAATCTTAAATCTTATTGTAGTTTTCGCAGCTATTTAATCTGTCAGTGTAATAGCAGCCTTTCTTAACCATGCTGGATATCATTCTCTGTAAGTACTGTTAGCAGGCCCTATGGATTTTCTCAGGAGTAAGGCAAATTAACTTCACACCACTGCCCAGTGCTCTCAGAGAGCAAAACTGGGGAACACGTATCTTCTCAGAAGACATTTTTACACAGGCAAAAAATATTCTTTACCACAGTTTAGTGACCAGAGAACTATAAAAAATGCTCTTGGAATCTTTCTTCCATTCTGATAGCATAGAAATCTACTGGAATCTTACTTTACACTGATTGGCACAATAGGCACTATCCAGTGCCTATGAAATTTTAACTTAAAAAATTGGAGGAGAATGAAACTGAACAAGGGAAGAAAAAGCAGAATGTCTGTGCATTGCTCTCATTTTGAGACCTGGTAACCTGAAACAATTTTTTTTTTTTTACATGGAAAAAGGAGGAAAAAAAGGTGGTTTAAAATGAATCTAGAGTGTAGGGAAATTAAGTATTTTGTTTATTTTATAGTTGAAAACAGAAAACACTCATTATTTATATTAGAAATATATCCTAAATCTCCTAGATAAAGAAGAATTAGTCCTCAGAAAGAAGTAATGACTGGATTAATTAGTTGAGGCTATAAAGACTTCCAAACATAGTGCTTTTCTGTAGATGCTGAAGTTTCCCACTGGTTTTGAAAAAAAAATGACACAATGTAACAGGACATTCTCACTGACTTTTAGAAGGCAGAAGGAGAGATCAGTCTATTTTTAGGTTATATTTCTACAGGTTTTTGTAATAGCTTTAAATTAGTCCAGTGGATGATCCATCATGCCTGTCTCATTTACTGTTGCATGAGGTTGATTGTCCTCTGCATTGCCTCTTTCTGTTGACAACTCTACTAGGTTGAAGAGGTTGCCTACTTTTACAGTGCTTAAAATCTGATGAATAAGAGAATATCCTGATTTGGAGCGACCCACAAGATCATTGTGTCCTATGAGACAAGCCTACTCTTCCTTATACACACAGTAAAAAAAGTGTTTGGCTATGGAGTCTAATCAGAAGGATTTTATTGCTATAGGTATCTAAATGCCAGTTTAGATTTTGTGGATTATGGATGTCAGCTGATGGGATTTTCTTTAGGGGAGGGTAATTTGCTTGTTTGGGGTCAGTTTCTTTTGTTTGGGGTTTTCCCACGAAAATTCAGGTCTTTAGAAATTCTGGTATTATACCTGCCAAATTCACCCAGAGTTACTGCACAGTCTAAGATTTATTAAAAGCTTTGTATTTACCACTGAAATCACATCATTTGCTAAAATTTCCTTAGTATAGTTTTCTAGATGATAGACTCCATTGCTAATTTAGGTATTAAAATATCTTAGATATCTTAATGCTGTCATATATGACATGACATGAAGATTTCCACTGATCATGATGAGAATTTGAAAACCTAGTTCATATATATGTACCTATTTTTACAACTCTATTTGGGTATGAGATCTGGTGCTGAATCCTCCAAAAAATTAACAAATACACAAAAAACACCCAAAAGAAACCAAATATATTCAAGTCATTAAGAAACAACAAACCCACTTAAATTTTATTATACATGGTTTAAATAATTTTCTATTAATAGAGTTGAAATTACTAATTTCCTTTGTTGCATCTTTTTGTGAGTACAATTACAGTGCCTAAACAAAATATTATTACACAATAACTGCAGAAGGAGCCCCAGAGTTTCCTGAAATCAATGTAATTTCTCTTTGATAATGTAACTAATTTTCTCAGGGGGGTGTTGCAATTTGTTAACACACTGATTTATTATCGATTTATTTTCCTTAAGGGAAAGCTCCAGTTTTCAGTTCTGGTAATTTGTCACCTAGCCACTACAGGAATAACATCTATAAATTTTCTCAGAGACCTTCTCAGTCTAAGCACAGAAAAGTCATTTAGCAACCATAACTCACACTCAGAGGAGCTGCTGTGTCAAAAAATGCCACAGGTTCTTCTCTAAAATACCCTGCTAACAACTCTCCTTAATGATTGTACAGCATGTGAGCAAAAGTGCTCCTGCATACCACATTTGTAACAACACAATGCTGCTGAATGTCACTTGCAAGGCTCTTTCTTTTATTATTCTTTTATTTTTTCTTCAGAAATCCAAAAGCTCCAACTGGCTTGCCTCATTTCAAAGCAGAAATAAAGGAAAAATGAGAAATTCTATCAATGGAAATCTCATTTTTAAGCAGTTTGTGGTAAGAGGTTCTAAAACAAAACACATCTTCCTCATGCTGATGTTTATATCCTTCCTCACAAACTCTTATCCATTCAAAATAAAGGTAAACGCCCTGAAATCATTATTATGACTGAGAGTCATTTATTTCTTTTTGAATCTGCACTCTGAGCTAG
>VWZV01009447.1:70542-83017 GCA_013397155.1 Irena cyanogastra | reverse complement strand
AAAAAAAAAGAGAGAAAACTCATGGGTTGAGATACAGACAGTCCAAGAGAGGAAAGGCAAACCAGCAAAGCAAAAGAAATCACTCATTCCATCCCAAAAACAGATGAACACCCAGCCTTTGTCTAAACAATTTCCAACTTGGAAGACACCTCCCTTTCCCTGCTTCTTTCTTTACTTTTCTTGATGAGGGTGATGTTGTGTGGTGTGAAATATCCCTTCGATCAGTTGGGGTCGCTTGTGTACGCTGTGTCCTGTCCCAGCCTTTTACTCACCCCTATTCTCAGGACAGACAGNCTAGCTTTTGTTTTGGTGTCTTGCTGCTTTAAAGAAATAACAGGTAACTATTCTAATAAGAGTATAAACCAATGAATGTTAAATGAATAAAAATGAAAGATGTATTTTTTTTAGCACTTATTGTTTCCTGATAAAATTAACAAAATGGCANTTAATGGCTTCCAAAGTTGAGTCATGGTGAAGGGACTAAATGCTCTCAGCTCCTGAAAGCTGGAAAAAACCATATTCTNCAAAATGGCAAATGTGATGATTCTAATTTTTTTGTGATTTTATTGGAAAGCAAGAAAATTGGTGGGAATAAATCGAAGAAAGATGTTTCTGCTTANGGTGTCTGCCACACACTGTACAAATGCAAAAAAAACTCCTGGGCAGATGTAAAATATCCCCGCGCCCACAAGCTGGACAAACCACCTGCATCAACATGTCTTGTTGTTAGTAAGTATGTGGGTATATAAGAGACTGTGTGTGGGTGTTTTGAAATGAAATTATCTTCCTCTTAGGTTGTGCTTTGCTGAACTGCTGCAAAATAATATCCTACACAAAGGCTGAAACCATTTTAGTTAAAATTATGGTGCTTAGTAGCAATTGATGGTGCGCTTCCAAATTCCTAGCAAAGAACTAAACAGGATCAGAAATCTTCTGTTACAAAGATTTTCCAAAGTAGATGCCCCTTTTATGAAACTGATAACTTGTGTAGGTCATTCGATTAGAAAAAATAGAAGAGATACCATTCTATATTGTGAGATTAAAAACTCATTAAGATATTTATCATAATTCCCTATATTCTCCTGTGAGTGCTGAAGTGATGCTTCTCCATTACCTTCACCACCCTAGCAATTATCAATTTGATTCTTCCCCCTTGGGCAAAAGATGAAAATGCATTTACAAATTTCCTGTTCAAGAAACTGAACAGTTATTTCACATTTTTTTTTCCTTCTTGCAAAATGTTCATCCTGTTTTCAATAATAACATTTTTTAGTAAGTAATCATTTTAATTTTTATTTTAATCTAGTCATGATGCTATCAGCAGGGCTGAATCCAAATGGTTTTAAAGTCAAATATGTCTTCAACTGCTTGAAGAAATACAACCATAACAACTACAACCAGAACAGTTCTTCCTGTTCAGTTATTAGACTGTTCAGGAAACAAATATTCATCCACACTTAGTGGGAGACAATATATTCACATTCTGAAAATCTGCATGGAAAGTCAGACTTATCTAATCAAAGCAGGAAAAGAAATCCTGAAGTAATAAAATTTGTTAGTTGATACAAATGCTTTACATCCTAGTAGATGCAGATAACATAGATATAAATTATGGGTATCATGGTAACAACACTCAAAACTCCCACAAAGTTAATATTGCACACTGAACTTTCAAATGGAAAAAGAAAAATGCAACAGAGCTTGTAATTTATCCAGGATAGCTCTCACATATATGGTAAGCTTTTGTTCAGAGTTCACTTGTATTATATCAGAGATGTAGAGTTCACTCTTGTTTATGAAATATGATGAAAGTATTTGCACAGAAACAGATAGTCCTGCTGTCTCCATTCCTGATACTTGTCTTTCCCTGTCTCATCTCAGCCCAGAAACCAGAACTGAAGAAAAATTCACCTGGCCACTCAGGATAGTAATATGATTAGTTACCCATAAAAAAGAATTCATAAGGAATTTCATATCTCATGGCAGCTATAAAATGCTACAACAAAATAACCTCAGAGAAAATTTGCTTGTAGGATCCACAGTCTTTGCTCACATTTTATCTCATGAGAATCACCCTCTTTATATTCAAAATGTTATGATGGATAAAGCAGAGAATACCACTTCTGTGAATGAAATGAAGGATTTGTCACTATCCTAAATAAAATATTAACAACCTAAGAAATCAATATTTTTTATGTTATTAGTGTTCCAATTACACTATATCGCTCTAACTTAATTAATGCAGAAAAGTCATTATAACACATTTAAAATTCATACACAAGAAAATGTACTAGTATCTTCATCTTTACTTCAACCTTATTGTTACCCTTTCAGTGTCCTCTGATAGGACAGACTTTGTCTTCTTTGTGCAGAGAGGAGATGATTTCTGTGTTATGAAGAGTCCCAAGTCTACACAAGAAGTTTGACATTGGAGAGGAGGATTGCTTCATCCTCATTCTTATGGTCTGACTGGGACTATTTTTACAAGTTTTCTCGCTCCAGCCTTCCAGATGGTCATTGTTATCAAGGTAAAGTTCAAAGGTTGTCCAAAAGCATCCCAACCTTAGCAGACACTGAGGTTATCAGTTGCTACAGTATGACCATGTTGCTTGGCCAGGCCTTTAATCTGTGTAGTATTCCTTGAACCGAAGGTGAAGCAGGATGGGAAGCAGTTATTTCAGTGGTAGACAGTTGTTAACAGTAGTGTAAAACACACCTTGTCCAAAGTGAGCTTTGACTGATCCTGAGAGTCTTCATAGCAGAATCAAAACAAAGCCTATCTTGCAATAAAAAGTAGATAAGTAATATTTCACAAGTTATAAGCCCATGCACAACAGTTTATGTAATTCTTCACTCCTGGACTCAAATCTGGAATGAGAGCAGCAGTTTTCTTGGTGAAGAAGCCTGATTTGGAGCAGAGGACAGCTTGAATCAGAACCTGTGATGTGCTGACAACAATGCTAATCTATATGAACTGCTTGGGTGAGTGAAAATTTGTCCTTGACTACAAGAATAATGTATACAATTTGTCTATGGCAAGAAAAGCATTTCGAAAGCTCAAAATATTTAAATCTCAAAATATATAAAATATAATATATCTCAAAATATTTAAATGGATGTTTACAGAAGAAGATTTCTTTTTGATGCAAAAACTGCCCCTTGTTGATTGTCAAGTCCTTTTCTTCACAACATGTGGGGACTAAAGTAATTGTAACACAAAAAAAAAATAAAGGAAACCCATTCCATTCACCTTTAGTCAGAAAAAGAAAATAATGTTTTGGTAGAAAATTAAATATATATATAGTAGAGACAGTCAGATAGAACAATAGTTAAATTCCAACAAACTCATGAATTAAACAATTGAGAAGAAAACCCAAAACTGTGACACTCAGATGAAGGTTGTTAAGAGTCAGAAACACATGTAATTTTTCCAGATGTTAAAAATAATGCTATAAAACCTCATACTTTCTTCATCAGAGTATATCAAGCTTCTCTGATGTTCTTATGGGTTGAGATTCCTAATATCCTTGTTTGGTAATCACTGTCACTTACAGTAGTAGATGTTTGATTTGAGGATGCAATTCATTAAATTCTGAGTAGCAAATTACAGTCATACCATACAGCTTGTTAAATGATTAGTATAATCATATACTTATTCTTAGATGTTTCACTTTTGGAAGAGGTGAAATGTTTTGATCTATTTTTTAACATGGACATGTAAAGCTATAACACAGCATAACAAAGAGATCAAACTTATTTTCAAGTTATTAATAAACAATTAATTTCCTAGTCAACATGATCATGCAAATGTTTCTGAATTTTACAGTGAAATACTTCAAGAACATATATTTATTGCAGGAATGTTGTTAAAAATCCCAAATATTTCTGGAAACAAGCTTTATGAAACACGTGTGTAACTAAAAATAACTGAATAACTGTTTTCTTTAACAGAATAACTGAAGATAAAAATACATATTTAAAAGTATGAAACCTCTCTGCCCAAATATATTTTTTTTGCAGGTAAAAGACAAAAGAGCTAAGAGGTACCTTTACATCAGTTTTGTAGACACTAATTAATCATCTAGATACTTTCTTATAAGAGTTTCATGGACACATTCATGTCGTTCTAGCAGCTAATTCCTAAAACTGTAGAGTGTATATTTCTCACCAGAAATGGCATTTCTTTCTTTCTAGAAGCTGTAGGATTTTAGCCTTTCTTAGAACACTAGGGACATAGAAATAGAAAAATAAGTGTTTGAGATCATTAGAGATCATTTGAATTTCCTGGCAATACCAGCTTTGCTAACTGTAGTATTTTTAAAAAGCACAGGGAAAAATAAGTGCAAATGCACTGAAAGAAGCTAATCTCTACTGAGTGAAATAAATAAATATAACAGACTTATTGCCTTTGTCTTGGAATATCATTTCCTTTTAAACTCGTAATTTATGTCCCTATGCATTTCCTTTGCATGTATGCATGTATTAGAAGGAGAGGAATAGAAAGAAGTAAGACTGTGATAAAAGATTTCATAAAAGTAGCATCTTAGAAAGCAAATTTTAAAAACATAAAAATTAAGATTTTATATTTGATTCTTCATGTTATTCATGTCCCCATGGTGTGTACAATCAGTTATTCTGAACACAAGAGTAACTTATCTCGTGTACCTATTATTGAAATTATTGTAGTCTAACTAAAACATGACTTACAAAAAGTTTATTTCTAATTTAATTTAAACAAGAAAAAAGCCTACTACCCTCCCTCCACATATAATTCAACTCACATATATAACTTTCAGAGAACTAAAATTAAAATCTGATGATAATTATGAAGCAGAGGGATAAATTCATCTACAAATTAAAAATCACTTCGTCTTTTCAAGTCGAGGAAATCAAAACAGCATTGAAAATAGAAGAACATGATGCCTCTTGCAATAAAATGAGAACAAATATTAAGAAAACTTATTGATTACAAGACAAAACAATTTAATTGTATGTATTTCATTCTATAAAGAAAAAAAATATTTACTTAAGAAATCAATTGTATATCTCTTGAGACAAATGCTTGTTGTGACTTAACTTTCAAGTTCTGCACTTCTAGTCAGAATTTCACCAGAACACTCAGAAACAGGGGACCCAGTGAGCATTCTATATATCATAATCTTCAAAAATTTTTCTCTTTGTAACCTGTTCTGTAAGTCTACAGAGAGCTTGTGCACCTACACCATAGAAAAAATTCTACAAAAATCCATTTAATTACTAGATACAAGAAAAATTTTGAACAAAAAAAAGTTTACTTCCTTCAAAATTTACACTTCTCATAAGTGGATAAAGCATTCTCAGCTTTCACAGAAAAGTAAAGAAAATTATTCATGATCAAAGACTTAATCTCACCTCATCAGCTGGAGTAATGAGCACAAGCTGTCAAGAACAGGAAAAAAATCTTCCTAAAATCCCTCTTATCATCTGTTTTGCAAACTTCCAAATATGTTCAAACTATTTTGTTATATTTTGTTTTGCCATTATGCATTATACAGGAAAAAAAACAGTAAAAACTTAACTATGTATGTATTGAAATTCCTTTTTTGAATAATGGCAGAGTATCTATTGAGAGAATCCACAAATCCTTGCTTGACTTTTTCCCAAAAGAGGAACATCCAGTTAAATGTTTTTTTTTCCCCTTTGTCACATCTTGGAGATATCATGATTGCCAAACTCATGTAGGCTATTTTTTTTTCATGTGATTATACAGCAAAATTAACTCATTAAAATCTAGACTGAAGTTAAATTAGTTGAGCTGTTCAGTTTCATTTTTTATGTTACTGGTATTCTTGTGCTGGTGTTCTTGCAGGAGCTAATTTGTCTAAATTGTTTGAGCTTTGGGTTTGTTTGCTGTTTTTTTATTAATTTCTGTTTTTCTGATATTTAAACCTGACCTGCCTCACTTCCTTCCATTATGAAATTTTTTTCCAAATGTCATATAGCACGAAAGTCATAATGGATACTTTTACAAAGAGTTTATTTTTTTAACATTTAATTTTCCTTAGAGCAATATTGGAAAGCTTTTTGAAACACAAATAAGTAAATGAACATAATAATTATACATAAAGCTCTTTAATCAGTAGCAGACATGCTTCATCTCTTGAAAGTTTTGCTGAACTATAGGTTTTAATGAAAAGTATTTCAATGGCTCAGAATTACTCAACATTTTCTTTCACATTTGGGCATTCACAGGCATACTGTGCATCACAAACAAACACATCTATTGGCTGATGGCACAATTAGTTTGTAGAGGATGTCTGTATACAAGCACCTGCCTTCCAATACAGGTCTTCTATACATTATTTTACCAGTCTGTGACTTCACGTGTGAATGTCAGTGGAGACAGATGGATGTATGCCAAACTATGAATTAAAAATGCATTTTATCTGACTTCTGATCAATAAATATTTAACACATACATATTTTAAGAAATCTACTTCTAAAAAAAAGTTGCACTTCAAATTTCAGAGATTCGTAGTTCTCAAGACATTCACTAGTAAAGCCAAGCTGTCATGAGAAGAGCATTTGCAAATTAAGCAATATAGGTAAATTATCAGAATTTTTCTTCTTCTTAACACAATATGGTTTCTTTTGTGATTACATGTTAATGAATCTTCCTTGGTAGCGTTATCTATTTACTTCTCTACTATTATTCTTCATCAATCCACCTTTTCCTAAATTAGATTTTTCCAATTCTGTATTCTCAATCTCTCTCTTTCTCAATTTTCTTGTTTTGCTTCTCATTTTTATTTTTTTTTAACTCACACAAAACAATCCAAGGAAAAAGAGCAGGGTGACATCTGGGTGTATGTCAAATACTCTATTTAATGACAGTAGGGAAAGAAAAATATATGTTTCTAAAGTTGCTGTAGATCCTCAAATTATTTCCAATGCACAGAGATATCTGTCTTCACATGAATGTCTTTCCCTGAAGAATAGAACCACAGAAACTTAAAATCTAGATAAGTTCAGTATGATTGCACTAATTAATGGAAAAAAGAATAATATAGAGTGAGCAGAAACTTGCAATAACTAGAACAATTTAAAAAAAAAAAAGCTTCTACCAGTATAGGAAGTCGGGAGTCAGGAGAATTTAGGAGGTTTAGGGAGTTATACTTTGGGAGAATATTTTGTGCCTGTTTTTAATTTCCTTCACTTTGTTTGTACTACCAGTTGCTCTTCACAATATGTTGTCAGGCACACAGATGCAGACCAGTTATTTGCGCATTAAGTTGTCAGAAAAGTCATGAAACTGTAACCAGTATTCCAAGCCCTTTTTGACAGAAACATATTATTCAGTTCATTGATCTCATTATTATGATCTTTTGGAAACCTCTTCCTTTGGTCTTAATGTAAGACCCTTCCAGTTACAGGGGAGATAAAAGAGATTTAGAAATGGCATGCTACTTTCATACTCCATGTATTCCTTACAGTTTTTCAAAATGATTACCAGTGACTTTGATCACCTTAAAACTCCCAAGATATAATATTAATAATGCTGGTCTGCTTTGGTATTAAAAACTGCAATTTAAAAATTTCCACGTTCAGAATACTGAATATCTCAGTTTATTGCAGGAAGGAAATTTTGTGATTATACGCTCCTCTTCAGTTCCAAGAAATTAGACTCAGAGAGTTCGTACTGAATAAAATATGCTAAGAAAATTGGTAGATTATTGCAATAAAATGAAAACTATCTTATAACACAACTGAAGAAATAAATTCTTTGTGTGCTTATAGAAGGTTATGGGGAGAGTTCAGATACTTTTTTAGCTGAATCCCCCAGAGACATGCTACTCTGAATACGCCCTTGCTCACCAGCTACATGAAAGTTCCCTATAGCAATTTTAGCAGTGATGATTAAAAGTAAACTCTTCCCCTAGCTAATTTGATAGTTTACTACCAAGATAAGAAATATAGCAGAGAGATGGATCTGATAACATTCATCATTTCCATAGTTCAGTTAAATAATTAATTTCCATAAAGAAACTTTGTATTCCACTAGCCATAAATATTCAGGTATTTTTCTATTCAAGAAAAATCCCAGACGTCAGATCTTGAAAGCAGGTATATAGATTCCCAGAATATCTGGTATGTGCCTACCACAGAGCCGAATACAACCCAAGCATGCCGTGGGCTACGGCCAAACATGGCAATGCAGAGAGAATCTGAGTGATGATCTGTGGCAGGGGTGATGAATCAACAGATGACTGAAGAACAACATCTGCAAATGCTTGAGAGGTATAGGAGGCTATCAATCTCTCTGGTTGGCAGCCTTTGCTGATATCTGGTTTTGAAGCCCACCCAATCACACAACACTGTCACGCTGCTGTACAACAAGTAGAATGAGGGAAGGAGGCCAGAGGTGTCAGATGCCTGCCCAGAGCTTTACATGGACACATGGAGTGCTGTGTCTCCTCCTCCACACGGAGGCTATGCTCTTTCCATTCACTGGTGTGGTGACTGGGACAAGCCTCACAAAATTATATCTGTGTGTGTGTGTGTGTGTGTGTGTGTATGTGTGTGTATGTATGTCGTTGTAAAACTTGCACAGCTTCTCTCTTGCTTGGTCCACTTAATAAATTCAGTTTAGTAGTACCACATTATTTGGTGCTCCTTTTTCCCCCATGTCAGCATAAACTATCACTCCCATTCCTACTGCCCTGCTTTCAGCTTCTGGGAGTTGCTGTATACTACTGCAATAAATAAGACAGCACTTCAGATAATTTAAGATGAAACTAGAACTCCTAATGAAATGTTGTCCTATTATCGATTTCATTTAGGCTTAGAGACAGTTTTATACCTGCCCTATAAATGAGATATACAAGTTCCTGGGTTTCTGTGGATAGTTGGAAGCATGGTGTGTCGTCCATTTCTTCAATATCATTCCAGTGAAGTTTGGTATGCAGCTTCCTTTGTGTCAGTGTTGTTTTGTTCTGGCAGCCAGAGAAGACTAAGAATAAATAGACATCTCCCACAAATGACCTCTGTTTTTAATAACAAATGTAAATGGAGCAGAGTATTGGACCTGTTCATTCTCAGGTCGCTTTAGTTATGTCCTCAAATATTCATGATTAAGATGAAAATAGATTTACATGTGGTAGCATGAACAGGGTATTTTCAGTTGGATACTCTGATCAACTGTATGAATTAGGCCATGAGATTTCCCTGGATTAATACCAGTTTCACACCCAGTATCTGTGAATGAGCTATTTTCATGCCAATCATTGGAGTTCTTGGTGATTTGAGAAGATATTTGACAATGAGAAAGGACAATCAATTTCAAGAATGAGAAGAAGGAGGATTTTGAAATTTACAGGTCGGTCAGTTTATTTTAAATTAACAAATTATTCTGGAAAATATATTCAGGCATTTCAAGGACAAAAAGGTGTTAGGGAGAAGTCAGCATGGATTTATCAAAGGAAAACTATGCTAGACCAAATGGAATTCCTTCAATGGTGAAGCAAATGGTTTAGTGGAGAAGGAAAGTGGATATTGTCAACTTTGACTTTACCCAGGCTTTGATATGAACACTCATCCTTGCATCATCCCTGGAGACACACTGACAAGAGATATCCTGGACAGATGTACCAGTAACTTAAGTGTGGAACTGGCTAAATATTTTTGCTCATATCATTCTGATTAGTGGTATAAAACCCTACTGATGACAAGTTATTAACCACCCTCAGAGACTCACTGCTTAGCATTTTTATTCCACATATTTGATAGCCAGATATCGCCCAGGGAGGCTGCAGATATTTTTTCCATGGAAATACTTTAAATTTTACCTTAATCAACCTTGTATAACATCAATGCCATCCCTGATTTGATCAGAATATCAGAGTGATGTACCAAATGACCTGCAGATGTTTCTATCTACCTAAATTATTTTATGATTCTGTGATGGTTTTGTATAAAAAAGTTTGAAAGAGCAAGGAAAGTTGCTTTAATTTTTTGACCATTGCCAGTCTACCACAACCTGTGGGAAATTATAACTGAATAAAGCAGCCTTTCTTGTAACTTCATGTTATTTATATTTCTCTTCTTGCTTTCAGTGCTAATAGAAGCTAAACCATAGCCAAATTTCTGCTTTCCATGTGGCACAAACTGTTAAGACTTTTCTTTCAAAAGTTAAGTGAAGGTTACATTCTTGTACACGCCATTACTTGTCTGTTCACCTTTTCTATTACCTTTACTATTCTAGTGTCATTTTCTCCTGAATCCTTCTTAAAGTTTTGTAGTGGAGGCATAAAAACCAGGCAAAACACTTGAGTTAAAACTGTTCTGTAGTCAAATAAAAGGGTAATGCTTTCCTTTTGTTGCTCTTTTTCTAGTATAAACTAAAAAACAGGAATATGGTTACTTTTAGACAGGATGTTTACCTGACAGGTGAAGATATATGAGTTACCGTATCTGTCTCAAGAACTTTTTAGGCATTGCAATCCAATTGAAATATAATTAGATACAGCCACTAGGACTGTTCTGCAGTGCCTCTTCCAGTAAAGTATCAAACAGCTAGCCAAGATTTCACAACAGGATGGAATGTTTGGTCATTGAATTATTATTATTTCTAGAGCTGATGTCTTCTTCCAGAAGCACTATCACTTGAAATGTGAGTAATTAATAATCTACTTTTTAAAATAATTTTTAATATTTGCACGTTAGAGTAGCTGCTATATGACAAATGAACGTTTATTTAAGCTTTGACAGAGTGCTTTACACTTGTTTGTGTGATTTCCATAGTGTGAAAGAACAAGAAGAAACAAAGGGAAGGAAATTACACTGTGTAGGTTGAGTGGGAATGAAGGGAAAACTTGTAAAACAAGCTCTAACCTCATGGTTCTCAGTCCCCACTTGTATTTCTCAGACCCTTTTCTCCTACACTGAGAGCCTCAGAGGTGTAACACAAGATGAAGAGAGAAGACAGTTTTTGAAGTGATAATCAGTATTGCCAAGATATGACAACGTCCTGAGGATAAAAAGAATCAGAAATATTGTTTAGCAAAATACCCATCATATCCTGGTCCTGCAGCTGAGCCAACTTTACACAGCCCCAAAAAGCTGTCAGGATTTTATCAGGCTCAGGTAGAGGCTTTTTACTGAAACTTCTCTAGCTCTACAAGACTACATCTTATACTTATTTTCATGCCACTTCAAAATTTTTTTTATTCTTTTTTATATCAAGGAGTTATATAGGAAGCAATAACTCACAAAACCACTAGTTTTTAGAACACTTTTTTCAAAGACTTGCTGTGATTTGGCAAGATCATATGTTTTAGCATTTCTTGAAGTGATCCATGAAAATGGATGTTGTGGATACCTTGATCTTTTCAAGAATCCTAGCTTCCCACTTGTCATGTGTTTTCACACCCAAGAACCTGTTTCTAAGATGTGTATGAGAGCCCACACATGGCTGTACACATTATCATCTCTTCTGAGCTGTATCTTTCAGTCTACAGAAAGGAGTTGCACTCATTTATTTATGCAATGCTCCGTGGTCAATCTATTCCTTCAGACTTCTAAGGTGGATGATATGAATATATCTCATCACACCTTTCCCCACAAGATACTTTGTTATAAGTGTCTTTTACTGACAGTAACAAGATTTTACACTTGTTCTGGGATGTAGTTCCATTTCTTTCTATTTTTTTCAAAATTCAAGACTGTCAAGTACTGATTTAGAGGGTCGTATTTAATATCTGAAACTTCCCCTCTCTCCCTCCCGCCTTGTCAATTCAGATTAATTTGCCACAGTTTGTAGAACACTGATGTTTTAATTAGATTTTGAGATGTGTCAGTTAACATAATATTATTTTTAATTAAACAGGTGTTATTTCAATGTTGTTTATAATTTTCCTATGACATATGCTAACATATGCTTTCTAGTATGAGATTTAGTATCTGTTCACAAGGTACATGCAGTTCATCCTGAAATTTCTTGTCTCCTTTTTAATGCACTTTAGAAAGTCTGACTACAATTTCATAAATTGTCAAAGATTCATCCAGAAGTGAACATCATCTGTTGGCTGCTCAAAGTGGTGTTATCCTACACCTTCTCTGTGATTTAAAAATTGCTTAACTTTTATCAAAAACGGAACTTCCTTTCCTGAGGACTTGCCACGTCGCATGTAGTATTCATTTTCCTAAACAAGCCTGCATAAACTTTGGGGATGCCTGACTGACTCCCAAATCCATGACACAGATCTTCTTTGAAGCAAGACTCTGCCAGTTGTTTTATCGGTCCGTTTCTGGGCTCACTTCTGGGGTCGGTTTCATTTGTCCTCCCACTTCTAGGACTGTTGCAGTCCCCTTCTGGTATGGTTTCAGAAGCATATCTGTTGTCATATTATCAAAAACTTTGTTTCGCTAGTAATAAATTTGCAATCTGTGCTATTATATATTATATATTATATATTATATATTATATATTATATATATT
>VWZV01009447.1:28558-70327 GCA_013397155.1 Irena cyanogastra | reverse complement strand
TCCTGGATGATTCTCCTTGTTCCAAGAGCATACAGGAAAAATTTCATATTCCTGATAACATATCCATCTCCCACTAGTTTAGATATCCTAGCCTATTATGAATAGTTGCTTTACTAGCGAGTAAGGGAAGGCAATATTGAGTAATACTCTGCTGAGTCAGATCAGGCCTGGACAGCATGGCTTTGTGAAAGGCATGTCCTACTTGACCAATCTGATCCTCTTCTATGAGAAGGTGACCTGCCAGCCCCTGATGAGGATTCTTGTTTGAGTTTATACCACATTTTTCCATGCAGTGATGTCTGCACTGTTCATTTTGAAGCTTTTTTTGATAGCTTTGGCACCCTTGGAAGGATCACAATATTCTTAAATAAAAAATTTCCAAACCTCTCAAGATTTCATCTTTGTCTTGTATTAGTATGTAGCCCCTTAATCTTTACTTTTTCATGCTGGTATGTCTCCAATGTCTCATTCCAGTTGGTAATCCATAAGCAAAAAGGTAATCCACAGAACTTTTTCGTACAACACAAGATAGAATTGTTCTGACCAAATATAAAGACGCATATTTGAACTTTTTACTCCAGCTTTCTTGGCACATAATACAGGAAAAACCAGAACCACAGTCTCTCTTATCATGAGGCAGACTTAAATGTAGGCCAAACTAATTCAACAAATTATCTCTCTCTATTAAATATAAATAGAATCTTGAAGTACATATCAACATTGTTTTGGTTAAATCCGTTTTAAAAGACAATAAGAAATGCTGGTTTCTGAAAATACAACTGAAAAATCACAGTTGAGAAAAGGGCAGTGCAAGGCACTTTTTCTGAGTTCTCTCTTCTGTGATACATCTACATTAGATATTTTATCATTATGTCAAATTTAAAAAACAAACAAACAAAACAAACCCCCAAACTAAAAAACCAAACCAAACAAGCAAAACCAAAAATAAGAAAACCCAGAAAACAGAAAATAGTAGTTGCCGTAGGCCATATATGAACATTTTTCATGGCAGGCACATATGTAAATCAATAATTTCTGATATTTCAGTCATTTGAATTAATTTTGAAAACTACAGTACAACGTTGGTGCGTACTGGGATTTTTTTTTTCTGGTTGTCCTTTGTTTGGAAAGAGTTGTTTTTTTTTTTTCTAAGTCCCAATTAACTGATAAACAACATTTTTGACTTATTATAGACAACATGGTTAAATAAACTTACTTAGAGATAATGGTTTGGATAGGCACTTTAAGTGCCTCAGCTTTGGATCAAAAATAAACAACCTGCATTAGTTTCTGAGTCTTCAATACAGATCAAAGATTTATATTATATTATATTATATTATATTATATTATATTATATTATATTAATAGAATATCCTTTGATATTATATTAATAATAATATAATATCTGATAAACAACTACCTATTAGATGCTAATGCAACACAAATTCCACAAACATGTGGCAGACATATAGATCTTGCCATAATTTCTCTCCATCAATGCAAAGGCAGACGAAAAATTTCTCTAGTTCTTCCTTTACCAACTAAGTTATTTAGTATTCAGGAAAAAATGTGGGAAAAAATGTGAAAAAAACCCCAAATTCCACCCCAAAAATCTCTGTAAAATAAATCTACTTTTGAATGTCCAAGAGTGGTTAGTTAGAAACCTCTTGGTCAAAACAGCCATTTGAGTTATATACATTCCCACTTCAATTTCACTCACTGTAAGCAAACTAAGAACATTTCCCAGTACCTCAAAAGGCTTCCTTCTCCAGAGTTAAAAGCTTTGATATGACTCTGTTTCAGTGAAACATCTCTTTTGTCTTGTGCACTAAAATTAGCCATTTATGTTCATAATTTACTTTTTTGAGCCCTTATGTGAATCATTAAAGGCTCAGGGCTCCAGACTTATGCCATACTATTCATGGTATGAACAATATCAGAAAATCATTGCAATCTACTTAGTGTTGTGCTGAGTAAAGGCTTCTTGGGCATCAACATCAGCTGCATGTAGCAGATGATCTTAGCATTTTACCAAATCATCAGCAATCCTCCTTGTCCTGGCAGTTTTCTTGGTGAGTTCTGGAAGTATGTGTACCTGTGAACAGTCAATGGACTCGTTTGCACCTTGCTAAAGTGTCAAAATAGCAGATTTCATCATGTCCAGGGTTCTGCCTTTACAATAAATACCTTTATAGATAGTCTCCAAAACGATTTTGCAATTAAATGAAAATATACAATTAATTGAAATCCAATAGAATCATTACCTGATGAAACACAGTTCTGTTTTTCTATTGCTGTAAAATTCTAAATGAGACAAGATCAAGAGTTCTCTACATATGAAATGAAATAATCTGTGAAAGGGAACGTCAGCTCCCGTCGAAGTTATTGAACCAACTCAACCAGTCCTTATTGAAATAAGCAGGTATTTAAAGGATCACTTAAAAATATACAGGCTAAAAAAACACATGTAACAAAAGGAACAATCCAATCTTGGTGTCTCAAGGAAAACATATTCCTGTAAAAACTTTGACAGAATCCAATCTGCATTATTTGAGCTTCATTTTCGGAAGGGTCATATACCCTAAATCTTTACTGAGTTGTAATTTCCAAACGTCCTTCAAAAGCTTGTTCTATGTATGAAAAATGCTTTATTTATGAATAGTAAGCAATAATTGATGTGAACATGTTTCAAAGAGTAATAAAGGATATTTTGACAAAATATAATAGGTCTTGGAAGAATTTCTATGAAGTCAATCGTAAATTTTTTGTATGAAATATTAAAGCTTGCCTATCTTTCACTGAATGGCACATAACATTCTA
Source organism: Irena cyanogastra (assembly GCA_013397155.1). Lineage (NCBI taxonomy): Eukaryota > Metazoa > Chordata > Aves > Passeriformes > Irenidae > Irena > Irena cyanogastra. Next base: position 67,507 of record VWZV01009447.1, on the reverse strand, counting down.
AGACAAACTTGCTATTTGTATCTTGAGAGAAGATTTGAGGCCAGTACCTGAAAAAGTGGCCTACTTGCATCCTGATTCTCTCACTACAAAGTGTTTGATCTTTGCTACTGGTAACTTTACATAATTTCCATAACTGCAGCTGCTTGTACATGATTTGCTGATGAAATGCTCTGTACTACTGAAAGACAGATCTGCAAAAGTGTTCAAATTGCTTCTAGTTTTTTGCTATTCTAGTTTGTTAGCTGTTATAGCAACCAAATGAGGAAAAATGCAGTGCAAACAGAACTTTAATGCTTGTTGAAAACTTACAGACTCTAGATTGCTATTTTCAGCTAGTACTACCTAGCTTTGCTCAGACTTTTGTCTTGTTAAAATTCTGGGAATACTCAAGAGTTCTCTCCAATGGGGCTTAAAGTGCTGAATAATTTTTTGCGCATATATATATGTCTGTGCATTGTGTAAATCTAATAGCAAATTAATCTGTGAGCAAACAGATTTACTAGCAAACGAATTTACTCTCCTTGCTGCTTTTTCAAGCTAGACATCAGATACAAACAAAGATGACAGACAATGAACAACATACTGAGGCTTTAAATATTGAAAAGTGCTGCCACATGAACAAAGCCTTCAGGGAAACCATCACAGAGTTTGTCAAAGAGTTGGTTTTGTTGCCAAGATACCTACTCCAGCTTCCCTATTACTGAGAATTATACTGTCAAAGCAGAGGAAAATTCACATTTTTCGAGTTGTCAAGCAAAACACTTTTCCACTAGACAGTTTATGCTTGAATAAAAATGCAGTAAATGTAACTCCTCACTGATTTCTGCTTGTTCTATATACATAGTCAATGATAAAACCTGTTTACAGGAACTGTGAGAAGATATAAAAAGGACCTTTTTTTCCTCAATGTAAATACCTTTTTCGAGGGAATATTTGCCTTAAAACATTCTTAAAAGATGCTGTTTTAAATTTCTACAAAAATCTCTTGGTGAGTATAATGTTCAGTTCACTATGTCCCTGAGGCTCGAGGACTACTAGGACTTAAACCCACACTTTATGAGTTTTATATTTTAAGTGTCTATGAAACATTTTCTAATAACAGTCTCTTTCCCCTTTTGAGCTTTTGAGGAGCTCCATAAAGATAATATTAACAAAACGACTTTTTTTTGTTTTGCCTTACCTGAAAAACAGTGCAAAAAATAAAGAAGCATCCTGACAGTTTGGAAAAAATTGCTGGAATTTATAGGACGAACTTGGACAAAATTTATAGACTAATACTTTTGTGTACCTGGCAAGCTCAGTATCCAGAGATAGAACTCACTTGGCTTTGCAAGTAAACTTTGCAAAATCAGTATTCTTATTGTTTCTTATTAATAGATTTGCAAATGACATTCAGGAAAAACTTTTTCTTCAGTTTTATTTTTTTCAAGTCTACTTAAAATGCACCTAAATCACTCTAGTTTGAGTCAACATAGATCTTCTGAAACCCCAAAAGGTCATTGTTTCTACCACAGTTGTCATTAAGACTTGAAAATTTTTAAATGAACTTGTTTTGGTAGTGTTTATAACGATGTAATTCTGTGCACTATAAGCGCCAAAAATTTTAGGACTTGATATAACAGCTTTTTGTGTGAAACAAAACAGAAAAATTTGGTGTGTGTTTAAATTTCAGCAAAAATGTGAAATCTTTTCAGTGGTATCAAATTTTACTGTGTGATTGCATGCTGTTATATGCACACAATTAAATAAATTTTTAAATTTGGTTTTCAAGAAATTTTAAAATGTGTGTGTGTTAGGAGATATGATGTACAGTGGGTACGTCTTAAAAAGCTCACTTTGTTTAATGTACTGATTTATCTTTATAAGCAGTGATGAAACTTACTGTGCTGGTTTAGCGAGGTAAAGGATTATTTTCTTTACAGTAGCTAGTAAGAAGATGTGTTTTGGAATTTTGCTGTGTTGTTAACTCATAAATGTTTTTGTTGTTGTTGAGAGGTGCTTACAGAGACCCAAAGCCTTTTCTGCTCCTCACCCCTTCCCACCAGTGAGGAGGCTGGGGGTGCCTGATGTTGGGAAGGAACACAGCTGGAATAGCTGACCCCAGCACACACAAGGGATATTCCATACCATATGGCAGCATGCTCTACACAAAAAGAGAAGGTGAGAAGAGGATAGGTGGGGAATGTTTGCTTTGATGCCATTAGCTTATTGAATAAATTCTCTCAGAAGCTGTCCCACTCAGAAACAAAAACACAAACAAACCAACAGTGATAAATGTCCCTTCTCTATGTCACTTGGCAATTCCAATAAACCAATTCCATATGCTGCAAAGCTGGATGTAGAAGAAACTTCCTACAAATTCAAGGTAACTATAGAATTTCATTCATCAGTGCTAAACCACAACAGACATATATTGGTCTTACTCATTTATTAAATCTACATGGTTGTAAATGTGAAATGACCATCTTAGCACCTAAACTGGTGGTCTGCAAATGGTGGTACTTATCACAGGCTGATGAACTTTAGGCAGCTAAAATACTTTTCTGACATTGAAAAAGCAAGGAAATGAGCAAACATAACTGAGGCAAAAAAAAAAAAAATAAGGAGCCAAAGAAAAGGTAAGTAATACAAACGTTGAAAGTTACAGGGTTTCAGGTGCAACTTATCTTATTTCCAGGAACCAAACTTTGCCTAATGGCTTTCTGATACGCAGCTGTTTTGGTCTAATCTTGCTTCTTACATCCAAAATCTAAATTACTAGCATTTATGAACAGAACATGTATTATATCTCAAATCATGTTGACTGAAAATCCAAATAAGAAGGAAACAATATATTTGCTGTGTTGTTCCACATGGTCCCTGAAGCTCATTTGGGAGTGCTTTCAGTCCAGGCTGCTTCATGCTGTAGACCACTGACTAAGGAGCGGGGTGTGCTAAGGTACATCCAATGTTAATTCCAATCAGTTTGAATTTCCATAAACTCCAAAACAATTGTGTCAGTCTATATAGAAGCCTTCAGTACAACTGATTGCAAATGTAGTTGTAAAGCATTACATTATCTTTAAAAAATAAAAGCAATAAAAATGTTAATTATTAGAACAATAAATATATTAATAATGAATGTTAGTTGCAAATTTCTTAATATTTTTCTTTCTAATTATGCAGGTGTGCTAAATTGCATATGTGACCCAGGATCCAGAAATCCAAAGAAATGAGTAGGCCAGCAAAATATATTATTGAGCTTATGTGAAAACAAAGAGAAAAGCAAGCCAATCTTGAACAATAAAACCAAGATAGCAATTTGAAACACTACAGATGAAAATCACATCTTAAACTTTGCTGGCCCTCAATGACAACATGGGATAACAGTCTGAAGGAATGATAGGATGAACTTTTTATGATGAACAAATGGATTGCTCCATAAATTGTCTAATTCCAAGAGTTAATTACAAATGACATGTAATCACTCTGTCTACTATGTCTCTTAAGTAACTCTTGAAACCCTAAATAACTCTTCAGAGTTATTTATTTTTCATAGCACTTCAGAAGTAGTTAAAGTAGTTCAAGTAGTAGGACTTCCAAAGACAAAAGATTTCGTTAAGTCAATGGCCAATATAAAATAGTTACAAATGAAAGCTACAACTGAGGCGCTTTTTTTTCCTGTAAAAATGAGCAAGTCATGGCATGTTCTGCTATTTGGTCATAGAAAACAATAAAATGAAGAAAAATATGTAGTACATAACAAAAGGGAAGGGAAACTGAATACAGAGGAAAGAAATAAGAAGTATGTAGCTAAGATTCCAGAGGAAATCAGGTTTTATCACTGGCATTTTTCAGGTTTTACCAATTCCATCAAATAAGGAAAATCAAATTATCTTATAATTATATAATGAAATATATTTAATATATAAATTATTTTATTAATTATATATATGCACTAATTAATTTTATTAACAAAATAAAATAATGTTTTTATCAATTAAATTATATAATCAAATATATATAATAAATAATAAAATTATATGATAATCAAATAAGAACATCTTTGTACATATGAGTTCTTTTCCTTTCTTCTTTTAGGCTAAACAATATTTGCTTTTTTCTTTATTTTATTGGATATATGTATATCTGATATCTAATATTTTGAAGTTTTTTGTACTTTCTCAGATAAAATCCCCAAAATCTATCTTAATTTCTTTCAATTTTTTTCCCATTTTGCTTATTTTTCTTAGCACAATGCATCATCACTATCATTGAGAAATAGGTATAATTTTTTTCTTTTGCAATTTTGGTTTTGTTGAAATTTCAGATTGTGTATTATTCTTTGTACAAGATAACATGGAAACATGCTCAGAAACACTCTTGTTTGCATACCCCTTGGCACTGTAGGGGAAAGAAAATTAAACATGATACATGGGACAAATGAGAGACGTTCTGTATCAGCAAATCTTTGCCCATGGCCTGTCACCCCCTCATATACACATGCACACATACATAACAAATTCCTGCTCATTGAGACCAGGCCCAATAACAACACCAGGAAGTGAGCATGGCCCAGTCTGGAGAAACATAATATCCACTCCCTCCAGTGCCTGTGTTAGGGTCTGGACAGGGCTGGGCACTGACTCCTCAAGACTTTAACTTCTGTAAGTACTGGATATCGTCTGTGTGATGATGTTTTCCCAGTCTCTGTGACTGTGGGTTTATATCCAGGTGCTGACACAGGCTGTCAACCAAATAAGTTCATAGCAATATCAGGGTGTACATTTCCTTCCGAGAAAGGTCATGATGCTTCCAGAACAGATCTTTAGTGAAGATACTATGGTTCAAGGAAAATGCTATATAGCTCAGTGATAGTTTGAGGGATTCACACTGTAGTTTTAGAAACTGTTCTATATTTCTGAACTCATTACAAGATTAATACAGGTTTTCTCAGTCTTGTACTAAGCCATTAGGCCCACTCACATTGCTTTGATGGAGGTTCAATTTTATATCTTAGTCATACCTTTGGTAGAGCTTTTGAGGAACTACCTATAAACATGGTTATATGTGTTTTTAGATTCTACAGAAAGCATGTAGATTTTATACTTTATCATGGATACATTGACATCTTGTGGCAAGCTAATGCAGCTAATCTCAACACAATTATATTAGGACTTGAATATTTCAAGACATAGATGTTTATAGAGTTTGCTGGAGTTTGTCAGTTTGTTTGTTGGGATTTTTTTTTTCATTTAGACCATATTGTCACTTTTTTTCAGGGGAAACTATAGAAACACGCTTTGGATAATGGTATATTTAACACTCAGTAACTGAGTGTAATTAACTCAATAACACTCAGTAATAATTCCCTCAGAGTAGTCCATATGACCAGAATGAATACTTGATTAAGATAATATCTAAACTGAGGAGTTCTTTAACAAGGGAAATAAAAACAAGCAAGCAAACCACAACAAACAAGCAAAAAACCACAGACAACTTAATTAATAAGGGCAAAAGGAATGAAACTCAGCTCACTAAAATCAGACATCTATATCTGATGTAGCCTCTCTGGGTGAGATTCAATTGCCTCAACATTCTTATTTATTGTAATTTTTTACTCTCGGCAATATTTTCCCTGGGTTCCATCATGACTTCAGCCGATCTTATCTCTGCACAGACTTACCTATCATCCTCATGAAGGTATTTCAGGTGCCCCAAACTGAAGCTGAAGTAACATCTCAGCACCCCGTGCTTTTAAATTTTGTTTTGATAGCTATCAGAACATCACGTCTATTTTAGAGGGATAATTCTTTTGAACTAATAAAGATATTTCCTCGAGGATAATAACATTACAAAGGTCATTTTTTGACTAAAACAGCTCTAGTTTTTAATTTTCTTTCATAAATATGGATGAAAAAATAATCCATAATTTACTTCTACAGCTTCTCAAGTAAAAATTACACCTGTCTTAACTTCAAAAGAATTTCATGTCAACTTAGTTTTAGCAATAATGTAAGAAAGATATATTTTGTATGTGGTGAAAGATAAATAAGAAGGAACAATTATGTTCTAAAGCCTTCTTGCAGAAACATTGTTACTGAAATCTGATAAGGAGCCCAAAATTTTGAAAGTCTGCTTTTTAATCTGTTAAAGTCTTAATGTAAGCATTGTTACAAAAAATAATCTGTGAGTGTTTCAAAAGCTGGGTATAGTTATTACGAGAATTTTATGAAGCAAGTAACTCTAAATCATGTGATATTTCTTTCCATTAACTATCAATGATAAAAAAGTTTTAAAAGTAGATGTTATCCCTTTTTTAACTTCTGTCCTATTTTATCAGTTGCATAGAAATCAGGAAATTTCCACTAAGGGCATTTTTAACAGGGCATTATTCTCCCATTTCCCCTAGGTTTATGTTATTTTTTCTTTTTGTCAGAGATATGGCTTGCGTATTATTGTAGAATCTCCCATTTCAACATTCTTTCCTTGGGAATGAAGACTGGTCTCTAAATCCTTGGAAAACAAACACATTAATAGTGATTCAACATGAATGAATAAGAAAATAAGAAGATCATTCCACCGAAACAATAGAAGAGTTGCTATCGGTAATTGCTGTTTCAGATTATGTCTGGAACTTTTCACATAATTCCCTTGAAGCCGCCTTAAATTATTTTCTTTCTTCACGTTTCAGAGCAGCTGAATCTCTTTGCTATTAATGCTGTATACGGAAATGTACAGACTTCACTCTGTAACTTTATGAGTTCTCTACTTATTATTCAATTAAGAAGAGAGGTCAACAATATTCTTAAATTAATTTAAAAATCTCAAAATTTCCCATCATCCTTCTACGCATTTTTCTGAGTAATAGCACAATCTAAGTAAAAAAAAATCTTAATTCAAAACAAATGGGATGAAAAAGAAATAACATGTTAAAAAATTAAATTTCAAAATGTTTTCAGTCATAGTGAAAGGAAACCAAGCCATATACAATGAAAAGCAAGCAATATTTTTTTCTCTTGTGTTACTGCAGAAGATCAGAGAGTAAAATCTTGATCCACATGAAAGCATTTATAGAACGAGAATAACATTATCTTTTACCTCAGGTAAAAGATAAACCTGCTTTTCCCATCCATGATGGTAGTGCAGTAGAATTCATGAATCCAGTTATAGGATTCACTTTATGAATGAATCTGCAGTGTGGCAATGAAGTATGTAAACTTTTGGATGTTCTCCCTAAGGAAGGCCAGAGTTAAACATCTAGAAAGTGAACTTGAATTAAAAGTAGTAAGAGATCAAGTCTAACTGACAGCTATGCAATAGCTTTTATTTCCAGATTCTAGTAAGCATATCATTCATTTTCACAACTTCCTGGCTGATAGAGTTTGCAAAGGAATGAATAATCCATTTAGCATATATTCCATAGGCATAGCTGGCCTATGTCCATTATTCTGAATTCTGTGCATGCTGCTTCTTTACCTGAAAATCAGTGATTATATCAATATCTGTACCTATATCTCTACTCTAGCTATATCTATATCTAATCTGTCTATATCTGTAGCTGCATCTATATCTACCTATATAAATATAATATATTTTAAAAGAAAGCGGTAATCGATTCTTCTTAATTCGGGGCAGTGAGTACTATTAGAGAAATGTAACGTCTCCAATGAGGAAAGGCTGAGATAGCTTGTGTTTTCCAGCCTAGAGAAGAGAAAGTTCCCTGGTGACCTTGCACGACCCAGGAGCCTACAAGAAAGATTGACAGGTAGTTTGTACGAGGGCATGTAGTGATAGGACAAGGGGTAACAGCTTTAATCTGAAAGAGGGTGGGGTTTGATCAGATATTAGGAAGAGCTTCTTTTCTCTGAAAATGGTGAGGCATTGGAATAGGTTGCCAAAAAAAGCAGTGGATGCCCCTTCACTGGAAGTGCTCAAGGCCAGGTTGGGTGGGGCTTTGGATGATCTGGTCTAGTGGAAGGTGTCCCTGCCCACTGTGGGAGTGGTTGAACTCGATGATCTTCTAAATCCCTTCCAACCCAAACTATAATACACTGCTATGATTCACCTTTGTACATAGTTAACATTCACCAAAAAAAACACTGATTGTCCTTCCTTTTTTCCTTCTTCCTTTCTCAGTGAATAGGTGGGGGCAGAGGGAAAAGGGGGGGGAATGCGTGCTTGTTTGTTTGTTTTTTTAAAATATCATTATTCTTTAGTCATTCAAATAAATCTGGGAAGATCATGTTAGCAATGACAATGTAAAGTCAGATTCCAGGAACACTCTACTACCTGCCTCTCCTCAGTTTTTGCCTTTGCCTTTAAAAAGAAATTGCTTTAGAAGCAGCCTTTTCTAATAAGTAAACATATTTTGAAAGACCTATTGCTTTCCTCTGCTCTCTTATAGGGTTTTCTTGTTCCTGTTTAACACTTGTTCTTTGACAGAAGAGTAACTAACTCCTTGGTGCTTCAAATGCTATTACTGAGAGAGACAGAGAGAGGAGCAAACACAAAGAGAGAGTGCCATCTCTCTAATTCCCAAAGTCATTTATTGCTTTTCCAGTCCTTTCAGGAAATGCACAATGCCCAAAAATATTCAGGTCTGTAGTTCCTTATTTGTTAGTGTTATGCTTGCACAATGCAACAGACAACATAAAAAATATACCCAAGCCCAGAAACTGCTGTGTGGGAATTGCTTTTCTTGGGATTTATCAGTTGTTATGAAAGCTAATTAGATTTTTCTTTTCACTTGAAATGGATATATTAACTGCCCATTTCCTTTCTTTAGCTCTTTGTCTCTGACCAAGATTTGATTGATTGATTAATTTCTCATCAATCTCAGTCTGTTCTAGATTGAATTCTGCATTAAATACAAATTAAAGCTCCATCTATCACAAGATACGAGGTCAAGAAGTTGTTACATTTATTAATGAGTTGAACTAGATTGTTATCCTTGTTATCCTCTCTACGGTTAAGAGGGGGAAAGGAGAATTTCATGGTAAATATACCATGAGTACTTTTTTACTGCTACTGACTTCTGTTTAGTCAGTGTTTCTTTTCTCTGGAAAAATTGTTCTTTTACTTTTTTGTAATATGTTTGGCAAAAGCTCTGCTTGACTTTACTTTTTCAGTTAATTTTAGTGCAAGTAGGAGAGAAACTATTTCTTGCCTACCTCAAAAAAGGACAGTTCAGGTAAGGCCATTGACCTTGCACTGTCCAAATTTGATTTGGTGGTAGAACCAGACTTGATGAGAACAGCTGTTGAGAGGATTGCATTTGTAGTTGTTTAACCCATTTGACTATTAAATAAAAAAGGTCAGCAACTAGTAGAAAAGAAGAAATGGAATAAGAGTGCTGTTTCCCAATGTTCATGGGGGAAAAAACATTAACATGCAATTTTATGTGCTTTTTATAGGCAGAACTGTTCTGTTTCTCTCTTTTTCATAATGAACTTNTATCTGTGGGTTTTGTTAGCATAACTGAAGAATCTTCCTTCTTCTGAACTAAATACAGACTTCTTAGGTAAAATATTTAACCTGTTCCAACTTTGGTTTGATGCAATTAAGATTCTTGATCATTGCTATTGCAGAAAAAATACTTTTAATTAACTATTATAGGAAGAGTACTAAGTACAATGTGTAGCAAGGCAAGATTGAAGTATCATAATAACAGGAAAAGCAGAAACCTTGATCACATCAGATTCAGTCATATATCTCAATTAATAATATCCCAGATACTGATAGAGTCATACCATAAAAATAGATGGTTTATTCCATCACACAACATTTACATGCTACATTTATAGTCATTAATCTTAATAGATAGTAATGTGACATTTATTACAGTAGAAATAAAGGAAATAAGTGCAGAATAGATAAAATTTAGAATTTATGGTTTGAATATGATGTCTGATTTTAAAAAAAGTGGATTATTTTCTTTTTTTTTATGTGCATACCTGAAAGAATAAATATTATCTTCCTCAACAAAACCTATCAAATCCAGTAGCAAGTCAAAGGTGGCATGGTTCTCGTTGCTGGAAAATTTGATGGCTGATAAATAGATCTACCTTCAGCACAGACTACATGCATGCTCTCAAAACGTATCGTGTGGCAACCACAAGATTAAGGTAATTAAAACCAAGCAAAAGTCCTGAAAGAATTAGTTCTGAAGTTTACTGTTGGCATGAATTACAGGATCAGTAGCCAATTTAATGAGTTTACAGCTACTTTTCTCTGAGGCAACAGCAGCATCCAGAGGCCAGTTAGGCTCAGCCTAGCTGTGTTGCTTGTGGACTGCTGATGTAGAACAGAGCTTTTAAGTATTCTCAGTTTTTATAATATGATGAAAGAGCCACATAAGATTTAAAATGACAATATCAGCAGGTTTAGAGTGCCCCTGCATAAATTATTTAGAGATTTTAACTTTTACTTTCCTCTGTGGAATGTATAACATTGACAGAGGTGAAAGAAATCGTTCAGGACAGCTTTGTGACTTTCAGCCTTGCCTCATTAAGTGTCTGCTTATTGACACAAACACAGGTGAGCAATAGTATATTCAGAATGTAGTTTGGTATACATAACCTGTGGGGTTTTCAGGCAGAATCCCATACATAGATACTCTATAAGATGCAGTCTTAATCTGTTAGAGAGCTGCCAGATGAACTTGAAAGGTTATTTACAGGTTATCAATACTGACTGTAGATAGAATGGCAATAGTCAACACAGAACAAAAATGATGTTTGGTGCTTTCTCCCCAGAGTGGGTAGAAATTTCTTCCTTCCAAACATGTAAAATAAGCATAGAAATATCCTATTCTGCATAGAAAAAAGTCTGAACATTAACTATGCACAAGACACAGTATCGGATTAAAGAATTCAGTTTGTGTTTCATAATTTTGTTAAGAATGTTACTCCAGGTAAATGGAAGTAGCTGAGGCATTATGTGATTCCTTTTCTTTGCTTTAGCATTATTTCATTTTCAGATTTTTTTCTTGAACTTTATATATACAACATCTATAAGCTGCATATCTTCTCTGCAAAATACAGTTATCCATAGTATATTTTTGGACATGTCATAGAAAAATTGTTTTCACATGTCAAAGACACAGCTTTTGCAGAGTGTGTTTGATTCATTGAAATAAGCACTATGGCAATGACTGTGTATGTGTTTTATACTTGCAGAAGTAGGATTCTTTCACACACAGAAGGATATGGTGAGAATTTTACTGCTAGAAAGACAAAACCTGAAATAAAACTTCATAAAAACTCATTTAGTGAGAATATTGTGAATGCATTCTTATCTATGGACTATAATAATCATATTAATTTGTATGATATTCAATGAAGAAACAGCGTAGTGAAGCATCATGAGAACTGAGAGCCCTGTGTACTATGCAGGCATGAAATGTGACAACATTTGTTATGATCACTGCAGGCAAATCACTCCAATCCTGTTACATTGCAGGATGTGTTGGGACATCAGTTATAAGCCTGATGCTCTGTAGAACCAAGCCAAGATTCAAGACAAAAGAATTTTGGAATGTTACTCTCACACAATAATGACAATGTACAAATGTAGATATACAATCATATTGAATTGGTCATGAAATTTTGTCTTTCTAACAAGACCTGTTGCTTCCCTTTAAGAACTTTCCTCCCATACTTATTTATATTTCCCTGCATTGTGTAAATACCTTAGTTAAAACATTATGTAACAGTGTCTAAACAGTTAAATATTTTTGGGGGGTCTGTGAGTAAGTAACGCTCTTCTGTGTGCAATTAAGATTCATAGAGAGTAGGATTGATGAGTAAAGGACAATAGGAGACTGTTTTGGGAAGGAACTAAATGGAGGAAAGAGATTCATGCTAAGGGTGTTTCCAATTGACAAATTAATTGTGGAAAAGTTGAGTTTAAAAGGTTTCTGTAGTTGTAAATAATACCTTATGTATTAAGATATTAAATACCTTAGCCTTTTGTACTTTTATGTCCTTCATTTTCACGTACCTGAGTTTGAGAGTTTTATAGCTATTTTCATTTCTTAAAATATAAGGGTAGGTTTGTTGCATGGAGACACAGGCCAGTCTGCCCACATTTAGTTTGCGTGAGCCAAGTAATACAGACCAAGAAGTAAATTAATGGGTAAATCACAACATTCTAACAGAGAAATCAAAGACAAGCTTTATTCAATCATTAGTACTCTATTTGCTAATTAGTATTGAAATATGGTTTTTTTTCTCTTCAGTTTTACCTTGCTCAAACTCTGCCATTTCATGATAACCAATTCTCTCACCATCTTGGTAAATTTTCCATGTCAAGTGCGCATGACATCTTAATATTGTCAGTGGAAAGGGAAAGAAGCTAGGAAAATCTGTTTGAGAATTTAGATGTGAAGTAAACAAGATAAGGAATGTTTGTACAATATCCACATCACAAAAAAATTTTAATGAAATTAGTGATGTTTATTTTAAAATACAGGTATTCTTACAGAAATATCTCTAGGACAGAATTATTCTCTTGTTTAGTAGTATCTAAATCTGCTGTATTTATTTGTCTGCAAAATTGGCTTTTCAACAGAGAAAGGTTTATGTACAACTTAGCTTCAGCCATCTTTGGCCTACCCAATATTACTACAAATAAAAGTTTCTTTTAGATGTAATTTAAACATAGATATTAATTCTTTATGACATTAATGACATTTGCCTTTAATAATTTTTATCTCTCTCATGCCACAACACAAAGAGAATGTTGCTATGAGCAGGATACAAATCCTCTAGGAGAAAGCAGTCTCATTGTTTGATCACCCTTACACCGAACAAACCACTTTTTTGATGTTTAAACAGAATTTCTTAAAATTCAATTTTTGCCCTTTACCTCTTTTCTTTTTCCTTCCTTTTTCTCCTTCTAAATACCAATAAGAAGATTCTGGCTCTGTTTCCTTAACTTCCCTCCATGAAGTATTTCACAATCTGTTAAGTTCCCATAAGCCTACTCTTCTCCATCCAGAACAATTCCAAGTCTCTTAGATTTTTCTGATATGTCAGAGTCCCTAATACATTAAAATGATCAGCAATAATTTTTAAGGCAATTCAATGCATCTTTTAACAAATAAAACCAATGAAATTTTCAGATACTTACCAATGATTACAGCTGGTGAAATTATTAGCGCTTCAAAAGGTTTTAATGATATCTGTCAGAATCGAATTATATTAATAGTCAGACAAAAATATTAATTCTAAATGTATTCCATAGCAAGTATGTCACTTACTTAGTTGTACATATATACTAAAATAGTGTATACAAAAGTATAAAATGCAAGTGTATTAAAAAAATTCCTCTTGAGGTATTATTTATTGGCAATATACACAACTAGTTTTTGGTTGCATTTTATTCTGTTGGATCTGAAAGTTTTTATTGTATCCTCCTTATCTAAATGGAACTTTCCACAAATTATTATGTCATTAAAATCAAATGTTTATTACTCTGCAATAACATGAAATATGGATGAACTTAGAAATTTTCCATCAGAATTTCTGTTTGAAATTGGAAAATTGTATTTTGGTAAAAAATAACTCAAAAGGGTGAAATGTTCCTGTCTATGTGGGCAATGTAACTGTTACCTGTACCACACAGTAGTAAATGACAAGCTACTGGTCTAATGTGTCTGACAGTTTAGAAGATTTTATTTTGAATTTATCAGCAATGTCAGTTATCTTAAAAAGTAATAATTTGGAAATGCACAATAAAATGCACACAATTGTTTGCATAAAATATAGGTAAAAAGATTTTTGGATCTTTATAAAGCTGCCTTTGCGATGAAGCTACTGTTTAATTATGGAAGTTGTATTGCACTTGTATTTTTTTTTACTCCACTTATATTCTTCTTGGTTTTATTTTCTTGGATATGTCTTCTCTCTTTTGATGAAGTATGTGCATTATATGAACAATTCATCTTCCCTGTTTTCCAGCAGACAAGAAAAATTGCCCCAGAGAAATCATTGCAAAATTACTACTGTTTAATAAACCATTTAAATTATTCTCTATAATTGCTGGTATCTCTTTGTCTCCTCCCCAGATTTATAACTACTGTGCTTTGTTGCACAACACTGAAAAACAGCCTGTAACACTTGACTGTCTTCCACACAAGCAGGTTTTCATTTCACTAAAACTGACCCTTAGGATGGCCATGACAACCATCCTGCCCAATTAAAATTCGATTGATTTTGATGCTCTTCTTTCTTCTTCTCTGGGAGATCTTGTAACTAATATTTCCTAGTATTTTTTAATTTTTCAGCAATTCTTTGAATGCTTTCCTTTATGTTCTTTAATTTCTTCTTTTAGCCTTCTGTACGCATTTTTTTTTCTTTGTCAGCACCATCAAGTGGCAGTCACTTCACTTATATATCCCTATAGATCATGCCACCAAATGCCTTCTCCTCATTTATCTTGCTTACTCTTCATACATTTTCATAATTTTTACGTTTAGTAGCTTCTCCAGACGAATCCTCTTCAGCTTCCCCTAGTATGAAACAAAAGTTCTCACTAGGTAGCTACTCACATACACACTGAGAATTCATCCTGTGATTCATTCAGAAAAAAGAATCAACATTAACTTTTTCTTTACTTCTTTGCTTCATGTGCTTCAAAGTAAGCACTCTGAAAATCTTGGCATTTTACTTATTGTAACATCTGAATTACTGTGGTTTTTACTCTCTGTTGTCACCAGACACGTAATATATCACAAATGGATTTACATTCAGAAAAGAACAAGAATGCTGAAATTAGTGTTCTTTATTCTGTATACTCACAAATCTCACAGCAAAGGGAAGTCCTGGGACCACCCTGCAGGGTGGCAGCAGGGAGGACCCAGGACTAGCAGGTCATCTACTCATGGCTGAGGCTTCCAGTGGTTTTCCAAAGAGGGCTTGCATCTTCTGTGGAATAAGCATTCAACGATGAAGCAGTTTATGGATATACAAAATACAGGCACTAAATATTGCCTGGTTTATACTTATTCCACACATCTGTGCATAGCAATATTATCTGGGTTTTGTCTTTATGTTTGCCAAGCCCTCAAGCAGTTGGGCATCCATCTGCGAACATTTTGCTAGAGAGATGACTTAAGCAGTCAACATGAACTACTCCTTCTTATCCTTTTTCTTTTCTATTACAGTACATCAATGTAAGCCTTAAACCAGCTTTTTGTCTATAGTCATTAACTTTGCTTACTAATTTTCCTGATTCTTCTCCAGTAAATTATAAATTAAATATTCACTTTCAAAACATCAGAGATGTTCAGAACGTTTAATTCTGCTTCTTTAACCTGCTGTTTAAATTTGAGGTCATACTTTTTGGCAGAAAGATTGAATGTTCTATTGTCGCTTACAAAGTCCTCTTCCTTCTGTCCTCAAATTAACTTACTACTGTTTTCATACAATAAAACAATCTATTGTGTTGCAGACATTATGTTTTATTTTTCACACATGTTTTCATGGGATTTAAATTCTGCCATTTTGAATTTTAACAGCTCAGACAGAGTGGAGGAAAATATAAATGTTTACAAAAATAAAGCCTAACTGTAGAGCTTCTTACTACACATGCACAAAATAATACTTCAGAAGACTCCAAGTCAGTCTGCATTTCTCTATATAGGCACATATGAATGCTTATCTGTATGCATGACTTTATCCCTTCTTTTTTCCTTCTTTCATAAAGAATAACAAAAGAAGTTATTACAATTCATGTAAAAATATTTTCGAGATATGTTTGGGTTTTGGTTTGTTTTTTCAAATTTAACATATGCTGTGGTCTGTTTTGTAATAGTAAAATACATCAGCTTACTGTGCTGTAAACCGAAATATACTAATTTTTCCTGTGACAAAACCTGTCCCTTGTATTCATCCTAAAATTTTCAGAAAACCTCAAAAACTTTCTAAATAGCAGTGTTAAATGTGATTTTATTCTTGTATTTGAATAGAAAATCCATTCATATGTTCCTACATTCCTTTCCAAGTGTGTTTTTACAGTCAATGCAAAATATAATGGGTCTACACTATAATTTTCTTGGGAATCTATTCTATATTCAGTCCACACTTTTCATTCTAACAGAGCTTCATTTTCATTTGGCTTGTGAGAGCATTCATCCCTTTTCCAATTCTAAGAAAACTTGGATATTAAGATACAATTTCTATTACCTGTGTCTAAAACTATAAAAGAAGCTAACATATCTATAAAATAGTAATGTTTCATTTTGATCCACTGCTTCTATTACTCCATTCAAGAAGTATCACAATATATGTAGTTTGCAGTTTCGTATTTCTGAAAGAAATATGCATTGCTACTATTGTAAAATTGAAATTGAAGGGAAAAAACCCATATAGAGTATATTAGATAAAAAGAAACTAGAAGGTGTGTAATGCAGTGCTGTAATTTTAGGTACATTTTTATTAGTAATTTTCAAATATTACCTCCAAGTAACAAAGAGCATATGTTTCTGTTCACAGAGAATGTTATACTGCAAGGAACATTACTGAATTCAATGGTGCGTATATATGCAGAAGAATGTCCTATATTCCTAGGAGTTCATTTGATTCTGATCATCATATTACTAAAAAAGAAGTGTGATTGTAGAGAAAGGGGAGAAAGTTCACTAGCAGTAAAATGGTTAAGACAACTTTGAGAAATGATGAAAAATAATCATAGAGATATTACTTGGCTGAAAGATTGAGAACTACATGAGCTGATCCAACTTTTGGTTCAGCTCCCCAATCAAATTTTCTTTTAAATACAATGAACAATGCCATTGCACTTTTTATTCTTTTTTGAAATATAAAGCATGGTATGACATTTAATTGATAGGCAGTGATATACTTGAAGCAAAAGGCAATATAGCTTGTACTTCAACATTTCATTGTGAATTTTCTTTCGCTGTTCTCCAATTATCAGTACTGTTTTTACATCTTCAGTCACTCTCACATATATCCTTATAGAGTGCTACTGTTAGAGTACAGTGGTTGCACAGTCACACAGGTTCCATCAGTGTTTCATGTGCAATTCTGCTGATCTATACTAGCTGCTTACACAAATACATCCTTCGTATGTTTATAATATCTTTTATAACAATTTTTTGAAATCTCTTGAATCGTCCAACCAAGTTTTAACTCATCCTGCAGCAGGACTCTTATACAGGTATTTGATTTTCTTCAGTACTTTTCTGTGCTGAAGAAACAAACATTCACTGTCTCCAGAAAGGTTCAAGGGGTGTCCAGATATGACACTTGAGGATATGATTTAGAGATGATTGTGGTGGCGTTAGGCTGGTGATTCCAGGATTCCCTTTCCTTTGTGTTTTGAAGTTCATAAATGACAATTATTTATGAAAAGGATTTTAATGATAGGTTTTAATGATCAGGGAAAATATTTCCAAAGTTCTGTATCAATAAAAATCTGAGTAAAAACAAGAGTAGCATGGGATTTTCTTTGAATTAGATGAATATGGATTTGAGCTGCATTCACTAAGCTGCTTCAGAGTAGCAATATTAATAGATGAATACTATTATTATGAACATGATAAGATGGCATTAAAAAAGAGCATCCTTAAATTAAGGAAGGTTTGTAACACTAAAAAATTTAAAAAATTATAGCGTGTGATTTTCCGTTTTGTGGTCTTCAGGGGGAATCAGCGCTAAATTTAGATTTAATATTAAGGTGACATTTATGTATCTAAAAGGCAGATGTCCAAATCTGATGAAGTTACTTAAGGATTTTTCTATTGCTAAAGAACAAAAATATCTTCTTATACATAATAATCTGGTTGACTGGGCTTTGCTTATCCTAGGACTGAATGAATTTGCTTATCCTAGGACTGAATGAATTTTCTTTTCAATGTATTTATTTCTCCCCAGAGACTATAATAAGGACTTTGAGTGACTGGCTCAGACTTTGAGATACAACTTGAAGGTATTTTATTTAAGGCAAATGAGTCATGCATCTTTTTAGCAGAAAAAAATACAGGTAAGCAGTGAAGATGCTCAGTACTTGAGAAAATCAGTTATCTACTTATTTACAGACAAAAATTTACTTCTGAGCTTCTATCATTGCAAATGCCCAAGTGTCAATTATTTAGGCCAAGATTTAGGTCAGAGATTTTCAAGTTACATTTACTCAGGAAGGAAACATTTTGTATTTCTTGGGTATAGTACCCCAGCTATAATATGTGCAAGTGAAAGGAGGGATAAAACACTGGCTTTATGTACTGCACACTCCAATTCTTTAGACATAGACAAGTAAATGTATTAAAAAAATTTAATATATTAGAGGAATACTTAATGTGTTGATACAGCAAGGAATCATGAAGTTCAAGAAGGCCAAGTGCAAGGTCCTACATCTGGATGGGGCAATCCCAAGCACAAATAAATGCTGGATGGGGAATGGATTGGTAGCATCCCTGATCCCTGTTGGTGGATGAAAAGCTGGACATGACCTGACAATGAGTGGCCAGAAGGCCAATAACATCATGGGCTGCATCAAAAGAAGCATGACCAGAAGGTTGAGTGTGGTGATTCTTTCTCTCTGCTCACATTAGATCTAGCCTGGAGTGTTGCATCCACTTCTGGGACACTCAATATAAGAAAAATATGGACTTGTTTGAACCAAGTCCAGAGGATGACCACTAAGTTGATCACAGAGCTGGAGAACCTCTCCTACTCTGAGGGAGTTATTATTGCCTAGCCTGGAAAAGGGAAAGCTTCAGAACATCTTCTAGCAGCTTTTCAGTATCTGAGCAGGGGCTACAAGACATCTCGAAAGGGACTTTTTGCAAGGGGTAATGACTTCAAACTGAAGGAGGGTAGATTTAGATTAGATGTCACAAAGAAATCCTTTCCTGTGAGGGCGATGAAACACTGGAACAAGTTTCCCAGAGAAATGCTGGATGTCTCATCCTTGGAAGTACTCAAGGCCAAATAAACTGAGGCTTTGAGCAACCTAGTCTACTGGATGGTGTCCCTGCCTGCTGCAGGAGGCTTCAAACAAGATGATCTTTAAGATCCTTTCCAATTCTAATGATACTGTGATTCTATGAAAACAGAAGTCTTAAAAATCTGATCCTGTCTTTTAAACATTGTGTAAGAGTCAACAGGTCATACAGAACAGAATACATACAGCACTTATTTAATTGTAAGTGAGTACCCAGAAAAGAAGAAGGAAACAGGAGCAATGTCCTTCATCTCCATTCTGTTTCTAGCTCAGATTTTTCCCTATTTAGCTCAATCTAATTCAGAATTTATATGCTGTGAGGTACTTTTTGCTATGTTTCCTACCTCTGGTCCTGCCTTTTGCTGTTGTCCTTTCCTTTGCCCCATTTACTCTTTCCTGAATCTGCTAAAATTTAGAGATAGCATAACACTCTTCTAAATTCTTGCCCAGGTAAAACTGTAATATGTGCTCAGAACAGATGTGCTCTGGGCAGGCACAGTTCTTTAGTTGCCAGACGAGTTTTAATAAGGAATACATAGATTTCACATCCATCTAGAGCAATGTAAATGCTGCTGGAAATTTGGGGTTTTTTTTAGATTTCTATGTTCATACAAAAATAGGAGGGAGTAGGTTTATATGTTTTGCATTTTTTCATGGAACTGGCTGAAAGTATTTTAAAAGTATATTCTAGCACTTTAAGAATAACAAACATTGAGACCTCAAGATTCATAGGACTTTTTTTTACATCTTCATTTTAGAAACAAAACACTTTAAAAATTAAAGTGTGCAATCTACCAAAATAAACAGCAACATTCTACTGACAAATTCATTTTACTTTACTGCTGATAATAAATAAATTTTTGTGCTAGCCGTGGAAAGAAACAGACATGCATAAATGGACACACAGAGACTTCAAGACTAAGGATTTTTATGTTCTACCTATAGTTTTTAAGTGTAATGCAGGAAACTTGTTTTTAAAGATAGATTATTTTCAAGCAAGTTATGCTAGGTCTTAGGTAATAAAGAACTACAGGGAAAACTGATAATCAATACCTTTGTAATTCCTATGAGGTTAAATTTTAGCAGTACACTGTGAAGGTTGAACTTCAAATAGCATTTGAAACTGTTAAAGGAAGCACACTCACTCCCAGCATCAGTGGATATTACATCAGAAATAAAAAAATCTGCTATGAGATGTTTTTAATTCATCTATAACATGAATTTACTTCATATAATTTATAGGCAAAGTGACATTCTTTTTAGCTGATCTGAGATTCTTAATCACTGTGCTCTTTGTAGCTAATATAGACATTCCTCTAACCTATTTAAGGATTATTCTCGTGTTCTGATTTATATGTGAGGATTTTGTCTAATTAATTATACCTTGGAGATTATAACAGTGGTCAGTTAAGCTAATACCCCTTGTATAATTTCTGTAATATCCAAATGCTTAGGATCTTACAAGTGGATTGCATTTTAAGAAGCTGATACTAAATAAAAGCAACAGACACTTAGAAACAGAAGATAATCTGTGAGAGAATTTGGAAAGAGGAGAATACTGGGCAGAATTAAGATGCATTTGAGAAATACTCTGAATTGCCAATTATCTCTGCTTTTCAGAATCGTGGCCTACAGGGACTGTATTACTCAACTGGGCCCCCCCCTCAGATGTCTGTACAGTTTTATGTGAAAACCTCAGACATTCACTATCAGCTGGTTTGGCTGAAGCTAACAGCCCAATAAGAAAACAGGAGATTATATGACCTTGTGAAAAGTCTCATCAACTACATTCCAAAAGTAAGAGGAAAAGACTACTGGGTGAAGAGAAGGAATTAAAAAAAATTACGTAAGGGAGGAAGAGAAAAGAGGGAAATTAGGAAAAGTGAAAACAAGCACAAAGACAGTGAGGATATTGGCCATAGATTATTACGTACTTTATTAGGAGAAAAATTAAGGAATTACACTAACAAATTGAGAGTAAACTTTTTTCCTGAACTTCTGTGAATTGCTTTTGGTTGTAATGAACTCAAACGAGGTACCACCTAAAAAGTCCCCCAGGCTTCAGTGTGCTGCTTTAAATCTACTCAAAGGTTTACATTAGCCATTAGAAGTGCAGACACTTAGAGGATTTGTGCTTGAACAAATATGTCTTTGTTTGTTTAAAAGACTCATCTGTCTGAGCAGTTGCCTTTGACTCCTTATCTCTGAGCCCAGATTTCTACACTTCTTTATGTTCACAACAGCATTATGTCTTCTCTGCTGTTTTTTGACAATTCTTTTTAGAATTTTATCACTCTTTAGCCCTGGAATGAAGATGAGCAAAAGTTTATCAATAATTAACTGTAGAACTACCCATGCAAGACATGTATTAATTGATGCTGTGTCACTGTTGCTGAATCAGACTTCCATCTTTCTTAATGATATGTCTTGGTCTGCTGATATATGGGGTAACTGTTTTGATTGATCTTATGTGAATACAGTTACAGCATACCTCAGTAGCTTTTTCTCAGTTACTATTCCTTTTTGCTTAATAGTTTCAGTTTTAAAAACAAATCCCATTGAAGACCAAGCAAATATATACCGAAAAGTTCACAAAAATCTTACTTGTGGACCTTAGGATTGTTTGTGACAATATGATATAGAAGCACCATGTGCAAAACTGTTCATAAAATTATAGGACTTCTGGTTGCTGGAAGAATATTTGTTATTCAGGATACTGAAAGCATTATCATTACCCCTCTCTTTCCATTTTTATAACACAGTCTAACAATGAGAATCAGACTACAAGAGTTGCAATCATAATCTGGTCCTCACTAGATTATGGACTTGGGTTATGTAGAATTAGAATAGCAATTGCAAAGGTTAACTGCTTTTTCAAGTATTTTGTAGAAAACTTCTTTTTTTGGTCAGTGGCAACAAGCTAACTACACAAAACTGAAATAGGGATTTTATCTGTTAATGAAATTATTCCATGTTCAGAGTTTAGTCTTGATTTTAAACTTTGCTCTTAATTAAAAAGGTACTGTGTTAACATATTTAGCCTTAAAACATCCAGTGTTCTAAAGATGAAGTTGAAAAAAGTACTTCCAGCCCATATAGTTGACATGTTCGCAGAGTACAGAGAGACAGAAAATGAAAAAAATAACAATAATGAACGACATAATGTGAATCCAAACTCAAATACATGTTAACATTGTTTTGCTAGAAAAAGGGTAGCACCAAATAGTTTATACTAGTCTGCCTATTCTTTGAATATTTGTGTCTTCTTTTTTAAGGTCATTTATGTTAGACCTGGATGAGATCTCTTTTTTTTTGGTTTGTTTGATTTGTTATTTTATTAAATATTTTGATACCATGAAAATCTTAGCCTGCGCATTTGAATATGACTCATGAAAACACTGATCTTAAGCTCTGTATAAGAGATTGAGCGTCCCAATGGGAATGAAATATTTCCACAAACTCAATGGAAATTACAGTGCCTCCAGTATGCCAGTGTTACAGTTTGAGAAGTAGAGTGAAGATTGTTTCACAGCTGACATTCTGGGAAGGGATTGAGTAAATTTGTGAATAAGGAGTTTTTACAGCATTCAAAATTAAACAGGCCAAAAGTAGAATTTTTAGCATTGTTTTACAGTTTTTTCTGAATTTCCAACATGGGACAAGTGCTGCAGTGACAGCTGCTTCTGCTCCTTCTTCCACTCCCCTCACAGCAGCTGCACAGCCTCTCACAGCTGCCCTGCATCTTGCACATCAGCTGCAGAGGAGGCACAGCATGGTTTCAGTTTGAGCTGTCAAAAAAGACATGAAGGGAGGAGAACTGTTCTGAAAAAAAAAAGTCACAAATTTTGTTTGTGTTTCATCAGTCAATCTATACACCTATGAAAATGTCAATAGCAAACCAGTCAAGCCCATGCATCCACATCAAGTTTAAATAGTGAGCTTCATGGATGAATCCTTCTTAGAGAGTGATATTATTTCCAATTAATTGTATTTATTATATTTTGCTATTTAATATGCTGGTGGCTATGGTTGTCTTCAGCAAGGACTGCAGCTAAGTTGCTTTCAGTGGCAGAAACAATGGCACTGTATGCATTAACTGCCTGGGTGGAGATAGGAGACAGTTTCCTTTTTAACATTTTATATTATTTATTTCTTCAGTCTTAAGTAGTCTCGCAAATAGGAATGAAAAATCTGTTATTAAATCTGGATTAAACAAAATACATTTCTGTTTGTCACTGAATTTAAAACAAAGTGAAATAGTAGGAGATATGGACCAGGAGCAGGTTTTTTTTCACATGATCACTGTCTACAAATTCTGTTTTCTTTTTCAAGATGCACCATACATCTTAGTTTTGAAATTATTGTGTTAAGCGGGAGACTTAGATATTTATAAATAGGTAAATTTTTTTTTAAAGTGTAATGCTAAGACTCAAAAATTCACTAACTATTTCTCCTTTCTCCTCTCCTGCCCCACTACTGGCCCTTGAAATACCAAGTGGAACCAGTGAGGAGGCAGAAGGGAGAAAAGAGCCCTGTTTCATAGTTTTCTTATCAGTTAAGGAAAAGAAAGCATTCTGCACCCAATCCAGAATTCCTAGGTGAATAATTTGGCAATTTGGAACAAATTTTGTTTATAATTTCAGCACATGGAGGAAACCATACCACATTTTTTTTATATTAAATAGACTATTCCAAAACATAATAGTCTTTAGATCCTCCATGCAGCAATAAGTAACAAAACTCTGTCTGGAGTTTCTTAAACAATGCAATATTTTACAAAAAGAACTAAGTAGCAATCCATATTTTCATCAACTTCTTTTACAATTTTCATACTAAGCTGTTTGTCATATTAATGATGATACTCACCATTAACATCACACTCCCAGTGTTCAAGAACTGATTTTTATTAGTTCCTATGAAAGAGGATAGGAGCAGACGTGAAGCGTTTCCCGAGTAGCCTGATGAGGTTTTTGTTACTGAGATGTTTCCTTCTCTGGAGAATTTCTTGTCTCTGAAAACCTAGAAGGATAGCAAATGCTGCTATGTTGTAGGTTTTTGCACTTATCCACTAGTCTTTTCTCAGAAGGAAATAAATAGGCATACTCTCAGAGTTATAGTCAATGTCTGATTATCTTCTAGAGTCCAGGGAACTTTATTGAAATTAAAAATCTCAAGGAAAAAAAGGGTGCTGTGTTATCTTTTCATGGCAAATTCACCCATTTCATGTGTCAAATAGACATCTAAAATTTCATATGTTATGTGCTATCTCAACTGGAAGTAGCAAAGCTCTGTTTGAGACCTTAACTTTTTGGGCATTTGTCCTCCAGTTGGACCACTTGCTCACAAAGTTGAATATGTCTCAGCAAGTTCCATCTGCTGATGCAGTAATATCCACCAACATATGACTTGCTAACAGGTGGAGGGGTAAAAGAGATGAATGAACAAAGAAGCAGGTAATTCATGAAGCTTTATTTCTATTACAAATTGTTTTCACTTTGTGGTTGTTTAATAGTTGAGGGGGAAGGATTTTTGTCTGTTTGTTTGTTTGTTTGTTTTCTAATTCGAGAAGAAAGAATCTTGTTAACTATTTCTTCTCCCTTATTTTGAATGTTCTCTTTTTTTAGTCTTTAATTCATTGTTATTTTTATTGCTTTTTAAGTATTTTCTATTTTACAGTTCTCTAAATATTATATAAAACCTAATATGCTTTGTAGTTAGTGATTAATCTTTTAGACAGAATTAGTGCAACTCATTCTAAAAACACTTCAAAAGGCAAGTCTAAAGTGCTACAATTAATCATGGGGAAATCAACAAGGCCCTAAGCAGAAAGTAGTTGTGTTACTGTTATTTCTGGCCTTTGGCAAAACCAAATGATAAGTTATTTATGCTATTGGAGATACTGAGCATTATTGTTTTACCTTTGCTGAATCAGTCAGAAAACAGAACCACATCAAAAGTCTCAGTTGATAATTAATAGGCAATAATTATTAGCTTTCTTTTTTTGTAAATAAAGAGGAAGGTAACAGCTTCTCCCAGCAGCTCAGTCCCCTATTCAAGTCTGTTACGTTTGACAAAGCTCTGGTCTGTGGAATTACACAACAGTTTTACATGTGAATGTTACACAGATTCTGAAGTTATAGAAAATACATCAAGGTCGATGAGATTGATTATGTCAGAATTTGATAGGTGAACCTAGAGCTCCCCAATCCAAAATTGGTTGGTGAAAAAGGAAAAAGTCAAAAATAAATAAGATTTAATTTCATTTGTGTCAGTACTGTATATTTAGCTATACCATTTTACCACACACAAAATATGTATATTGTGTGCAACATCTCTGGTAATCATCAAATTTCCTGTCTTGGGACCGGCTTAGAAAAATCCATACAGAGAAATATTTTGTGTTCAGGGAACTTTGATTTACTCCTGGGCTGAACTCAGAGTATAATCTGTAAAATATATGTGGTTTCAAAATTCTGATGCTTCAATTATCTGATGATGCAATATGTCATCTTTTGCCAGCTTTCAATTTGTGAAATATCAATAACATGAATCTTAAATCTTCAGAATTTTATTGGAGCTAGCTGAATAAGAATCTTATAGAGGTATGATGCAAGTCAATAACAGCTTCCGTAGCATTAGGAATGTGCCCAAAGGTGGTGTCTGTATTATTGGAACCCTATCTCCCATCAGTTTCTGAGTCCAGCATGTGCTCCAGCAATGGCTAGACCTCCAAGAAGATTTGGGACTGCATTGCCTCAAATTCCCTTGTGTTGGAGCCACCTGAAGACACAGTAGCTCTGAGAAGTCTCTGATTTGGACACTAAGGCACAAAAAGTTATGTAACTTACCACTGTCTGTGTTTTAAGTTTCAGCCAATAGTCAGTGACCTTTTTCTTCATTAGGAAAACATATTTAAATGATACACTATAAATTTCTAAAGCAATACTGAATGACTCTTCTGTTTGGTTTAGGGTTTTTTTACTCCTCCTAAATTTATATGCATTGGCTTTTGGACATGCCATGTATTTAAGTAGGCACAATGCAACATAATTTCTACATTTCTCTTTTCACTGGTGAACATGGACCAGTCATGAACTTTCTTCTTGCTGCATACTTTTTGCAGTTTCTTAATCATGCTAGAAATTTGCATTCGCTACTTTCATTTATAAATATGTTATAATTTTTTTCCCCAGAAAAAATAGCTATAATTTTATGACAGTCATGATTTTTTACAATTTCTAATTTGTGATTCTCATAGTATTAGCTTTTAAATCAGTGACATGGAGAGAAACAGGATATGATATTAATATCCAACTTTCTCTTGCAAAAGATAGAATGGAGGAAGGAAGCATTAACATTTTCAGTTGATATCAACATTCTTAACTTAAAATGCACAGTACAGGAATATTAGCTATCTTGCTGTTGCTTTTGTGAAATTTTTGTAATTACGAGGGAAACATGATGCATTCCTGGGATATTTTAAAACACTTTTGCTAATTACATATTTATACAGAGTGATTTCTGTATCCCTTAGGCTTTAATTAGTTTCTTTGCTATTACTTGCAAGTTTTTAATAAGATACTGAACTTGCTGAAGCTTCTACTGGATATGGTTTTGTAAATAAATATTCTACCTTTTTTTTCCCCCAGAAAAGTAAGAATAAGTGTAAGTAGATAAGTATCTCACTTTCTGGACTTTGTTGTTTATTTTGCAGAAGGATAGTTTGGAGGTGATTTCCAATGGGTCCAATACTGTTTTGAAACGAGTCCAAGAGACATATTTCTGACAGTCCCACTCAGATGATAGTATGTAATTGTTTTCCTGTCGTGCCGATTTGCATTTCCATAGGAGAAATCTATCAATGAGATGGTATTCTTCCTGTCACATCTGGTTCAAACTGAGAAATCAGTGAGAAGACTTTATGCACTGCTGAGCACTTGCCAAAGGAAAAATTTAAAAAGCAAATGTTTTCCCTATTATCTTCCACAGCCATATCTGTGGTCTTCATCTCATTTTTATCTCAAATCACAAAAGCTGTTATTTTAAATTCAGGATATGAGAAGAAGAAAAAAGAAAGCAGAAAGAGAAAGAAGGAAAAGGAAAAGAAAAATAAACAAAAGAAAAAGAAAAAGAGAAAAAGAAAAAGAGAAAGGAAAAGAAAAAGGAAAAGAAAAAGGAAAAGGAAACGGAAAAGAAAAAAAAGAAAAAGAAAGAAAAAGAAAAATTAAAAAGGGAAAGAAAGAAAAAAGGGAAAGGGAAGAGAAAAGGAAAAGTGAAAGAAAAAGAGAAGTTACTGATTATGGTGTTGTAAGGCATAAAATAGTTTATTAAAATTATATAAGCATATCCTATTTAAAAAATGTTTACTGTTAACCTGAATTAATTCAGTGGTTTAACTAAGCATGATCCATAAAAACACATGCACTAAGACCATTTAAACTGACTTGATAAAGGAGCACTGAAATTGGCTTCTCTAGGCAAGAATTTCTCAGTCTGTTTTCGTTGTCATCTCACTCGTTTTTCTCTCCTCTCTCCATATAGTAATTTAACCCTTTCTTAAATATTTTTTCTCTTTGAGGGACCACCAGCTTGTCTCAGGTGTTCAGTTATGTTCTGTGATGTGTCCATTGCCGAGCTGCCTGAAGCCAACTGTGGCTGGCCTGGGGAAGTTCCTGGCAACCTCTCACAGAAGCCACCCTTGCTTCCAGCCCATAACTCCTTCAGGAAATGGCCTGAACCATTTTATTTTTTAGCTGAATACCAAGAAGTAAGAGGCAAAGGTGTTTTGATCCTTAAATATCAAAAATATATAGGAATGTATCATTATACTTGCTTCACCTAGAAAGTAAGATTGATCTAATATGAGCAATCAAATTTTCAGGCCTCTAATTTCAACTAGTTGAGCTCCCCAGGTGATCCAGTGAATCCTAAGAGAGCCATTTGAGTGTATGTACTGACCTGAGCAGTGCGAGAATTCTACCAAAGTTTAGTCACCTTAACATGTGACTACTGTTAGGTTAAATAGGTTCCTCCATTCTGCCCTTAAATCAAAATATCTTCTTCAAATTAAATTATGTTCTCATTACAGAGCTCTTTTTATTTTTTACTCCATTCTCTTAGAATAAGAAAATGTATCTGAGAGAATATACATGTTATTTTGTGGGTTTTGATCGCTGTTGACAATAATTAATTACAGCAGGAATTTACAGGGAGAAACATTTGATATTTGTGCAATAAATGCATTACTGACTTCATATACACCCCTTATTGCAAATTTACTATTGGGATAGAATATCTGAATGTATTCTCGAGTGCATAATTTGCAGCTACGTACCATTAAGAGGTGCCTTTTCAAAATGTAATCTTTATGATTTTTCTCTGAGCTTCACAGCTGCCACTGAGGCCACCAGAATTAAATTGAATTTTTTTTCTTTTTAAATATAAATATCTGAAAAAAATTTACTGTTTCTTTTATTTTTCCCCTTTTCTCTTTTTTACCCTAGTAACTCTAAGGTGGCAAATAACTAAAGCTCTCTGCTAATTTCATTTCAAACCAGCATAACCTTTCTCTGTTTCATTACTAATTCTTCTATGGATACATTTCTTATCTTTTATTAATCACATGTAACTTTCTTAGTTTTACAACTTTGTAATTGGTCCCCAAGTAATATATGCAGGTAGATTTGAAAATTGGTACTGAAAGACAAGAAAGCTACGTATTTAAAAACTACTGAATATCTGGCTTCTGCATTCTCAGTGTTTGGTCTCCTTCTCTGCAAATTATTATGTATTTTTTACATATAAAATATGTACATACATATGACATATAAAGTGGTACATAGATTAAAACTCAACATTTGAGTCAGCCAAGGGAGACATATCTTGTTAAACAATGTTTCTGGAAAAATAATTAATTTTAAAGAAAATAATTATTTATGCACATAAAGCCAAACATCTGAATCAAAATTCATTCATATTCTGTTTTCCTGTAAAGGAAAAAACTGTAAAGAAAACTTCATTGATTTTTTTGGATTTGGCAATAACACAAAACCACAAATGGTGCTGGGAATTCTTAGGTGTACCTTGGGAGTTGTGTGGAGTGTATTTCCATTCCTTTTGCAGTACATAATTAATTATTGTCAGAAAAATTGTTCAGGATTCTGGTTTAATTTCTATATGAATCGTTTTTGTTTATGCATACTCTTTGAAGAGTCAAAATCAAACTTCTTAAGCATTAGTTGAGATGTTCAGTTTTATTCAAACTCTCCAGAGGGGGTGGGGGAATTTTTAATTCATTGTAGGTGATGCACAAGTAGAACAATATTAATTTCTTGTAATTTTAGCTATCTTAAACTTATGCAGATTGTCTAGTTGTGTAAGCTCCTTCCATAGTCAGATGTGAGAGACAAGTACCTCCAGAGGCTTTTAGTCAATCACCTGACACACCTGGTGTAAAAATCTCTTTGTGATGACTTGCTTTTCAGATACACCTAAATTTTCACATTATTCTCAAGCATTTGATGAAGTCTGCAAAAGAGAAACTATCAGTAAGCTGGTCACGTTGAGTTTATTGCTATCGTATTTCAAATGTTTTAGCCAAAGCAGTAAAATTAGCTATTCCTTTGTTTTTTTTCTTTTTCCCTGGAAGAGCATTACTCTTAATTAAATGTTAAATAAATTATGGATTGTCTCTGCTTTCTGGAAGCAACATTAACAAAAAAAAAAAAAAAGGAAAAGAATGAGAAAAACAGAAACTGAACACGCCACAGATTTTTTTCTTAATCAGGCATTCCTTCAATAAACCAGAGGACATATGTTAAGAAGAAACAACCCATATTTCTTCATTCCACCATCCAAAACATAATATATTGTTTGTCATATCTGAAGAGTATTTATCAACATTTCTTTCAAAGATCACAAGGAGTAGAAACTCCCTAAACCATTTATTGATTTATTTGCTAGTCTTCACACTTAGATTTTTCATCCCCCAGTGCCAATCATAAATGCTGGCATCTCCAACAGAAGCATATTTTAATGAACCAATTTATGTGAGCAGTTTAAAATAAGTACTGTACTATGAACTTAATACATAGTGTAGCTTTTCACTTAATGGCTTCTGGGAATGTCATTACTTCCCCCTGATGCAATTGAGTTTAATATGTAGCTGAATGACTCGCACAAATTTTTTTCAGTGAATAGACTAGACACATTCATCTCATTCTCCTCCTTAATATAACCTGGCATTTTCCCATATTTGATACTTTTAATTCTCTAAGACCAATAGAAGTGTTTGTTTTAAATATCTACCCTATATATTCAAATCTGAATTCTTCCTTTCCTCATAGTAAAAATAAACATTTCTGGTTTGTTTAGCTTTTTTACTTTGACAGAAATACACCAAACGTCTTATTTGGTTTATTTTCATTAGTATTTTGCACTTTGAATTAATGTAGTAAAAAAACCCAGAACTGAACCTAGACATGAAGAGGTGATGAAGAAGTGAATAAAAACAACTAAATTATTCTCCTGTCAATGTAAGGCAGTGAAAATATGAACTGGCAGTCACAGACCACTAGGCCAGTTTCTTGCTGGCAACACATAATTTTTAAATCCTATCAAAAGTTCCCCACTCATTGACTTAAAGAGGCTAAAGACAAGGGTAAGGATTCTGACCTGCTTTTTTGTTTCTTTATTTGTTTGTTTTTAACCCATTGAACACACACACACACACACCTGAGACCTAACATCTTACCTGTTTTCTGTTGCAGGGTTTTTCACAAACGTGGTAGGTTAACATTGATCAGCTGCCAGGTCCTCAAATGAGCTACTGGCTCACTGCTTTCCAACAGAATGAGAGAAGTAGATGAAAAAGTTCATGGAGTGTCATAAAGGTAGAAAAATCACTTACTTACCAATTTCCATCACAGACAAGAGAAGATTTGACTTGGGAAAAAAAAGTGATTTATTGCCAATTAACATAGAGTTGGGTGGTGAGAAAAAAAGAGAAAAAACTAAAACACCTTCCTGTTACCCTCACCCTTTTCATACAGATGAAACTTCACTCATTCATTCCCACGTCCTCAATCTCCTTCCCTGCTTCTGCTGGTTCCCAAATAGTACATGAAGGATGAGAGATGTTGGATTATGGATAGCTTGTAACACTTCCTCTCTGCCTTTCCTTCCTCCTCATACTTTCCCCTTGTTCTGGGGTGGGTCCTTCCTGTAGATTACAATCCTTTGGGATGAGTCCACTCCATGACTGGTTCTCTGCGTGAACTGCAGTTACCGTCAGAAATTTGTCCCAGAATGGGCCTTTCATGGACTGCAGTGTGGTTATTTCTTTCAGTGTGGTCATTTCTTTCAGTGTGGTCCTCTCCATGCACTGGAGGGAAATACCTGCTCCACTTTGGTCCTCTCGGTGGGCTGTTGGACAATATCTACATTTCTTGGACCCTCTCCTCTGCCTCCTTTTGCTCTTACCCTGCTGTTCATAGGTTTGTTTCTCTGACTGCTGGGCAGCATTTTTCCTTTTTTATTTTTTGTTGTATTACAATAGAAATGTAGTACCTTGTCTGTGACATTCAGTTGTGCCATGCAGTGGGTCCATTGGAGCCTTCTGGACCCACCTGTGTTCAGCACAGGACATGTGCTGGCACCTTCCCAAAAAACCCACCCTGCAGCTCTCCCTAGTTAGTAAAATCTTGACACATAATGTAAACCCAATGCATCAAAATTTTGACAAAGAATTTTTATCACACAAGAAAATGCTCTCTGTATAATTGCAAACCTGTACTGGAACAGTGTTCAGTGCTACCAAATAGTGTATCTGGAAAAGTTAATCTTAGTTTTCAGTGTTGACCACGCTCCATAGGGCCACTAAAGACTGAAGAGAAACAGAAGATAACCCAGCATCCTGGTCCTCTAAAACCTCTGAAAACCATGCACTTCTGGTGAAGAGAAAGGAATCCAAGTAATACACATACAGGTACATACATACACCTCTCAGGCACGTAGAGAAGAAACATAAGCTTTGAATTAATGAAATTAAAAGGTTATTCTTAACTTGAAATAATTAGGCTAAATAAATTCTTCTGATTCATTGAGCACAAAAAAATTACATTAATTGTTTTTGAACACATCTGATATATTTTGAACATATCTGATGTGTTTTTGAACACATCTCAGGCATATTTATGAGAGAACATTGTACATTATATGACATCAATAATAGTTTCCTGGTGAAAGCACCCAGGGATGTCGTTTAATAAGTTAATGTGAAAAATATGCAGCTTCTAATTAATGTTAGTGCTTAGATAACTAGGCAAATAAGATCACAGAAATAACCAAAATTTTTATACATCATTTTGTTCTTATATTTTCTGTGGTGCACTCTGTTCACTTGCATCTTTCACAGGTCACAGATTCTTAGCCTTTACAGCACTACAATTTCCTTTATAAATGTAAAATCTTTATTTGAACATAAGCAGCAACTTCCTGATGTTTAACCTTTAATTCTTTGCTCTTTTCATTCCGGTCACCTAGCAAATACAGTAGACATTTTTGTTCAACTGCTGAGTAAAGCATACTTTCTGACATATCAAACTTGTTTTTTTCAAGTTTGTCCATTAGTGGTCTGAATCTAATAACCATGCAACATATTGACTCATTGCACTTCCTTAAATATCATATGTGGCAGCTTTATTCTTTGCAAAATACAATTTCGCAAGAAAGAAAACATGACACAAGTCTTTGCAGTCTGCAATTCGAATTTCATCACCCTTAAGTGATGAAATACTTTGCCTTCTAGAGAAGAAAATAATTGTAATTGTAATTGTAATTCTACCTTTCTGAGGTAGAAAGTAATGTAATTCTGCTAACTGAATTAGAATGGGATAAACTTCAAGATCCCATCCCAATACATTTTTTTCTTACAGATTTTTTTATGGGAGTTACAAATCCTGTCCAATAAACGACTGAATTAAGTGTCCAAATGAACACTGTTTCCAATTTTGGAACAAGAGAATGTTGTTCCAAAAGTATTTAAAAGTATTGGAAGTATTTAAAAGTATTGTCAAATTTGTCTTATATTTTACTACTGAAGAATTAATCCTCTTACAATGGGTCAACACTTCCAAGCATCCTAATGCTCAGTAAAATGCCAAATAAAATTAATAGAAGATAGGGCATTATTATTAGTATTAGTATTAATCATCATCATATCATCATTATCATTAATATTGTTATTAGACGAAGAATGAATCCATCTAGATGATGTATTTTAAATAAGGAACCTTTGTAGGTTTTAAGGATTTCCTGTTTACCATATGGACAATTTAACCCACTTAGAATATTTTCATTCTCAGACTATAACTATGATTTTTCATACATCACAAAAAAAAAAAATTATGCTGAAAGAACAAATAAAGAAGTATAAAGTCATGAAATTATAGAAGAATGTAATCTAGTCCACTCTCCCCTACAATGGCCAGGGAAATCTTCAACTAGACCAGATTGCTCAAAGCTCCATCCAACCTGGCCTTGAAAACTTTCAATAATAGGGCTTCCACAACTTCTCTGGGCTACCTGTTCCAGCATTTCACCACACTCATGGTATAATATTTCTTTCTGATGTCTAGTCTTAATTAACTCTCTTCAAATTTCAATCCATTGTCCCCTGTCCTACCAATATCCGTCCCTCTAAAATCTGTCCCCATCACTCTTACAAGCCCACTTTAGGCACTGGAAAGCTAAGGTCTCCTTAGAGCCTTCTCTTCTCCAGTTTTAACAAGCCTGATTTTTTCAATCTTTCTTCACAGAAGGATGACTAGAAGATGGGCCAGCACGCTGTGTATAGAGAAGGAGACTGGCAGATGGAAGCTAAGTCAAGGTCTCTGTGTGTCTTGAATTTACACTGTGATTGTTAATACAAGCTGAAGCCTGTACCAGTGCATGTTTTCTTCTCATTTTCAGATGGATCAATAGATAGACAGGTAGATAATAGATAGACAGACATCTATTGTATGTGCAATCCACCTCCATTTCGCTGTCATTTATGTCTTAAGCACTATAAAACTGAGTCATAATTTCTTTGCCCTGATTGGTTTGAAGATAAATCTTGAAAGCAAACCGTACTTGTTAGAAAAACAAAGACTTGAGGAATATCAGAATATAATTTTACCCTCTTTACAGAATGAGATGTATAATTTTCAATAGCACATAGTGCTGTCATACAAATGTTTGAGAAGTGTAAACTCAGAATGATAGTGAGAAAAAAGAAATACCTTCTATCAAAAAGATACAGCCATTCCAGAACACTGTTGATCATCTTGGTGAGATACAAGACATTCTGTCAAAATGTTGCTATTTCTGAAAAGTTCTCAAAGTTCTTGAAACTTTTATTCATGTGTCTTCTTAAATTGTCTCTAGTCTTTAATCAAGGCATGGATGATCTGTTGGTGGATAGAAGTGGAAAAGGACATGCAAACACCAGCTATAATTGTGATTTTTTTTTTAACTTGGATCAATTTGGCATGCACAACTGCTATGTCCTTTGGAAGAATTGTAAACATTGGTACATCTAAATTACCCCTTTATAATGGAGAATATTATTGCACTCACTAAGACGAAATTCTCATTTGTATCAGGAAACAAGGGAGATATGACAAAGTGTCAGCAAAAAAAGGGCAATGATAAAATTACAAAATAAAGATAATTACATCTGGCAGCACATGAAAGAAAATAAAGAATTACAAAATAAATCAGGATGAGAGAAAAAACTGGAGTTAATCTCGGACTGTAGGAAAAGTGTTGAGTGCTACCTAAAAGTTAGTCAGTTTAATGATACTGGAAAAGAAATGACAGATTTAACTAATTAAGGAATGAACTAACAAGAGTACTTAACTAGAAAATCAAGAGAATTATTTATCTAAGCTTACTTTGAGAGAGTATTTTACAAAAGAATTTAGATAAACACAAAAAGAACAGAAGGAAAAAATTTCTACGTGATTGTTTTAGGTTCAGAAAACCTAAAACTAAAGGATCAAAATATGAAGAAATTCTGTCTTGTAAGATAATTACCATAACGAAGAAGAGAGTTAATATTAATATTTTCCATTGCCTGGAAAGCAACAAGAAAATCCCTTAATATGCAGCACAGGATATCAAGGTGTTAGGACTCGATTTCCCCACTTCCACAACTATATAGGTAATAAAATATTGGGATAAGCTAAAGATTAAAAAACTTACATAAGTCCATTTAAGAAATTAATGCTTCTTATAACCCTATTGAACTAAGAAAGGAATTATATGGATTAAGATAAAGAAATTTAAAAATGGCTATTTATAAATGCACTTATTGTTAGCTACATTTCTAGAAGGTAGAACTGTAAGAGAACTGTATGGAATTTCTTGGGGCTAAGTGGAAAAAAAAAGTTTAAATGGGCTAAATTAGCTTCAGAAGTGAACTTTTGTCTCTGTTACCTAAAGAGAACTGCTTTCTTTGTGGAATTTTTTTTGTCTCCTTGTTTATTTTTAATTGTAATATTTGTCAGTGTGCAGATTAATATTATAGAACAAATGGAAGATAAAGTAATTTTAAAATTTGTATTGTTCCACTTCTCAGACATTTTAAACTGGCAAGTTCAGGAATATCTTCATTTTGGCTTGATCACAGGATCCTGCTTTTCATCAGACCCATTCAGAATCAGTATCCATAAAATAAGACCGTGCAGTAATTGCAACATCTTTTCTGGGGTTTTATTTTGACTAATTGTAAGTATCTAATTGGATATTTCCATGTTCCCTGATGTTACATTTATATTATTAATTTGGAAGCCCAGTATTGAAAACTGTTATTTTAGTTTCTGTTACTATTCTGATATGAAGTGCTTCTCTTAATCAGACACAAGAGCAATGTGTCTGTATTTTATTTCTAATAGCCCAATTTTCCAAGAAAATGAAAAGCCAAAGAGAGTGTTCTGATTGCGTGGCTATTTTCATTCATTTGAAAAGATGCTTTGATACTGCTTTCTTTCTAAAAATTTATTGTAAACTCAAAGAAGGTAGGCACTACCAAAAATTTATAACTGTAAATCAAGACCTACTGTAATTCCTGAACTTTATTGAAGTTGACTAAAATGTTCTGTGTAACTGCCACCTGCTGAATTGGCAGTTCAGTCATTCAAATTCCTTATTAAATATTTGAATCTCAGTCAGTGTCCACAAGCAACTCATAGAAGTCAGAAGTGGGAGATAAGATAATTTGTTTATTTGTTAAATTTTTCACAGATGAAATCATGCTCCTACTTTTTTATTCAGATGTTCATCCTCCCTAAGAAAATTATCAGCAACTCTTGGACAACTACATTATTAAATAACTTTTAATAAAAACTAGATTGATTTGCTCATACTAGTTTAAGGGTTTTTTAATTAGAAAAAAAAATTGTTTCCACATATATAAAATTCTTTTTACATTACTGAGATAAAGAAAAAATATAATTAAAATCCTGGCCATAATATCTGAGTGAAATTTTTTTAAACAGAGGATGTACAATGGGCAGTTGGATAAAAGGATACAAGGGTGGCAAAGCTACCTTTAATATAGCAAAAGAATTTCATAGCTTGACTTGCATTATAATTGGGCAATATGAGAGAAAAAGTAGTTTGTTTTCTATCTGATGAGAACAACCTCTTATGGAAAGCAAAATTCACACACCAAAGGTTTCAGCCTGAAGACATTTATTTCAGTTATGATTATGAGCAAACACAGAGCTAGGAGTTCACTGTTAATTCAGTCAGTGACTTGATAGTTGATTTGTCAGAGTTGCCAGAGTTGAACAACCAGGAGCCCAATCACACCTAGGCAAGTGTGGGAGTCTTCTGAGACTCAGTGTGTCTGTGCAAAGCCTTTAACTAGTAATGGGAAACATCATATTTACTCAGTCATGCCTTGCAATGCTGTTTGATGTTCCTGGCTAAGCAGAATTGATCCTTGTTGATAATACGAGCAATCATCAGATCTAGAGAGTGAGAGCATGAAACCACTTCCGGGGAAGTTTCTAACACTGCTAATATTTCTATGTCTGTTGTTATTTATAAGCATCTGTAGGCTTACTTTCAGTCTATAAGTCTATCCAGACATATTTGCCAAAAACTTACAGTTACCTACTTAAAACAAGTGCCCCAAACTCCATAAATATTTCAGTCTTTTTTACTATTTCAGTGAAAATTTCATGACTTAAA
Organism: Irena cyanogastra; assembly: GCA_013397155.1. Classification (NCBI taxonomy): domain Eukaryota; kingdom Metazoa; phylum Chordata; class Aves; order Passeriformes; family Irenidae; genus Irena; species Irena cyanogastra. The sequence continues at coordinate 30,316 of VWZV01009447.1, read as the reverse complement.
AATAAGTATAGAATGAACATTCCTCACAATTTTTGGTAATTTTAAATCACCTGGAGTGTACAGGACAGTGGGATAAAGCTTAAATGACCTACCCACATCCTCTAAAACTGCTAGATTGGTGGCTTTCACAAAATGCAAAATTTCGTCGAAGGGGAAAAAGCAAGTAAGTAAGAAAAAAGATAAAAATTTCTTTTCTGTTTTGCAGGAGACTGTTGAACAAACACAATATATTAAATATTTTTAAAATTGCAGTATGCATCTATTTTATTGCAAATGTTGTTTGGTTGTCAGATTTTTTTGGGGAGGGTTTATTTTGGCTACAAACTCTGGAGAAATAATCATTCTTAAATAGGAGAAAATCATCTGGCATTACTTTTAGATGCATATAATTCTAGTTAGGAAACAATGTAAGACATCCAGGAAAAAAAACACAGGAACACTGTGAACCATAAGTATATACATGTATATTTGCTTTTTGTCACTTGAGAAAAGACCTACATGAATATGGTATAATTCAGGGGGATTTTTTAAAGTCTCAGAAATAACAGGTATAAATTAATGGTCTGTGAGTGACTGAGTAAGCCAGGCTGTTATTGTTCATGCTGAAAAGGCCAACTTAATAAGTAACTTGTAGTTATTTACCTAGTAGGGTAGCTTGCTTGCCCTAGTAAGTAACTTGATCTATCAAAAACATACCAGGCTGAGTTTACAGGCCTTTAATATTATCTCTCTAAATTTTGATTAATCTATAACAGGAACACAGATATTTTTAAACCAGTGTTCATTATTATTGAGGGAATGTTATCCTCTTTCTGCAGTTTTATTAATTGATTAGAAGCTCTATTCTACATAAATAATTTAAACATGTAAAGAAAGTGGGCTGAAAGAATTAAGGCAACTGAATTTAAACTTATAATGTCATCAACTCAAACTTATTCGTTGCTTAAACAGAGAGATGGGAAAGATTCAGCTGTCTAATAAGCTTCTTTCTCTTAGAGCAGTAAGGCTCTTTCATCAAATATTGAGACATGCTCAGTGCAGAAATTAGGTCTATCAGTGTCTTAGCCAGTGCCTGTGCCTTATAACTACGTGTTCCAGACTGCACTCATGGTTGCTCTTGCTCTTTTTCCATTGAATTTTCAATCTTTGTTTTTATTCAGTAATACAGACTAAACATGAACCAGTGACAGCACAGATTTCTTTGTTAAAAACAAAAAAGGATGTGAATCCAATCTGACAGGAATAAACTGAATGAATTTTTCCCGCTACCTGGGTCAGGGTTTTAATTACTGTATTATTAAACACATTTGCTGTTGTCCTTTGCCAGCAAATCCAGAGGGTTCATTGTGTATATCCAAAAGTATTGGTAAAATCCTTGATTCAATGAATAGTTCTGGGTTTTGAATCACTGCTTCATAGAATTTATTCTTTCAGGGTTGCATAATAAAGCTGGTGGATTTCAGCCACTCCTTTTCCATAAGAATAATAATGGATCAAATCCGAAAATAAGATACCTTGCATGGTTAAAAGTGGAAGAATGGTGAGGAGATAGGCCAAGGAGACCAGCAGTAATAACCCAGACATAGCTTATAATAAAACCCTTGATGACTTGCAAAGTTAATATTTTACTTTGTAGAACATGGTTATTTATATAGTTATTATCTGTTTAATACAGTCTTCAGAAAATCATTAAATTCACCATTAAGTATACAACCTTTTTTGAGTTTAAGCATCTAACTTAAAAATCAAGTGTAAATT
>VWZV01009447.1:1999-20001 GCA_013397155.1 Irena cyanogastra | reverse complement strand
CCCCCTCCTCTCCTCCCCTCTCCTCTCCTCTCCTCTCCTCTCCTTTCAGCCAGCCATGGTACTTTCTCACTGTAGCCAACTCTATCCTCACTACCAAAACCTTCCCACACAAGCCCAGTGCAGAAACATAACTGTAAAATCTAGACTTACAATGACAAGGTGAAATCTGTGGTGTTTCTCAACAGAGTAATGAGCTATTAATGCCAAAATATTGAAACACCACACAGATTAGCTTTGTTCTGCAAGCTTGAGTCACAGCAAAGGAGTTATCAGAACAGCTAGAAAATTAGCTAAAAATAAAGGATAAAGATAGGATAATTAGTCTATCTTCAGCATTTTTTTAATGCATTCCATTTTCACAATGAATAATCTTGTGAAATATCCTCATCATAATAGAGCCCACTCTTTAAGAAATAGGTGCTTAAGAGTCAGAGCACTTGAAACTCCTGGTCTAACTAGGAGCAAATTGCTGAGGAATCATAGTATTATGTTTTGAAAAATAAAAAAAAACAGACTAAACCAGGATGAAAAAAAACCCCAAATTAAATCAAAATAACCTCTGAGGCGAGGAGAGGAGACAAAGAAATTCAATTTTGGGAGGCTGTTATTACTGAAATGTGAATAACAAATCATATTTTGGCTCTACTAATTTTTTAATCCTCTTATTATTCCCATCCTGCCATAGTCATATTTCTTTGAGTAGTAAAGTTAGTTTTTCAGAGGAGTGATTCTTACTGTAGACTTAGAATGTCTATCCTTAAGAAAAGCATTATTTTTTATTCTTCTGTAGTGTCAAAATTCACTTGTAGTGTCAAGTGTCAACTGTATGTTGTTTAACTTTAGTTGGAACAGTCTTTAACATTTAAAACGTGAAATGTCATCAAAACTTTTTCATACAATGTCTGTTTTGAATCACTGGTTTAAAAGGTGAATTGTAGGTAATGGACAAGCAAATCTTTCGGATAAATGTACTGCAAGAATCTGGGAGAATTACAAAATAAAATTCATCAAAAACTGGAAGTACAAATTCCACTAGAAACTCTACTCCAACTCCTAAATCTCCAGATAAAAATGCATCAAGACTTAGCCTTTAGCTGGTCTGTACTAGAAACAATTATGAAGACAAGGAGTCTATTGATAATATAATTGATTATATTATGTTATTATGATAATTCATTTATAATAATTCTAGGTATTTCACTTTATTTTATTATTCACTTCGGAACATTTATTTTGTGATCATTTCTAAGACAGATGCAAACGTGATTTGTTGGACAGCTCAATTATACGAAAATTCCACTCACCTTTTAAAATGCTGTCTGAAAATTCATAATTACAACAAAAAAACTGCTAGAGTCTGTCAGATATCTGATATGAATATACAACCGTGACTCGGAGATGTTAGAAACTCTGACGCACTATTACTAAAAGAATAACAGACTTCAGAGTAAACTGTCTCTAAAATCTTGCCTGGCTCTTTGTAGTATTCAAATTTTTAGATTGTCTGCAAAATAATCTGAAGAAATAAAGGAATCTGCTTTTTTTTAGAAATTAGAGAAATTTCATCTTCCTTTTTTTCTTAATGTGTGGTGGCTTGACCGTGGCTGGATGTCAAGTACCCACAAAAGCTTCTCTGTCACTTCCTTCTACAAGTGGACAAATGAGAGAAAATATAACAAAGGATCCATGGATTCAAGATAAAGACAGAGAGATCACTCACCAAACACTGTCATGAGTAAAACAAACTCATATTTGGGATATTAATTGAATTTATTACTAATAAAATCAGAACTCAATAAAGAGAAGTAAAATAAATCTTAAAAAAACCTTCCCCCCTCTTCCCTCCCCTGAGTTCTATCTCCTCTCCCAGTGGCTCAGAGAGACAGGGAATGGGAGTTATGGCCAGATCATCACATGCTCCCCCTTCTGTTGCCCAGGGAGAGGAGTCCCTCCCCTGCTCCACTGCGGGGTGCCTCTCATGGGAGACAGTCCTCCATGAACTGTCAGACAGACAGACACTGCCTCCCATGGGAGACAGCTCTCCATTAACTTCTCCAATGTGAGTCCATCCCATGGGCTACAGTTACCCACAAACTGTTGCAACGTGGGTCACTCTTCCACAGCATGCTGTCCTTCAAGAACAGGCCACTCCAGTGTGCATCCCCCACAGAATTACAAGTCCTGCCAGGGAAGAAATTGCTCCATTGTGGGCTCCTCTCTTCATGGATCTACAGGTCCCTGCTAGGAGCCTATTCCAGCACAGGTTTCCCACGGGGTCACAGCCTCCTCTCATGCTCTGAGGAGCATGTTCTCCATGGGCTGCAGGTGGATCTCTGTGTCCCCATGGGCTGCAGGGACACAGCTGCCTCACCATGGGCTGCACCACAGGCTGCAGTGAATCTCAGCTCTGGCACTGGCAGCACCTCCTGCCCCTCCTTCTGCACTGACCTTGGTGTCTGCAGAGTTGTTCCTCTCACATGTTCTCCCTCTGCTCTTCTCTGACCACAATTACAACCATGCAACAAGTTTTTTTTCTTTCTTCATAAATATGTTATCATAAAGGTATTACTGACATTGATGACTGGCTCAGCCTTGGCCAGCAGTGAATCCATGCTGGGGTCAGCTGGAATTGGCTCTGCCAGACATGAAGGAAACTTCTGACATCTCACAGAAGCCAGCCCCTAGTCCCACCTCTACCAAACCGTGGCACACAAACCCAATACACTTAGTAATAACTCAACTAAGAGTTAACATTTAATTAAACAAACTTGAAGTAAAAAGCAAAGTGACAAAAGGCACAATGAACCTAAGATACAATGTTCCTGTGAAAATAAAAAGCAGGGCTTTTTTTTAATTACAAACCCCAAAATCTAAAAATAAAAGTCTATATGCTGTGCCTAGTTCTGCCTAGGAGGAATATATGTTTTCTTTTTTAAAAAAGTTTGTTACTTAATTATGAAAGTATAACATTTCATAGTGCTATAATACCTGTATCTGTCATCTAACCATAGTTTTTTCTAGTTAATAAAGTTTAGCTATTTACGACTATTATACAATATTGCCCATATAAAATAATAAGACTGGGTATTATTTATTATGCAAATTAGGCCCTGAGGTAATGAATAAAAGCCAAATAATGCTTTCTGCAAATGAAACATATTTCTACTTCAATTTTAGAAAAAATGTTGTTTCCAAATTTTCTTACTATGTAAGGTTTAGTATATAATCCATTATTAAATCAAATCACTGTAAATTTTTGGGGTGAAACAAACAGATGATTCAATGTGTTCAAGATAACATCAAAAAAAAGGACTAATTTCAAAATAAATCATAGTGTAATCCCTCACACTAAATCATAGTGTGAGTAAAAGTCAGCTCTAGAATGCTGAATCTCTTCATCTATTGAATGCAAGTTAACCCACTGTATGTCTATGTGAGAATATGTAGCACATTCAAGGAAATTAATATAATTTAATTTAAAGTTTTCAAGAGAGAAAATAATCAAGCAGTAATGTTAGCAGTTCAAGCTTTTATTTCCTTATTTATCTGAAACATAAAATCTCTGATATTTACTAGAGAGTTGCCTCTTTTTCTACATATTATATTGAGATATATTGGGGAATCTATGAGCCATGAACAAAACAACTAAATCAGCCAGCTCATTATAGTGATCTGCTTATTAGAAATAAATCAACTCTGTGACTGAGCAAAACTGGAATAACAATTCTAGGAAAAGTCATAAAAAATATAGAATAAGAATTTGAATATATCCTTGGAGTCTATTGACTAGTTAACTATATCATAGGAAGCATAATTGCACATGAACATTATATGTTAAAATATGTGAATAGATTGATCATTTATCACTTCCCTTTCCTTTTTCTTGGATGAGGATGTGAAGAACAGAAGCTGAAGCTGAAACGGTGTGGGACGTCTTACAGATACGTGACATGTATGTAGATAGATGAAAGGCTCTCAGAGATGCAAGACACCATTACACCAAACAAGAGTAAGATGGAGTGGATGATAAGTTAAATATAGGAAACTCCTTCAGAAATACCCTTATACTCTGAGCCGTATTTGCATAGGCTGAATTTGGCTTCCAAGTGGCTGAAGAATAAGTACAACACAGTGTACCTGTGCCTAATATTACCATGTAGAGGGCTAGTTAGAAGACATTTGTATATCCTTGTAACTGGTCACTTCATACTAGGTATTTTATAAAAGAAATGCTTTTGAAAACTTCTTGTCAGCCAACCACTAACAAGAAGTTATAATTCTTTTAAATTAAGACAAGGAAAAAAAATCTGCTCCAGGATTATTTTAATTTTCATTGCCAGAATCAGAGCAAGACATCTCTTCCTAAGTCTCATTTTACTACATGAGGATTGTGTTTACTTCTTCCATTTCTCCTCCTCCTTCCTTTCCAATCCTTTACACTTATACTGAATCTCATTCACATCTACCACTAGAACTGGATATGCATAGCCTATATCTTCTCTATCAGTTCAAAAAGTTAAATTGGAATTTTTACTTTTAATATTAAATATTAAGTGACTCATTTTTTAAGGAAGACTTAATTCTGAACACCAAACAATTGTGTGAAAAACAATGAAGAGAACAAAAGATTACTTTTTTTACACAACCACCCGAAAAAATGATGCCAGCTGAAGCATGCAGACACTATAGAAATATCAATTGTTCATCTCACTCAAATAATGGGTCACCATATGATACATTAACTGCATTGACTGATGCAGCCAGTTTTGCTTTATGTGGTATAAATCCATGCGTATATAGTAATTTGTTCCATTACCTTCATGATTTTTAATCACACTTAGACATACTCCAAACTCTTTCTCCAGAGCAATGAAATACATTGCAATCTTTGGTGACAATTCCAGTGGCATCTCTTGGACCACATGTGGCAAAAAGTAATCTGAGTTTCAATTTGTTTTTCTTGAAACAATGTCATAAAATTTCTCTTCGTATAAAATGTGTTTTCATATAAAAGAGTTACCTTGTTTCTTGGTCTAAAATTATTTGGTTTTAATACATAACAAAGTATTTTTTTCAAAATACTTTTTCAGCTAATTGACAAATTTTTCAGTCTTACAGAAACACATTACAGATTTTATTACTTGTGGGTACCAAAGAATACAAGGTGTTCTTAATTCTGTATACTTCTAGAATTTAAATACACAAATATGTATAATTTGTGTATAGTTTTTAATTTAGAATTGTTGGTGGCAAGTCTCAGATGCACCGTGTAATATCTCAAAAAAAGGAAGACTGAACATTTATTTTGTATTTTATTTTTTATTGAAAGGAAAACTATTTTATATTTTTTTTTTTTTGTATGCAGCTTATGTTGTGCATTTCTTCATTTTAAAGAATGTGTGGGAGATACAAATGTCTATGTGAAAGTCCTTCCTGCAGACCCTACCTCCACTGAAAACATGAGTAAGCAAACAATCTTTAGGGTGTTTCTCCTGGTCAAGCAATCTGATCTTTATTGAATTAATTCTAGAATGGAAAGATAATAAAAACTGATGTCTGCTAAAATACAAAAAAATTGTGACATTGAAAGAAAAGGCTCAATAATTCAGTCAGTGAATATACTATTTACAAGACTTCATTTTTTTAATATGTGCCATGGTTATTTCACTACATGTGCTAAAGGAAAATTTAAATTATTATCTGATCATTTGAAGGTTGAATTTTACTATGTTTTAATTTTAATGACATATTCAAGGAAAAGGTTAGTGCAATTTTTTCCTCCTCTGTTATCAATCCGGATGCTTTCTGCTTCTTTAATCAAAATTATAAAAGTCAAGAGCTCCCACCTTTACTGAAGTAATTAATCAATATTTTTTTAAGGAAACACGTGAGCTTGCTCCTTTTTTTCCTCATTTTTGTTGGATTATTAATTTCAGAATGCATGTGAAATGTAGATATTCTTTACTGTCTCTGATTAACCTTATTTTATTGATAAAAAACCCCCCATATTTAGCACACTGAGCTCAAAGAAGTTCTGCAAAGAAGGTGGAGCCATGTTCCTTCCAGTGGTGACCAGTGACAGGACCAGAGACAACAGGCAGAAACTGAAACATGAAATATTATTTTAAACATCGGGAAACACTTTTTTATTGGGATGGTGATTGAGCATGGGAATATTGCGCCCCAAGGGAATGAGCAGCCTCCAGCCTTTGGCAGCTTACCCAAGGTGGCCATGCTTGAACAGGGATGTTGAACAAGATGACCTACAGAATTTCCTCCCGACCTTGACCATTCTGTGATTCTGCAAACTCACACACAGTGGAAGTAGGTTCTTTGTGAATGAACTTTAACTCTGATGTTTTGATTTCCAGAACTGGAGTGGATTTTGCATATTAAAAGGGGAAGGGAATGGGAAATGGAAGCAGAAGGAGACTGGGGAGGGGAAGCAGAAGAAGAAGGGAAAGGGAAGAAGAAGAGGGATTGAAGGGCGGAGAAGGGAAAAGCACCATCATGCAACAAAATGAGTCTTAGGAACACATCTTATGCTTATGACACTGAAAACTTGAGCATAGAACAGATTTTGGGTTTCCTGTCTTAATTTTAAATAAATGTAACTTCTCAGTAGTTGTTGACTGACAAGAAGTTTTTAGAAGTATTCATCTCTATATATTTATATACATGTTTCTATATATAGATAAGTACATCCATTATATATAGTATATAAATGTACATATTCATTTACAAGTATAAAAACTCTTAAGGAAAACCCTTACTGTTTTCTAAAGATATTTGTAGAATTAAAACTCCCAGGTTTTAAAAAATCCTAATATTCCATAAATGACCTGCTAAATCTGAAGATTTTTAGTAGCTGAACCTGAAAGAACAATTTATGTCTTATTTCAATCAGACTCTGGAAAACCCTTAGTCCAACTGTCATAACTTCTCTTTGGAGTGGTTGAGTGCTCTGATGCTCCATTTGTAGAATGTTATGTAAATGTTCAGCAGAATTCTAAAGAGTGTAAATGATTTACTGTACTCAAATGTAAGGATCTGATACAAATCTCTTAGATCTTTTGAAGGACTAATTTGTTATCTGTCTACAAGTAAGGATATATTCATCTTTAAATCACTGATTTTTTTAGTATCAGTTAAATTGAGAAAATTGTGCAAGTTTGCAGCCTGTATTTGCATGAATTTTTTTGTTTTCAAATAATGAACTTAGGCAGTTAAGGAAATGAAAGAAACACTCTTGACACTTGTCAGCCTATATTCTCCATAAATAGTTTAATGTTTAAACATCAATCCTGAAATATAGAATGTTTTGAAAGAAGAAACCATGTTCTGCAGCCTAGACAAGGGAAAAAGCTATTTCTTGTAAAACTAGAACTTACTGAGACAAAGAAGGGAAGTGGAGAGGATGCTGGAAAAAAAGAAACAGAGATGGAGCCTGATCTGCAGTTCATATGAAGTCCTCAGGCTCACCTTTGTCTTGGAGTTCATGTTGCAGATGCCTTATAAGGGAGTAGTAACAAACAGTATCCTCCCTAACTCTATGCTATATATAGTACCAAATATTTGTTTTCTCAAACATGCAATATAACTTAATGAGAAGATATTGGCAACATTTTCAGAAAAATTGTAAAATTGTCAACTCTCTGAGTGTGAGATACACAATTGCAAAAATTAAGTGAGAAAGATAAGCACCAATTACCCCATTATTTTCAAACATTTGTGAAATTCAGAAGTCGCTCAAGACTGTGGGATTGTTGACTTTAAGGAATTTATTATTTCCCAGATATCATTATTTTCCTTTCCTCTTGGAAGTCTAAAAATAGCAGAATCAAAATGCATGTAAAAAGACCCCAAGGACTGAGCTGGTTTCCTCTGTTGCATGAAAGATAAAATAAAAACTTACAACAAATACCCATATGCAATTTGCAGGAAATTTCTTTTTTCCAAGGGATTAATTCAATGCCAATATATTAAAAAGTGAATAAAAAAACCCCAAAACAACAAAAAACAAAACAAAACAAAAACAAAACCAAAAACAAAAGCAAAAACAAAGTAAAACAAATAAATAGGAAATAAGTTAACAGGCAGTATTTATCTTTTACCACATTGTTTAATTACAAGCACATGATTATCTGTCCTGTCTTTCATTATCACACTCTCATATGTATTACTTTGTTGCTATTTTTCTTGCAATTTGTTTTATTTGGGGAAGCTAATTATATGTCACTTATTTCGTATCAATCGGTGTGCAATTTTCACTGATCCTCAGTGACCTAGTGGTTAATGATGATATAAAGAAGTATTTGTTCTCTACATTCCAAGGAAGCAAACACTATTTAGTGATGACTCTCACATTTATTTTCAGAGTTCCCAAATATAATGATGGGAAAATTTTGAGCTCCTTTTTCATTCAAAAGGAAGAGAGTATATTTTGGCATAGACCTATGTCCAGCATTTATGACACTTCAGCAAAATGCCACATGTTTACTTATCATCATCATTGGCTGTCAATCTTTTTTCTAAGTTCCTTGCCATTTAATAAGATAATTACTGCTGGAATGCTATTAAATGCTAATAACTGTAGAATGTATTTTGAAATTGCTTAATTTTCTACACAATGGTGAATAGTATAATATCACTTCAAAAACAAAGCACATTTTTTTGGTTTTTACATTTTAGTATATGTCTTATGTAGTCTTATGGTCGTATGTAGTCAGCATTAAACATGACTTTTAATCAAATAGAGACACTGTATGAAGTACAGCTGGAATAATAATATTTCTAAAGGAGAATGATAGGCATAATTAGATGGCAAAATGTGGGTAATAAGATTTCTCAAAATAGCTAACTCTGTTGATTAATTCAAAGCATATTATTCTATAAAATCTTGCATTATGCTCTACTAGGAAGCTGCAGCTCTAAGATGCTGAGAAACAGAAGCAGGTAAACCATGCATAATTGTCCAGTTTACAACAGTGCAGCCTTCATTTTTGTTAACCTTACAACCAATTTGATTGAAAATTAAAATTATCAAAAAAAGGACAAAGCAATAGTAATTCTACTGTTTATAATTATTATTAACAATAGTAATATAATTTTACAGGTTTTGAAACAAGAAAATACTTTGCATAGTTTTTTTTAGTACAAAAACCATTTGACCTATTTTTTCCCCATTTCTCTATGAAAAATAGAAGAAAGTAAGTTCAGAAAATTAAAAAAAAATTGATAAATCACAGAATTATAGAATGATTGAGATTGAACTGGACTTCATGATTAGTGTGGAGCCATCCTATTCAAGTAGGGCCACCTAAAACCAGCTGTCCAGTTTCATGTTTAAATGGCATTTGAATATCTTCAAGGTGAGAGACTCCATGACTTCTCTGAACAACCTTTGCCAGTGTTCAGACACCACCACACGAAGTAAAAATGCTTTCTGATGTTCAAAGGGAGCCTTTTATGTTTCAGTTTGTGCCTCTTGAGCTATCTCTGTGCATCACTGAGAAGAGCTCAGCAATTTCTTTGCACCCTCCCTTCAGATGGCTGAAAAAAATTGAAAAGATCTTTCTGGAGTTTTCTCCTCTCCAGTCCCAGCCTTTCCTCATAAGAGATGCTCCAATCCTTTCATCTCCTTAGCAGCCCTTTTCTGGACCCTTATGTCCACATCTTACACCCGCTGCTCCAGAGATACTGCGGCAGTCTCCAGCTGCCCACAGCCCTGCTTTGCCTGGCCCTGTGCCCCATGAGGCTGGGCACACCTCCAGACCTGTCTTGGTTTGGTCTCATGCTGTACCCAGCCCCTGTAAGGAGCCCGATGCCAGGGCCAGATGCTCCCTGGTGCTCCCTGGTTGCCCTGCTCCTGGCTGGGTGGTGGAGTATGGGTCCTGCCTGCCAGTCCCTGCCATGGTATTCCAAGGGGACATTCTCGCCCCATGGAGCAACCATCCTGTGAGGATTTCTGCAGTTGTGCTTGAGAAGTTGAATGCTCACAGCTGAGGACGTAATAAAGCCATCATTTATTCTCCTTGTCTGTGTACCCTGAAGTACTTTCTGTGGAATTCTTTTACTACTTAATACAAAGAATGACTTTATTTCTCAGCATGAATGGACAGACTGTAGCTGATACACTGCAGAACGTTTCTTAGCATTAAATATAAAAAATAAGTATTCCATGGGTTTGCTCTAAGGTGGTGTCAAACTGCCTGTTAACAACAGTTTATGAAGTAGCTACTATGTACTTGTCACGTTTTAGAAACCAGATTTAACGCCAGGAATTTTTTCACAAAATGTTAGGTATTACTATCTGTCATAAATTTTAAAAGAGCAGGATTTTGAACATATGAATTACAGTATAATAATACAGACAAACCATACAGGTATAAAAATCAGTGCTTAGAGTTCACATTGCCTATTTGTAATAGATGAATTTGTATAACTTCTCTTAGATGGGTGTTTCTAACATAAACACATTAATATCCTGAAACATTCCACTACCCATAGGGTATCTCTGGATAATGCTACAAACAAATGAACACATCTGTGTGGGAAAAAAAGATGTAGACGGTGTGGTAAATGCAACATGGCACTGCATATATTCAGTACAATTTATACTTTACATACACCAAAATGCATATAAGGGATGAGGCATGTGTATGTAGAAATTTAATATACACAAACTATATATATAGATATATATCTGCACATATGCATGTAGAGTTTAGATTATTTCTCTTTGTGAGAAGTCTGATGTGGATGAGTCCATAGCATGCTAAGAGCATGAGTAACCTTCCCTCACAGACCTTTCTGTCTTTCTGCTTCAAATCCACAAAGCTTCTAAATTCAGGAGCGTGTTCAAACAGAAACTTGAGGCAGAAACTGGAGCAGAAACTTGAAGCATTATCTCTCAGCAATACATAAAAATGAAGCCAAAAGGAAATTAAAAATGACATATAAACAATATCACCACCACCCACCCTTTAGGGCGCAAAACTGTTTTTGTTGGTTTTTATAAGAGCAAATGAGAAAATCTAGGAAAAAAAGCATAAGAGAAAACTAACAGACAATGTTCATTTGTGAGGTTTTTTTGTTTTACTGGGATTTCTTCTGGCATCTGCCTTAACTTTTTGCTCTTCTCATCAGAGTTGTTGTCATGTGTTTCACTAATATCATTATTACATCATAAAGAAAATTAAGAAAATCAAAACTGTATTGAATACATACAATAAAAAGGCAATAATGCCTAGATTGATTACAGTTTTATGCGATCATTTTTCTGATCACATAAGGAGTATTTTACTTTAATGATAATGCATAGCCTTTAATTCAGTTTCTTCTGTCTTTCAAACAGACATATCTTTACCTCCATAAGACCTATCTCTGTGTAGTATCTTCTAATGATCCCCAACATTTTCTTTGGAGAAAAGTGATACAATTCTTGGAAATAATTGAGTTAATGTTTTGGCTAGCTGGTCAGAAGGTGTAAGCAGATCCTCCATGCCCATCTCCCTCCTGGCAAAAATTAACCCTATCCTGGCTGGAACAAGGACACCTTTATGTGGTGGATTTTGTCAGTGTTCGAATTCACATCTAAAAAATGAATTAAAATTAATGTCATAATGGAGCACCATTTTTGTTTAACATGAAAAATTTAATTCACACTCAAAAGAATCAAAGAGACCAAGAACTTAATACTATGTGGGAAAAGTTTGGTAAATCTTATTTCATCTTAACAATATTTAGAAGCATTAACATATGCAGTACTAATACATTATAAATATTTTCAAATATTCATTGTAATGTCTTTGTTAATATTGATGTGATGCAGAGAAAATTGTCAAAATTTCAAAATGAAAATAAAAAACTCCTAAAGCTTTGCTGAGGTTTTGTATAAGTTTCAATGAATGTTTCTATAAGTATAAAAGTCAGTACGTAGACACAGAAAAAAAATAGACACGAACACAAAAAATAAAAAAATTAATAGGAACTTTGATATTCAGTAGTTAAGTTCAGACTGCCTTGATCTTTATTAGAAGATTTTTCTAAGTCCTCTGACATCCATATTTCAGTGGTGATGTGAAATATGTTGTGTTTCCTGGATGGAAGGTGTTGAGTCAATGATCAAAATTTGAGAACATTTGATGTGACATCTATCATCTTGAGCTGCAGCCTCCTAAATAGACTGGAAGAAAAGCTTTTATGTTTTTCACACCTTTTATTCCCCCACTAAGGGGTCAGAAAATGCTTCTGGGTCTTTACAATGTGCCAGTGTTTTTCAGAATCAATCCCAGCTACCGTGTAACAGCCACATCTCCTTTGGGGAATCAATATCTTAAGAGTTACTCAGAGGAAAAGTTAGGTCTATATTATAGGTCAAGCCACGCTGACAGGTTGACAAGGTAGAGAATGTCATTTATCCTTTATGGCAGAACCAGGAACAGAGCTCTGTTCTGATCAATCCACTAACAGGATAAGAAAGTGTCTCAAAGTGACATGCTGTGTCCGTTGAACTTAAACAGCACCAATCTGCTGTTCATTTAAACCTTGCCTTTGGCAATTTTCTGGAAATGTCTGTTGAACACTTCAGATAGTTTTTCTATTTCTTTCTGCAAGAGCCTGTCTGGAGTTTTGTCCTTGGAGAAAAGTTTATGTGTCCCACCACTTAAAATGAAGATCCAAGTTTTACATGAAAAGACCGTCCAATGGAAAAAGCCTTGAGCAAAAAGCAACTGATGCACGTCATGTTGCTATACGAATATAATCTTGAAAGAGTATACATTCATTTCAATGACTATTCAAAAGTGTGTGTGTGTATCTATGAATGTAGCAATATTTAAATGTGAATTTTCCAGGTAAGTTAAATATTACTTAGTTGGATTTCATAGTACCAAGTATCTTCAGGATCTAACATAAGTTACCTTTCTATTTTCATTATTTTATTCCATTCCTTCTTACAAATTTATAAAACCTTTGGCAGCATTTACAACACAATGAAATTAGACTTAATTTTCCTGATTCTAAGGTGTTGGCTGGACAGAAGAAACTAAAGTACCCACATTTTAACTTGACATAGTGTTACATGTTTAAAACTATTCCCTTATTTTAGGCCATCAACTCCAGCTGTATAAGTTCAATATTTCAAATATTCCCTGATAGCCAAAACCTGCATGTTTATCTGCAAGTACATGTGTGCACACTGGTTTGAGAAGAAAAGAAAGAATGCAAGAGATAATTATCCTGCTTCTCAGACATTTTTTGGGTAGTCATTTCTTTTTTAAAACCCTCAGATAACATGTAAATTACAAGAAATGGTGGGGATAGGAGGATAGAAGGGTGTGGGTGTGTCTATATGGTCCACCCACAGCAAACAAAACCGTCTGGAGGGCATTTGCCAAAAACTCATCTTGTTAAAGAGGAAGAAAAGCATGAGCCTAAAATGAATTCTGATCATCAGCTGGACTCAACAGTAACCATGACATATCAAAAAGACTTTTGAAGAAAAGGAGGAATCAGTCTGGTCAGAAATAGAAAAAGAAGCATGAACATTTCTAGCATGGAGATAGAGATCTTGGAAAGGAAGAATCTCAGAGCTTTTTTTGCTGCTGTCCTGTGTTCCCAGGACATCTGTCAACTGCTCAGGCTTGGTAGCACAGACTCCCCCCAAGGGTCATAGAGAGTAGCCTTGCCCCACTTAGCAGAATGATAGGACCCAAGTGTTTCATTGTGCAAAAGTGATGTTATGTTATAGTTCGCATGTTTCATTACTGATATTAATCTCAAATAAATGATTTACTAACTTTCAGTTAAATAGCCTGTCATTAATAAATTCATTAATCACTTTGGTCAGGAGTTTGCCTTAAAGCATTCAAATTGAGTATTTTCTCCTTGGAATATGAGAAAATTTCTGACATTTTACTTATCAAGTAATATGGAAATATGGAAAGTCATGTAATTTAATATAGATTGAGAAATGAGATACAAAAGTAGTTCAACTTAAGTCAAAGCAAGTTATGCAAATTAACACTGATTAGCTGAAGTCTCAAATCTTGATGGTAGGAAGCAATAATTAGAGGAGGAGAGGGAATAAAAAATACCCCTTGACAGACCACTCTGGGCTGCTTCAATCTTACCTGCTAAACAAGATATCTCTTACTTTAGGTCTGGCACATGAGAATTTAATGACCATTTGCATGGTCAGAGATTGTTCACAGAACCTACTAAAAAGTGGAGCAAAAGATGAGGTTTTCCTCAATACCTACTTGAGATATATTCTATGTCTCAGCAAAGACAGTGAACTGGAATGGACTGCCAGGGGAAGTCACCACCACCAGTCACCACCCAACCACCAATGACCGGATGCGGCACTTAGCTTTATGGTCTCATTGACAAGGCAGAAGTCAGTGAAAGGCTGGAGAGTTTTCTTGATTGGGCAGCCTTTCCCAACCTCAACAACTCTAGGAATCTGGGATATCAGGAAGGAGATGTAGCATAAAATCCTAGGGCTGAATTTTTTCTAACTTTAATTCTGTGGAATAAAAATATTCACAAGAGCACCCTACCCAACATGTCCATACGAGAACACACTTTCAGCTGTACATGTTCAGAACCCGGTATTCTCTACAGGGTTGCTTTCTCAATGTCTTCATAGACATTCTTCTTCCTCCACCTTCCTAAAAAGTAATTATTTGATTGGATCCACACTAATACCAGTTTTAGAGTTAATGCTCTAATGCCTTGTTAATGCATGTAAAAAATACAGTAAAAACGTACAAAGGAGAACACAGCATATATAAAAATATTGATTTATTGATTTAACCATCATGTGGATTTATTCCTATTGTCTATAAAGACACCCTTAGTGTTCATCTGCCTTTAGTCACACTAATTATTTATGAGTTCTATTTTGAGAATGCAGGCTGTTTTAAAACTGATTTTTTTTAATGTTATCTCCGTCAATCCTTATGTCAAAGGCAAGTGTGGGATCAGTAAATATATTACTGGTAATTATGATAGGAAAAAAAATAAAACAAAATGGAAAACTTTCCTAAGCATCAAAAATATCTATTCAGAGTCTGGACAGCAGCTTGTGTCTGCTCATCTGGGCTATTACGTTCATTCTGAGATTTACTATAATTTCACTCAACTTCCTTTGGATTTTTGAGCCACTGGATAAAAATGCAGTTGTACAAAGATTATACTTGTTTACTTGTGAATACAGAATATTCCAGGAAAAATATAGAATTATTTCCCTTCTGTGTATATAGAGATAAATATGTGTGTACACAGCATGCCTTAAAAAATTGTCATGATTTGAGCAAGAACCTACTCTGAACTTTAAACTCCTGTTTCTAGTTAATTAAACCATTAAATTAGTGAAATATTTCCTGAAAATCATCTGGTATTTTGCCTGTATTTAACTAGAAGAATGTAGAGAATTTACTACTCTTCATTAAAAATATTCAGTTTGCTTTATATGTGAAATAGTTATTTTTAAAATTTTATTGCTGGGCTAACTGCTAAGATATCATTAGCTTAGTGTGGGTCACTGTAGTTTTTTTCTTGGTTTCTCCATTACATAAGCATTATCACAGTAAAGGATGAACACAATAAAGCTCCATTGCTAATAGCATTCCTGTTATTTCTTATAAAGGCATATCAACTCCCACAAATTTTATTAATCAGTTTGTGAAGTAAAATTAAAAAAACATATTTGACAAAAAATTACTTCAAATTTGGTTGACTGAAATGTTACTTTTCAGATTATACTGGGGAACAGTTTTACTATTAACACTACACGAACAAAAAGCTAACTTCCTTAGAAAACTCAGTTATCACCTCCTATCTTTGTAAATGGAACTGTTCTGAAGGTGAACAAATCAAACTACTGTTTTCTTATTCCCTTCTCTTTCTTTCTTTGTCTTCCCTGATTTTTATGAATAAAACTGGGAATTTTTTTAGGGGAAAATGAATGTAAATTACATATTATTTATGCTGGAAGGTTATTTCATAGTTTATAGTCCAGGACAGTATAGGTAAAGGGGCATATACTGACTGTACATTCATGTATGTATTTTGTATAAACTCTTCAGTGAATCATCATTTTCAAAACCAACCAATTAATTGGTCAAGAGCATTTGGACAAGATTTTAATCATTTTTTATATCACTAAAAATTGTTACAAATATTTTTACATTCGAAAATTTACAACCATAGAAATTATTTTAAAAGTGTATGGATTATCATGTAAAACAGATTAAAACAGCAACTTACAAAATATTTTCCAAAAAATGAAGTCTTTCTTTCATAATAGCAGAGAGATAAGCATTGTGAGAACACAGTAAAGGTATTTAAAACTTTGACAAATAAGGGTCATATGCTCAAGAGCAAACTCGTGTCTTCTAATTCCCAAGTAGAGGGACATTTAAAATTCAGTCCCATCAACAATTACAAATCTGGTGTTAGCACCCATGAGGGAAAAGCTAACATTTCAATACGCTCAATGTAATTAGACAAAATTGCCTTTTACTGCAATTCATAGGGAGAAATTGTTCCCTCAAATACAGACAACAGTTTGCCAGACTGCTTGGTATAACTAGCATTGTTAATTTCTGGATATTAAGAGACATATGGACTGCACTGCTGAGAGAAGTCAGATGAACTTATAGAAGGGGTCTGGGGCATATTTAAGGACATTAAAAAGGGCAAGATATTGCAAGTAAATTCTGCAATAAACATTTATTCAGTTCAACCTCTATTCTTTGTTGTCCCAAAATGCTTATTTTATCTTTATTAGGTAGTTAAATGTGTAGAAAAATATAAACTATAAATCACCTTGGGAACCATACACCAAAACTTGAGTCATTAAAAAATAGACAATAGTCATTTTGCAGCTGATTTTTATGTGTGAGCCTGACTGCAAACACTGGATGTCTAAAAATGACATTTCACTGATGTGAGAAAGCATGCTTTGTTTTCCATCAAGCAAGGAATCGTATTTCTTAAACAAAAGATGGATATCTGAGGAGAGTAGAAATTAATATTAGTTGCTTACAAATATAATGTTCAAGGTTATTTAATTGAATGGTGGAATGCTTTCTATATCCCAGTGTGCAGGACAAGATTCTTTCTCTTCTAAAAAGTACGTCTTAAAAACTGTTTTGTCCCTGCTCTGTCAAAGATGTCATGAAGGATATGTAAATACCTGGTCAAACAGAGTACCAGATTAAAAAGGACTCATAAGGCCTAATTCAGATTTCCCCTGAAATGAGCTAGAAGACAGCCCTATGATGGAAAATATGCTTCTAAAGAAGACTAGAAGACTAGAATAATTATGACTAAATGTTTATAGTGATTATTCCTAAAGGACTTTCGCTAAAGATCCCCCAAACCTCTACTTGATAGGATTTTCAATGCTTTTATGATGTTTCATCATGCTAAGCATTATGTTTACTGCATTAGGCAAAATAAATATGTCACATTTTAACTCAAACTCAGTTCTAACCTAGAACCTTCATGGATAACCAAGAAATCAAGCATAAATAATTTTTATAAAAGCAGGAAAATATAATACTATTAAAATTAAAAATCTAGGTTTTATTTTAAAAATTTGGAATGTAAATTAATAGCTTAATTATTTTATCCATTTTTATTAACCTGCAGTATATGTTTAATATAAATGCTAAACTCCAGGCATAAGATGTTTCTTATGTTTGTATCCAATTACTTTTAAATTACTGGCAAATTTAAAATTTTCCTATTTAAAAATTACTTTTTAAAGTAATGCCAGGAAAAAAACCACAACAAAACAGCAACTACAAAACAAAGAAATAAAACCCCAAACAAAACCCACATCACCAAGAAAATAAATATGTAGTAGCATCGAGAAAAAAAGGAAGGATTGTGAATCAAATGAAAATTTGCTATAGTATACTACTCAGAAAATAGATTTTTCAGTTAATAAGTTACACGTCTAAAACTTTAATTACAACTTTTCCCCA
>VWZV01009445.1:453437-523531 GCA_013397155.1 Irena cyanogastra | reverse complement strand
TTCTTCTACTTGCTTTACTGAATTAGTGTATAAGTACTCATTATTCACTTGAGAAGAGTGTTCCTTCTCAGAGCCTAGCACACTTGGTGTCAAATTTCTTTCTGCTGGAATCATCCAATTATTTGTTTCATCCATCATTTCAGCATGTTTTTCTTGCGGTTCCTTTACTTGTTTATTTAGTTCCTCCTTCTCTTCTGTTATTACTTTCATATTTGCTGTCGTATTATCCTTTTTTATGTTTTCTATGTTATTTTCTACATTTTCACTCATCACAGCTTCTGCTCTTTTTTGTTCTAACTTTTTTTGTTCTTCTCTTCTTATTTGCAGTTGTTTTTCTCTTTCCAATATCAGGCTTTCTTTCTTTTTCTCATATTCCTCCTGCCTCCTTACCTGTCTCAAATATTCTTGTCTTTCAAGTTCTTGTCTCTTTCTTTTCTCTTCCCTCTTTAACCTGTTTTCTTCCTTTTGCCTGTTCAATTTTTCCTCTCTTTCTTTCATTTCTCTCTCTATTTCCTCTAGTATTTTCTGCTTCTTTCTCATTTCATATTTCCATTGTTTTAAAATGGGAGCGTATTTTTTACGGACTAAAAATGCTCTAAATCTAGCTTGGATTTTCACAGCTGCTATATTCTGTTGTTCAGCCAGTTGTTGTCTTGCTTTTGCTTTCTGTTCTTCCAAGGCCTTTTTCTCCTCTTCCATTTGCAAATGCAGCTTCATGATCAATTCCTAGGCCAAAACAATTAGGGTAAAATTTTTAAAATGGGACAGGTATTGGCACATATTTATCATTCATAAACAGAATCTAGTATATTAAGCCTTCCATGATAACACTTATTCTCAAATATAGAACAGTAATCTCAGAGTCTTTTGACAAAAGCTCACTGTACAGCCTTACCTCATGTTGCCTCATTTTGTCTCTCCAAGCTTCCTCCTCTTTCTCATCTTCTGTTGCAGCCTGGTGTTTCTGCACAACGAATTAACTTAAATGAATATTGTACAAAACCCAGAACAACATAAAACACCCTCTCTCCAATCTCACCCATCTTCTTGACTTTCCAACAATCCAATTTTGTGAATGCCCGAATTTAAATGAGAAACTGAGCCATGTGTGGATCAAAATAAACAACAAGACACTACTACATCAGTAATGTAAATTTGGTCATGTACTGAGAGCTGCATACCTTCAGAAAGTCAGCATCTAGGTACTGACCTAAACAGCTGCCAAATTCCTCTCCAAGACCTGTACTACTGTTGAGGATGAAAACTAGCTATGAAACCATTCAAAGTACAAGCAGAAAACAGAAACATATCTGAACAATAGCATGAACAATCTCCCTTTAATTGCAGTGGTATGTGCTGATAATATTAAAAATCCTTCAAATGGGAATTTTGTTCAGTAAAGCTAAAGAAATTTTTCTGACTGAAGTTGCTTCTCAACGGAAAATGAAAGTTCAAGTCTGCTTTCTCACTATTTGCAAATAAATAGCATTTCCCTCCTCGCCCAACATAACCTCAATCAGAAAAAAAGTCTCAATCAGGCTGTAAGTTAGCAGCCAGAAAGTTGTTACGTAAGTAACTAAAAAACAGGCTGATCCAGAACCACATAACTTCTAGTGGAATCAAGATATATCAACCAAATCAAATGCAGAGGATATGCAGGAAGTAGTATAATCAACCACTTTCAACTTGGAGCATAAAGTCTCCCGGGTGTCTAAGCACTGTTTTTCATGGGTATTCAGAAGCACGCTGTTCAGACAACAGGAGACCAGGCATCTAGATACTTCTGCAATGGGGAAAGTTGGATTCTACTTCTCATCTCCAAAAAAGTGCTCCTGCAACAGCAGTATCAAAGTGCCTAAATGTGCCATGCCCCTCTTTCCCTAGAGAAAGCCATACTACATTAAAAAATTATTTGTGACAGCAGAGAGCCAAGAAGGCCTACCAGTTTTTCTGACCTTTTGAGAAGAGAGCTATAGTGGACATTGAATTGGCCTTCAGAGATCTAAGGTCTTTTCATTTACTAAACCCTTCCTTACTATTGGTGACTTGAATTACCTTGCTGGTGCCAAAAAGCCACAAATTAGTTAACTGAAAATGTAGTGTGAATGCACCTTTCAAAACACACTTTTTTAGGCTAAATAATTAAATTCTGTGGCCTCACAAGTGTAATATCTGAGAGTTAAATTTCTTCATGCTCCTACACTCTTTTATCCTTTATGATGCTCCACCCACTATAGTGAAACATGACTAGATAGTCGGAGAGTGCAACCAGCCAACGTGTTGTGTCATCATCTGTGGTGGCAGAACTCAGTAGATGAAGTGTGAGCAAGTTTCCCAGATAAAGATAGGAAAAGCAAGTATTGTATCTTTAACCTAATTACAACTAGAATAGCACCAGCATTGCTGAACTGAATAATTTTGGTTCTGACTACTTCCATTAAGTTTTAACATTGAAATGTCAAATTAGGGTGGGAGGTTCAAACCAGCAAAGTATTTTCTATTAGGGCACAGTGACCATTTTTCATTTGTGATTAATTTCAGCACAACTCTCATTTCTGGTACTTTGGCTGTTTTCATAATATAAAAACTTTGTAAAGGCAAAGCTTAAGGAATAATTTAAAATTTAGTGTAGCAAATTCATTCACTATTGATTAAAACAGTAAACACATAAAAACTACACTTAAATATGTTTTACAACTCACTGGCAAGACAAGTAGACAGGATTTAGGACAGTCATACAGTTTGAGATGGTAGTCTCTTTTTCACTTTAGAGTTTGAATTCAGACAGTCTAGATTGGAACAGACTGGTTTAATATCATTCATTACCTTATGAAGATGATCTAACTTTATTCTTTCAGCCTCAAATTTCTCCAGATGCTGTACCCTTCTTGCATGCTCCTCTTCGTTCTGTTTTTCCCGTGATTCTCTCTCAGCTTTCCACTTTTTCATCTTCTCGTCCTCAAGCGCAAGTGCTGATTTACACTGTTCTTCTACTTCACAATGGGCAAGACTTACGCTCATTTCAAGACCAACTATTAATCAACCAAGAAAACATTTTATTTAACTTCCTAATAAGCACTGGGGAACATTAAACAGTCGTAAGGTATTTCCCACGAAAAAGATCCTATGATGATATAGCCAGCAACATATATCCCCAAGGAAATCAGAACTACAGCATAAGTACTTTCCACTTATTCTGCACACTTACTGACTCTGCAACTACTATGCTTGTTCTAAAAATGTACAATGCAGGATTGCAGAGGATGTCTTCTGTGGCTTTTAGTGATGCCTTTAGCACTGAAATGCTCCAGCCCAACTCATCCAAAGGCAATGGCAAAGAAACATTCCCAGGCAATGTGATCACAAAAAAACCCCAACAAACCAAACCAAAATCCAAAAACCAAAACAACAACAAAAATTTGTGGCCAAAGGAGAACCTGCTTAGTGCCTCTGAACAGCTTTAATTTTTAGTGGTATTTTTTAATACTAATTTCTATGATGATTTTGTGATCTTGAAATGAGATAAAGGCAAAAGTGTTTGTTTATGTCCAATCCATCAAGTATCAAGCTTTTTTGTATACTGCAATGTGAAATTCTTTAAAAAGAATGCTATGATACTTATGACAACAGAAAAGCAGGAAATAGTGATATGTCAAAGATCAACTCAGCCAAATGAATAATGTGCTTGCTTACCTGTAAGAAAGTGGTCATCAGTGATTGCTTCATCACTGAGGGACTGACTATAACCAGGTGTTGTAGAAAGCTCCATGTCTTCATTTTCAACTTCAAGTGGTATCTAATACAATTTAAAATCATTATTAAAAAACAAGAAACAAAATTTAAAAGCAGAACATTATAAAAATCTTCCAGAACAAGGATAAGCTTTCTATCATATAACAAGTACAACAATGTGAAACTTACTACTGACTGGAATCCTTACACATTGACTAATGCTCACATATCAGTCAAAATACTGTTATCTAGAATAACAAATACTATAGTATTTATCAAAATACACAATATTTCTATGTGTTTTTAAAATATATTTGATATTTTGACTTAGAAAAATGAATGTCTTACATTTGAGATTTATTTTACTTGCTGTGCAACCAAGCACTGTATGCTTGAATGCTATTATGCACACTGGGGAAGAACTAGTTACAGAGCAAATTTTTAAGAATATTACTTCAAAATAATACTATGGGCACAAGGACTGCTATATTTATTTCATTGTTCTTTACTGGCAAGTAATCTGTTCCTGCTCATTTATCATCTGTTCATCACATGCTTTCAGCCTATATTAATATTTGTAATGCAGCTGAAGTCACATGAAGTAATTGTACTGTTTTAAACAATGGTCTTCTGAGAACAAAAAATCATGTTTGCAAGAGTGCTCACTAATAAAATCCAGACAGCAAATTAAAAGTGTTTAAATTAAATACAGTTTTATATTTTTCAAAAACTTCAGTGAGTTATTCAGTCAAATCCTATGAAAATATAAAAGCACTCATGTTTATAACTCTTGATTTCTCTTTGAAAGGTACAGAGATTACTATGTTTATATATTCTATAAAATAATAGAATCTATTAAGAGCAAGATTAATAGTAGTGCATCTTCCTGATCATCATAAAAAAAATAAGATTAGAGAAGCTTAAAAGTGCGACCATAATATTAAGATATTATTCTGCAAATAATTAGCAATAAACGATTATTCAGTTTTGTTTAATTTTTTTATTTTTGTGCTCAATATCTTAGATAATTAATTTCAAATTTGAAAGCTTATAGACATGGTGTATTACAGTTGATGTCCTAATTCTAAAGAATAGTATATAGAAACTGATCATAATACCTTATTGATAGTCTTACAGAAAAAAACTTGAACACATTTATAGGTGTCCTTAGGAGGCCACCAAAGGAAGTGTAAGTAATCTAGACTATTTAATACAATTTTATTCCATATAAATACTGCATAAATAAAAAATACCTTTTCATTAAATTGCTTTGAATCTTCATTTGATTCAGAAGGATGCCAAGAAACTACTTCATAAATGTCATCTAAATAAAAAATAAATAAAAATTTGGTTCACAGAGAGAAAATCCCTTATGAGTGCTCAGTTATGGTCTACACTGTTTATCTACTTGTTTAAACTAAAATAAAGGTGTTTTTTTTTTTCCTTTCCTTCTCCCCTGGTTTTACTTAAATATGTATGGGAATCATTTATCTACATTAAAGGCAAGAAATGTGTGTAACAGTAGCAGACACATTGATACTGTAAGAATACCTTTTAATATCAAAAGAGATTTCCACATCATGAAACACAGCAGAACATTTTCTGTGCAGAAAAATACAGTAGCACTTGCATCAGATAGGTCAAAAATTGACAAAGAACTATAAAAACAATGAAAAAGAGTAAGATTGCATTAAAAAAAATAGGGATGTTCTTCAGATATCAAAATTTGTAGTTACTACTGAACTTCTGCTCACCAAGCCTATTGCACAAACGGAACAGACAGTGCCATATAAACTATGAGCTTGGCTTCAGTCACACAGCTGACAGCAATATTTTTCTTGCCAAGTAACAGTCATTTCATCCAATGTGAGCTTGGGCATCTCTCAAGACAGACTTTAAACATATCCTGTGGGAGTCAATTGTATCTGAGCCCTGCATTTCAGCTCCTCCTGACTTCATTTCAGATTTTCATGAAGAGTGTGACCTGGGCTCTGTCTCAGAGAGTAATCTCACAACTTGCCTTCTTTAGCATTAGATGAGTTTTTAGAAAAGTTTAATTTCTGCTCAGATGTTAACCCAAGACGATAGCATTGCATGGCTTTATTCCTAGAGGTGTTCATCATGCATTCAGAAGCTGATGGCATTGGTTTCCCTGCTTGTTCTGCCTAAAAGTTTGCATTATTTTACTGATGCTTGTTAGTCTAACTTCCACTGGCAATATGAGGAGTACAAACATTTTAACTGTGATTAATGCTTACTTGTACTTTGCTCATCTTCTAAGTCCTGCAGTATAAGCTTTTCAGCATCTTCATTGCTGCTCTTGATAAAGTTTAAATAGGAGAGAACTGATTCTGGTAAATCATCTGGAATCTAGAAAAGCACAACCTTTAACATATATTCTACATTTCTGTCTCACAGGCTTGAAAAGAGGTAAATACTTGACATAAGAGAATAAAGACTTCTTTTGGCTTCACCTATAAAACATTGATGGAGGTTTAGCAGTAATTTCCACCAAAATTTTTCCAAATTGCTATACTCTTCTCATTATTTTACCACCCACTGAACAATTAACAATTCTATTTTTAATTACATTCTAATAAAATTTTAGTAATGTATCTTGCACTCTCTCCAGAAACACATTTCAATAAATTATTGTGTTTATAACTACGTTGGACCAAGAAATTAAAGAAAAAGGATAAGATAAAAATTAGCAAATATCTGTGAGGTACAGGATCTTTTTCTTTAACATGTTCAGACTCCTCACAAAATAAATCAATTTTAAATGTACTGATGTTTAAAGTCTGCATGCAGAACCAATGCTTCAGTTTTCTTTAATACATAGAAACTTCCTATTTAAAAGACTGCCTTTAATGTCAAGATTTTGGGAAAACGGTCTGCCTTCTCTCAGATGTGTAAATTGTGGTAGACATTGCTGACATTCAGTATGTGAGAGCATACACACTTATCATTGATGCCTTTGTCTGTGTCATATGAAACATGATTTATGATCAATGTTATCTACCTTAATATCCCACAAACCAACCCCTATGCTATGAATATGAAAGATTAAAATAGCAGAAAAGGACCCAAATAACTGATTTTATTTCAGAGGATAGCCACTTCCCAAAATAAGAAGTCATCCAAGAAAGAGGACTTGAAGAACCTATTTATATGAAATTAGTATCTGGAAATCTTATAAGGAATCTTCTAAATCAGTCTCTTGTAAGATTAAAATACAGATTTTAGTGAAGAATCATCAGTTTATTCATCCAGATTTAATCTACCTCATCAAATCTTCCAGCTTCAGAGGATCCTAAAACCAAATCTGCAGGTCTGATCTTCCCAAGCAGAATGCTGATATCCACCTCTCTTATTGTCCTGTCCCCACATTTTTCACGAAGCAATACTACCAAGACTACTTTTCAGAAGAAAGCCTCAGGTGAGGTGTGTTGGGAAAATGTTCACTCATCACTCATTGGGCTTTCCAATGCCAACACTGCTTTTGTGTTACATGCTACAGAAGCAGCTTTAGCTCACTGAATGCTGCCCTGGATTGAAAGGTAAGTGTGTATTCTATTTGCCATCTGTTAGAGGTGGGGCAGCTATCTTCTGTTAACTGGGCAGTTTTCTTTATCTCTTCCACAAATCCATCCTCCCTCCGGGAAATATCTTCTGTTAATTGAGTGTCACTGCACGACTGATAAAATCCCATCAGCCCATCGGGAGATGGTCTGCCCAGGGGGAGGAGCCAAGCATTCCTTCCTGGATATAATCTGAGTATTTGGGACACCAGAGTAGCCTTTTCCACTGGATTCCCAGAGGAAGCAGCTGCTTTTCCCCCTGGATCTTCAGAGGAAATCTCCACCCTTCTACAGGATCACTGCTTCAACAGAACCACACCTGTCACTGCAGGAGGGCTGCAGTCACCATTTCAATCACACTGCTACCAACAGGGTGTCAGGTCATATTCTGACTCTGTCAGTGTTTGGTTTTGGTTTTTTGTTTGTTTTTTTTGTTTGTTTGTTTGTTTGGGTTTTTTTGTTTTTGTTTTGGTGGTTTTTTTGGGTTTTTTTTGTTTTGTTTTGTTTTTGGTTTTTTTTTTGTTGTTTGTACTATTGCATTAGGGTTTTGTTCTTGGTTTATTTTTTTTTCAGTTTTCCTAATAAAAAACTGTTATTCCTATTCCCATATCTTTGCTGGAGAGCCTTTTAATATCAAAATTATAATTATTTGGAGGGAGTGGGTTTACATTTTC
This sequence comes from Irena cyanogastra, assembly GCA_013397155.1. Classification (NCBI taxonomy): domain Eukaryota; kingdom Metazoa; phylum Chordata; class Aves; order Passeriformes; family Irenidae; genus Irena; species Irena cyanogastra. The sequence continues at coordinate 515,544 of VWZV01009445.1, read as the reverse complement.
CATTTCAGGGGAGGCTCCTGCCTTGCTTAGCTGACACCTGTCTTTTCAAACCAATACAAATACTTACTGTCTCACTGTCACTCAAGGGTTCCTCTGATACCTCTGTGTCAGGATCATCTGTTCCAAGTGAAGAAACAGTGATTCTGCCTAATTCAATTTCTACTTCTTTTTCAATTCCTTCAACATCTTCTGACATTCTTCTTCCCACAGTGTCTTATCTGTTTTGAAAGCTACAAAAAAACCCCAAAAACCCAAAAAAACAAAAAAAACTTTCAACACAGCATGAACCAAAATAAACAGAATCCTGAAAATAAGACTAAGAATACAGAAAGCACTTGATGAAGTTGTACTGATACAGAGAAAGAAGTGACAAATGATGTAACCCAGAGAGGTAAAAAACTCGTGGATGGACGCAGGCAGGGGGAAACCGGGTGCCTTGTCAACGCCCACCCCCCCCTCCCCTTTGCCCCCTGCAATTAGGGGAATGGGAGGCAGCGAGCAGCTCCTCGCCGGCTCCTGCAGGCGAGACCGGGCACACGGACCGCATTTCTGCCGGGAAGGCGAGCAGCAGACCCCGGCTGAAGAAAACTACACCTCCCGAAAGGCACCGCGCCCGGAGGCACCACCGCCCACCGCCGCTCCCCGACAGGCGCGCGGCTCCGCCCCTTTGCATGCTGGGAGCTGTAGTCCAGCGCTCAGAGCACCTGCAGTCCTCCGGTCCCCCGGTTTACTTCATGGACCCACTCACCTGTTGTTCAGTCAAGCTCCTCACGCAGCCTCTGCCTTTCTGGCCGCCTCTGGAGACCGGCCGCTCCTCTACCCTGAAATTCCGCGTCTACCAACAGCGGACGGTCGGGAGCTCCAGAGGGAGGACGAGAGCCCCGCACCGCGCTGCTACCGCGGGAGCGTCACCACGGCAACGGGAAACAGCGCCTCGGACGGGCAGCGAGAGGAGCCAAACTTCACCAGGAGCTGCCGTTTCGCGTTCTTGGGGCGTTAGGCAGCGCCCCCCAGCGTGAGACGGAGCACCTCGCAGCAGCTTTTTTCGGGGTTTTGTTTGGGGTTTTTTTATAATACTGGGGTTTGGGTTTTGTGTGTTTTGTTTCGGGAGGGTTTGTTGTTGTTTTTTGAGAGTATTTTTATTTTGGTTTGGATTATTTTTTTAGTTTTGTTTTTGGTCGGTGTTTGGGGTTTTTTTGAAGTCATAGACTGGAATTTTGTATTCACAATAAATTGTGAGAGGCAATTAACCGGAAAAAAAATTATAAATAAAAGCATATCAAAACCACAGTAAAGGTGTATTAAAACACTGTGGGTTTGCTTCCATTCTTGTTTGCCCAGAGAACTGCAGAGTAATGGAAAATGAAAACACGGCAGACATCCCTTCTGCCTTCCCATGTTGGGGCTCCGTCACGGCTCAGAGGGGCCGGCTGGCGCTGGGGCTGTGCTGGGGCACTGCACTCTGGCACGGCCTCACAGGTGCAGGGGGACCAGTGGCTCAGCATGGCCCTGCCGGTGCTGCAGGTAGGGAGCAAGTAGTAGGAGTTTAAAAAAAAACATTACAAGAGAAAGGTAAATACAAATACAAATTCATGGAGTTGTACAATGGTTTGGTTGGACAGAACCTTCAACATCATCTCTTCTGAATGACCTGCCATGGGCAGGGACACCTTCCACTAGACCAGGTTGCTCAGAGCTCCATCCAGCCCGGCCTTGAACATAGGGATGGAGCACCCACAGCTTCTCTGGGGAAACCTGTTTTCAATCCTCACCACCCTTTGTGGTGTAAAGAATTTCCTTGTAGCATCTAATTTGCCCTCTTCTAGATTAAAACCTGTCCCCCTTGTCCTACCACTATCTGTCTGTAAAAGTCCCTCACTGGTTATTAAAAGCTGGAGAAAATGTCCAGTTGGAGAACTAGATGTTAAATAGAATTCAGCCTAGGAAAAGTTATATAGATCAGACAGGGTGCAGATAATAACATTTTCGTGTGTTTATAGGGAGCACATCTAACCCTGAGTCTGATGAGGAATAGCTAGATCAAAAAACAGGTATAACAAAAATTAAGAGCTAAAAGATAAATTTAGGTTTTACATAGAAAACATGTTTTTTGGGGGCAATAGGAAGTATCTGCCAAAAATGGTAGGGGTTTTCCCATCTACTGGCCTTAGAACCTGTCTGAAAGTTTTAGAAGCGTTAAACAAAAAATATTTGCTTCAAGGGCAACTGATCACAGTTTTCTCACCAGTGTTGTGGATAAGCAAGATATTTAAATATTAAAAAGATGGAAATTCATCCATATGAAATCCAGCTTTTGTATAATCATATTACTGGTGAACTTTTCAAGGTGATCAACTCTTTATTCACTAATTGAATGTGCATTTAATGCTTCTTTTGTAGTGGAGTTATGCCATGCACACAATGAATAAAGACCACGTCCTGTGCTTAGCAAAAAAGATTTGCCAATAAAAGAGATGTTTCATAGAAGTCATAGAAAGATTGAACTTCATTCCACAAAATGAAGAATTTTCAAATCACAGCTTACTCAACCGTAAGGCTAAACTTAACACTAACCCTTACCCTAGCCCTAACCCTCAACTTAACCCTAAGACTAACCCTAACAATAAAACCCCCATCCACGTGGTTGGCTGAGTTTACAAAGAAGTGGGAGCAGCAATACTGAGGCCCTCCTGGAACCACATTGCCATTCATGTTCCAGCCATGTTGTTCCTGGAGCTGTAGGCTCTTTTACTCTCTCAACCCTAACCCTAACCCTAACCCTAAACATTGCCCCAAACCCCAGACTAACCCTAAAGGCACAATCCACATGGATGCTGGATTTTAGAAAGAAGCAGGAGCAGCAATGTTGGGGCCGTGCTGGGATTGCCTTGGCATGCCATTTCCAGCCCTGGTGCTCCTGGAGCTGTAGGCTCTGTGACTCACTCAGCACTAACCCTAACCCTGATCCTAATGGCACCCTCGGACTGTGCAGAGCTCCTCATGGCCACAGGTCACACAGACTGAGAGGGGGATTTATCAGCCGTGGCACCATGCCCTGCTGCCCTTGCAATGCCTTTTGGATTGCCAGTGTCCCTGCAGCTGTAGGTTCTGCAGCTCTCTGACCCCCCAGGCAAACCCTAAGGGTAGCTCGTTGCTGCTGCTGAGATCCCTGTCACCAGTGTTGGCAATGATTCAAAAATTGTAGAGTGGACAATCCTGGAGCTGTGCTGTAGCAAAAATTCTTCATTTCACTAATTTGGAAATGAAGGGAAAACAATTGCATGGCATGGAACGTCAGGGAGTGCATCAAAATGAGCTGAAGCTTCCTGAAGCCTGTTGCCTGTATCCAGAAAGTCGGGGCTGACCAACATTAGAAAACTTCTCAGTTCTAAGGATGTGGTTATGTTGGACTTCAGGAAGAAATATATCATTGTTTGACCATTCTCCTTAAGATAGGATGGAAATAGTCAATGCTGGCAAAGATTTTTTTTTGTGTAGAAACAATGCAGTGTAAAATGTAAGTTAATTTATAAGGATAATATTTTTAATTTTTAGGTAAATATTTTAAGAGGAACTGAATTATTATTAAAATTTCTCAGGATAAATCTTTGAAACCACAGGTAATAGGTAATAGGTAATATAATAGGTAATATAAGGTAATAGGTAATAGGTAATATAAGAGAACTATTGCAGATTCCAGTTTTCAGGTTGAATACATAACTGTTCAGGGTTTTTCCCTAAAAAAAAGTCATGATACCACTGCTTTGATACATTCTATTTTTGAAAACCAAAAAAAAATTTCAATTACTCTTAAAAGTAGTGAGACTTCTCCAGGGAAATTGAAAAGCCTCTTGTCCCATACAGTCTATAGTTTTACAAGGTGTGTTGTTGACTCCATTATTGACTCCACTCCACTGCAGAGCTAGTTTGAGAAACTTACTACAGCTTTCTTCATGCTGAAATCCAGCAGAAGAAGTTTTATAAGCCAGGGATTGAGGATCTTGACAGGGCAGGCTAAGCTTGTGTTTACTGAATATTTTTTTCTAAAAAATCAAATTTGATACATATGTAATGTGTTTTCTATGTAAAATAAGTAGTACATGCGAGATAATTTTTGGCTACAGATGCTTCACATTTGTCATCTCTTTGTTTCAGCTGGTATCCTTACTATTTAGTAAGTGCACTGAGAATAAAAGAACAAGTGTATGCCAGGCTGTGTAAATCTTGCCATATAAATCTTCCAAAACGCATGCTGCTTCCAAGTGTCTTTAGCAGCTTAAAGTAAAAACGACCAAAACCAAACCAAACCAAAAATACATGTGAACAGTGTAACAGAGGCAATGGAGACCATACACCATCTTGTTACTTCTACTGCTTCTATTAGGTTTTTTGTTGTTCAATGCATTACATGACTCTTAAAATTTATAAAATATTATCAGGAGAAAGGAAGGTCTATTGTGATTTATAAGAGTAATTGTATTTGATTCACAATGAACTGAATATATGATTATACTTTCAGCTGTGATTCAAAACTGAAAACAAAAAAATGAAAATAAGATATAAAAACCAAATACAGAATTGCTATTTAAATATCTTTAGTGGAATTTTCTTGGCAAGAAATCTGTTTTCTTTCTCTTATTTAGCAGCTTTAAATTTTTTTAGATGTTATTAATTAAAAAAACAATCCTTCCCTCCCCCCTGTTCCCATCAGGCTCTGGGTATCATGCTTTTGACATTTGGCTTGTGGCTTCTATTTGACAGAAACAATTTCTTCAGTGCTTTTTCCTGAGTATAAATATATTTTTTCTTTTGTTTTAAATTATTGCAGAATAAAAATGCTGAATCCCTGGAAGTGTTCAAATCCAGGCTGGAAGCAGCTTTGAGAAACCTGGTCTAGTGGCAGCTGATCCTGCCCATGGCAGGAGTGTTGGAAGCAAAGGGTCTCTAATGTCCTTTCCAACCCAAACGATTTTATGGTTCTATGGTTCTATGTAATCGACAGAAGTAGTAGATTACTTTTTTCACAAGGTGGCAGCATTGGATTGAACCACATGGTTGTAAGGGTTGTTTTTTTTTTTTTTTTCCCTCTGGAGTATATTTTCCATCATTACGTGATATGATTATCAAAATAGGAGAAAACATATTGCTATATCTACGGTTTAGATATTGTTATAGTTTATCCAATTGATTTGTTTCTTTCTCTTGGTGTACAGCTTATAATTGAATCACTGAAAAATAAATCAGCTCTATTCATATTTTCTTTACATCTTTTACCAGACTGCATTTGACCTGCATTTGATGAGATGATAGATCCTTTAGGTGAGGATTTGGGTGGAATGAATAAGAGTATGGGCCTCTCCATTTGGATATTCCTTTTTCCCATAGTGTCTATCAATTATTTTTTTTCTAAGAAAAGTAAATTTTGGGTCACATAACAACAGATGTGCTCTTAAAGAACAGACTGCCTTGGCTGTGTCAAGAAGTCCTAATGGCATAGGAACCATCCAGTGCAGTAATTCTGGGAGAAAATACGTGGACTGGAAGTAATGAAAACCACTTCTACTTGCCATACCTATGCACAAATGGTTGGAATGCAAAGAAGGAAGTGGCCAGTTGCAAAGAGGGAGGACAGCACTGAATCTTTAATTTATTGAGAAATATGTATCTATCTCCCTGTAGGATCTGCACATGTGTAAATAATTCTTGGCAAACAGAAAAAAAAAATCTGTAAACTTAAACTGTAAATGTTCACTGATTTCATTGTGAGTGGCTCACATTGTTCAGTTGAGAATGTTCTGTTTACATCTCATACATTATTACCGTTGTCTAAATTTATGAAAAGACATATTCTTCTTTCTGTGAATATAAGTAGTAGTAATAATAATAATAATAAGAAGAAGAAGAAGAAGAAGAAGAAGAATACCCTTTTGTCATTCTGTTATTTCCACCCTTTCAGTAATGGCATTGCAAAGATATAATAGTTTTTGTGGAATAAGATGTGTAAGCGGAAGTCTCAGAAAATAAAAGGAAAATAAGTAACTGTACAAATGCACTGTATTGCAGTTTCTTCAATCGAGAACTAGCCAGTGACATATCTTTCTTGTACAATACTTGGCATTGGATTTCTTATTACTTTTACCTCAGCCATGGGAGTCCTTGGAGTGTTGTGGAAATCAAATATCTGCTAGTTACAGTAAGTGGAAATCAGCCTCAAACTTTCTTGTAAAATGAAAGAGAATTTTCTGTGCATGAAAAATGTCATCCTGTCTTGGTGTGATTTCCACATAACAAATTTTTTGATAGAAAGACATATTTAGATAAAGTCTTGGCTCAAATGAAATCTCAACACAACTGAAGATCTTTCCATATCACTGCATGAAAGTTTTCAATTATAAAATACTTGCTGTTTCATGCAGAATTAATTTGTTATGCACTACAAATATAAACTTGCACAGCAAAGAGTGAAGTTCAGGTGCTATAACCAGGAAACTTCTTCCTTCTTCCTCCCTGCTACTGCCTAGGCATGTAGTGTGTGCCTTACAATTTTTTAGGTGATGAAAGAAAAACATGTGTGTCATTTCCAACTTCCATGAAATCATCTACTCTCTCAGTACCTAACTACTATGGGTGAAAACTTGTTTTCACTGGATATAAGCAAAACTAACTATCTTTTCATTTTGTATCTTATAGCTCAAAGGAGTTCTTAAATAGGCATGGGACTTAGGTATATCATTGTCTTTCAAACAGGAAATAAAGAAATAAGAATTTTCTTCAGTGAAGCACAACCAGCTTTTGCTTTTCACTTCCAAGAAAGTTATGGCTGGGTCTTTAAGACCAACACGGTGAGTTGTGCTTTGCTTGAAGTCTGCTTCTTAGACTATGATGTCCCTTTCCACTGGTTTCCAGGAAAAGAAATTCTTAGTTTTGTTGAAAGCGCTCTAAATAATAGTCATGAAGGATTGTACATGAGGTTCTGGAATTTTTTACTGTATTACTCACTTATTCAAAATAATGTTTGTACATGGCTTGGCTTTGTGCATTTTTTCGGTTTATGAGTTTTCAAATCCTGGTATTTGTAATGCGGATGGCAATATTGGTGCTGATAATTATGAAAAAGAAAGTATGTAAATAAATTATGTGGAACTGCTGATAACTTCAAAATTGCTTCATGCAATTAATTAAAACATGTCTAATGGTCAGTTCTCACTGTAAACTGTATTACCATATGATTGAAGTTGATTATTTTACATGTTGACCAGGAGTAACAGAACATGTGAGAAATTTAATCTGAGGAATTCAGCATGGTTCAATATAGTAAATGGGAGTGCATAGAAATATATTTTTAATTTCTCCTCTGCAAAAGACCATACCTTCCTTTTCAGGAATGTGGAATCAGCAGTGAAAAGGACAGCTTCATTCCTTGTTGAGGGATTACCCAGGAAGTTCCTCTTTCCTGGGTATCTGCAGGCATGGGAGGAAGCATTAGATGCTGAGCTGTGTCTGTTAGCAGGTGACAGCACTGGTCACTCGTGCAGTTGATAGTAGGACTTATTGGTATCATGGCATAGATAGTATACCAATGAATTATTAGCTTTACTGTTTGAACCTGTATTTTAGGTACAAGCAGAGATCTAATCTAAGGAACATGTATCTTCAATTTGAACAACAGCAAGCCACAATAAATACCAGCATAGTTGTTGTCTCTAGTAACTGGTCCGCTTTGAAACTTTATTCAGTCATTTATTTTTCTACATATAGCAACTGCAATAGCTTGAGTGGTTCTCACAGTGTTATATGGAGGGTAACCTGTACTGAATCAATACCAGCCTGGCCACTTTTCTATTCCATAATTTCAAAAGCTATGGTTAAAGAAAACCTCCAGTGACCGTGTTCTCATAAGGTTTGTATGGTTCTCCAAAGCCTTCTGCTATTCAGGCAGAGTACAGCACAAATAAATTACTTCTAGTCCTTCAAAGTGCATCTGTATAATCAAATTTCTTCATCGAATGTTGATTTATAATGATGGAATCATCCCTGTTTTATATAATGGTTTCATATTTTGAAAGATTTAAACTGTCAGGAATAATGCATTCGGGAGTCAGCTATTTGTGCTAGAAAAATTGATTGAAAAATTGAAGTTAAATTTATTTTATACTAACTGTAATTGCACTTGATCTCAACCTTAATTAAGTGTTGCTGAAGTATCATGATGGTACATCATCATTCACTCTGCAAGCATTTGAGTTTTGTTTTTAGGATGGCTTTAGCAAGGAAAATGAGTTGGAGAGTTTAATTTTTTCATTGCTTTGTAATGAAACCTTTTAATGGCCTAGGATTTCTTTGCATACCTTCCCTGCTACAGTCTCTCTAATCAGACTCTATGATGAGCTTGCCCACTTCAATTACTGTTGAAGGTGTATTTCATCAGTCTCAGCAAAGATGTGTAATCTAGGACCAATATGAGCTGTTCATTCCCCCAACCTACAGCAAAATGTGTTCTGGCCAGATTCTGTGGTACTCACAAGAGTTTGTATCACATTAGGTCTAGAATCAGTTTTTGGTTTGTGCTTATTATCATATGGTGCTGTGCTTATTAAAAGTAAGTATGAGAAGTAGGATTTAGTATTTCAGGACAGACCAGGTGGAACTGAAGTGTTTCCTGGCTCTCCTGGCTCCAGGCAAATTGCCTTGTGCCTGCCTGTCTGTGTATGTGATTTGGGTTGCTTCATTTATCCTTCCCTTTGGCATTACAACTTTCCTATTAGTGCAATGGCTGGGATGCATCTTGGAACATATTTGGGAAATTGATTAGAATGCTGCTGCTTGCAAATAATCTTTGAAGAAGCCTGAATATCAATAAAAGATCAAGGATTATACTATCCATCCACACTCTTACTAATATGCATATATCAAGGGCTATAAATATTTATTAGCAGGTCCACAATCAATGCAACAACAGAACTGATGATTTTATTTCTGAATACAGGAATGAGAGTCTGACTGAGCAGGAATCTGTGTGGAACATTCTGAATGCTATGCAGCATGATGTAAGGAAAAAGCCCCACAAAATACGACCTCTAAAAATACTGCATTCACCAGAAATTTGTATACCAATCAGAACTTCTTTAAAAAAATCTCATTTAGTAAAGGATTAATTTTTCAAGATCTGCTGCTATTATCTGATGTGGGTTGACAGATTCCTTGCTGTTATATGGGTCATTATTGATGAGATTAAGCTCTTGAAGAACTTCTCATTTCATGTAGGAACAGAGGGTTCTGGTCACTGAAAGCTGAAAAAATGCCTGCAGCCGAAAAAGTTAATCGGAGTCTTGGCATTTTTACAGTGCAAGATACCATAAAACACTTGATCTGCTTAGGTCTTGAGACTGATGTAAACCAAGCAGAAATGTTATGAGATCAAAGTAGAGCTCCTCTTGTGAGAAAATTTGGATAGGTTTTGCACAGAGACTCTCAGAAATAGTGCTTGAGGTCTAAAATGAGCTTGCAAATTAGTACTTTCAACACACATACTTAGTTATCACTCAAAATATTTCCTGTGGCCTGGCAGCAGGTAATTTGTTTACTTCTTTAGAAAAGTCCTTTAAAACATTTGGATGGTGTCAATTATATTTGAAGTACTTAGGAACATTTTTAACCAGTGATCTGTTATCCACCTTTGAAATTAATTTTGTGTTATGAGCTTTTAATTACAAACATTACAGTTTAACAGCTTAATATGGTTTAATATGCTTCTGTAAATCAGCTGTGAGTCCCTTAATATGACTTCTTCCAGGGGTGAGTTACATCATTTTTAATGAGTGCTGAAGATAATTGATGGTTCCAGATAGCTCACAAAGCATATAGGTCTAGTCTCAAGATTACAAATGCATTTGTAATGTATTTTTAAGATCTGTTCTTTGAAAATCCATTCATTGCATTCATGATTTCTCAAGTGATTAATGGTGACCCCATTATGTCAATGGTGCAGCTAGACTGTGTGCAGGTATACTTGACTGCAGTTTTTTTGAACTGTTGTAGGAGCACAGACTCACCACCTACCCAGCTACTGGAATCATTGGCCTCTGCCATGAGAAAAACAAAAAAACTAAGACCATAATAGTATATGATATATTCTTGGTGATATTTAATCTACTGCTTAAAGATGGTGACTATTTTAACTAAACCCATGGAGTTGTTGAAATGGAATATCTGTACAGGGAAAGGACAGCTTTTGCCAAGTTATCTAATTTTCAAAATTTAGAAGCAGTACATCTTGAACTGACCCTTCAAAATATGAAAATGACATGTTGTTTAGCATCTCTGAGCTAAAATATGGAAGATTTTCATCCTATAAAACAATTGTTTTCTTTTAATGGCCTAGGATTTCTTCAGAATGAGAATTTCCTGGAATTTTCTACATGAAAAGAATTCCATTCTTCAAGCTGTTTGATAGTTTAGTTTGCTTTTGTTTTACTGGTGTTGAAGTAGGTTATTGTGAAGAGCTGGCTGGTAATTATTTGAACACTGCGTAGTGTTTGCTTTGTCCTCTAAGTTTGAGCTATGTGTTGAAGACAGATCAACTGCTACTAAAATGAGTTGGAAAAGGGAGACTGCTAAAAATATCAGAGGGGAGAATTTTTTCCAATTAAAAGGAACAAAAGAATAAATAAATATTCTCAGAATTTGGTTCATATTGAAGTTTCTACATATGAGTTTCTGTGATTTTATTTTTTATTTGTTATATGTTTTATAAAATTTGCCCCATTTGCATTCATTGTGAAAGCACATTCATCATGCTTTTTCCTGTAATATTTAGCTATAGTCTATCTTACTTACTTATTTACTTACTTTGTTATTACTTACTTACTTACTACTTATTTACTTATTTAGATGTGTTCTAGAATATTTTAGAGTATAAAAGAAATTTCATAGAATTATAGAAGAGCCTGAGTTTGGAAGAGACCTTAAACATCAGTCAGTTCCAACCCCTCTGCCCTGGGGAGGTGCACTTTCCACTAGATCAGATTGCTCAGAACTCCATCCAACCTGGCCTTGAACACTTCTAGGGATGGAGCATCCAGAAAATCTCTGGGCAACCTGTTTCACTGCCTCACCAGCCTCAAAGTAAAGGATCTAATCTAATCTAATCTAATCTAATCTAATCTAATCTAATCTAATCCTACTCACTTTCAGTGTGAAGCCTACGCCTCACATCCTGTCTCTACATGCTCTCGTGAAAAGCTTTTCTTAAAATTTCTTGTAGGCTCCTTTCAGGTACTGGAAGGCCACAACTGAGTCACCCAGAAGCCTTCTCCAGGCTGATCAAAATTCTCTCAGCCTTTCTTGATAGAAGAGGTTCCTGTCCCTCTAATAGTCTGGGTGGCTCCTTTGGACTCACTCTAGCAGGTCAATGTCCTTCCTGTGCTGGGGACACCAGAGCTTGATGCAGCACTCCAGATGCAGGATGAACATTGGGTGCAGGATTCCACAGCTGGATGCAGCTCCTTTCAGAAGTATGTTATAGGATCATACTGTTGTTGTCTGTACTATCCAGTGCATGTCATAGGAAATGATACATATGCACATACATATGCAAGGGTGAATCATCTCCTGCAGAAACATTTCTGTACTGAACACAGAGGGGAAATATCCAAGTAATTTAATCAACTGACTAATAGCCAGCACTCATTTGGGTGAAAATTCCTGTGTGTGACAGTCTTTATAGGTGTTGGAGTTACATGATTTTGATTTCTATTGTAGATGGAATGCTTTGGAAGATACAATGCCACACAGTGGGAAAGAAACAAAACAAAGAAAAATAATGCTCAGTTCCCATGTCCATGCACAAAATACAATCTGAAGAAACGGTTTTGTGATGTCCCAAGGGATTCAGCATACAGTATGGTAAGAAATTTTAAAAAATTTCTTGAAGAATGTACTAAATTGACTTTAGAAAAAGAAGTACGAAGTATTTTCCTTCAAGATGTGGCTTACAAATGCTGAAGTTCTAACAATATTTATTGTTTTGTCTCTGGTCACTTGGAAGCCTTGGTTTTTACTTGTTAGCTGCCAGTCATGTAGGTAGTTCTAAATTAAGGATGCTTTAATAGAACAGGAGTTGTGCCTGATCAATATCATGGGGAAATTTAGAAGTGGTTTGAGAAGCATTTTGGCATAAACCCATGCTGTGCAAATCAATGATGACAATGGAAAGCAGCAGTATATAAGGAGTATACAGTGCATTTTCCACTTGTAATGGTGAGCAATGTCTCCACTTGTTTGTATTATTTGTTTCCAGAGCATCTCCAATACTTTACAGGATAAGTGGAATGAGCAAGACACTGAAATGTGATGTGTTTTGTGACATCAGTCCATGTTAGCGTTTATGTGTCTTAATATCAAGGGATCAGTCTGCATAAAACCACCTGATATCATCACCTATGCTGGAGCCAAATGACACATATTTTCCTCTTCTGAAAATCATGCAGTGTTACAAGGACCAGCCAATGAGGAAAAAAATGCAGTGGGCATTGGTTGTTGCTTGACAATGCAGAACAGTAAATATTGGGAAGTTGTCCAGTGACATCTGCTCTTGTCATGTTTAGGTCATCAGTTCTGAATTTCTCCGTGTTTCTACAAACCCTTGTCATTATTAAAAAAAATCACCTCTAAGTATAGGAAACATTTATGTATATGTTTTATTATATTTGTACCTATTTTAATCTACATAGTAATTTGACAATTATTTTAAAAACAGTATAATAAATATATATTTTAACCTGAAAGATACTCGCATCCCTTTCAGCATGCATAATTCATAAGAATCAATGAACACTTGAAAATATACTTTTCAGCATTTACTTGTAAGTTAATCTCTCAGTTAAACACACACAAAAGCAAAATCTGTTTTGATTAAGTCAGAAGCTCTGGAACATTTCCATGCAACAAGGTCAAATTTCCTTAAGTACAAGCTGTTTAGTTCAGATAATTTAAATAATACTGTAGCTAATATTCCACAACAAACATTACTGATGTATTTGCTTTCTGGCAAGTAAATACCAGAACCTATCATACCATACAGAAAGGTTCTATTTTATGTATTTTAAAAGTATGTTCTTATTAAGATGCAATATAAGTTCCAAAATTGCCATGATTTTTCTTGACATCTCTTTTTATGTACTTGCCTAGAGATGTGAAGTTAAATAAATAGTTTGAAAACAATGCTCTTTAATCATAATTACTATAAGCCTACTCACCACACAAGTAAGACTACTTCTAAGAAAAATAACCACAAAACACTGGTATTTTTACTAGGAGTAAAAATCAATCCAGTGCCATTTGGTTTTGACATGCTCTACAAACTTTTTCAAAGATTTACCAACAATCTCCCATATTTCAAAGATGTACCAACAATCTCCCAAAACACCATCAGAGATTATGTTGTCCAAAGCCCATAAAATGAAGTGATTGCCCAGACTTCTGAAAGTAAAAAGCGTTTCAAGGCCAGGAAGTGGTTAAACAGTATGTAAAATCTCTGCACCAAAAGACCTCTTTTGTCCTCTATTTGTACAGAATCTACTCCATGAGTTTACTAAATCAAACAAGACAAAACAATGAAGTCTCTTCTCCCACATATCTATGAGAAAATTTTCTTTTACAGAAAGCATAGAACTTTCAGTATCAGACCAAAATCACATGAACAATGGCAAAAAGAACTGATTGTTCACTCCACAGATACCCTGAAGGTAGGCAGAAGGCAGGAAGAAGGATTTTTTATAATATCTAAAATTGTGAAGTTGAATATGAAATCAGTGAATTTTTACTCAGACAATTAAAAGTGTGGCCTATTTTATCTCCTTCATATGTCATACCCTCCCATAGATGTATGTAATAAAAATATTCTGGCTATGAAGTGAACCAGTTCAATAAGTTTCTTTTTCATACTGACCTAATCCTCACTAGCACAGATCATGACTGTCTCATGATCCTCAATATACTATCACTGGCACATTCTTGTCAGATGACAAAGAATTATTATCCCCTTTCAAAGAATTATTATCCCCTTTAAGACAAGAATCATAGAATCGTTTTGTTTGGAAAAGAACTTTAAGGTCATTGAATCCAACCATATTTGGATTCATAGGGTACTGAAACCTTTAACACTTAACACTGAATTATGTGTCACTTGAAGTAGATTTCAAGATACTTCTGTGAACGTGGACCCAAGTGACTTGTTGGACATCACACAGTAAGTCTGTACTGGTGCAGAAAATTCAGCTTGTGTCCTTAGACATCCTGATCATTCTCCTCTACATCCTCTGCATTCTCATTCATAGGAGCCCAGTTAGCAGTTAGATTGGCTCAGTCATGAGTGAGTTTGAACACTTTCTTTGTTGTTTTTCCTTTCCCAGATTTTTTTGATCACACTCACCAGCTATCTAGAAAAGTCAGGAAGAATAATATTTGGCCAAATGAATCATGAACTCTCCTGAGCATTGCTGTGGTGCAAGAATTCTATGATCCATTCTTATGACAGTCTATAAACTTACTTCCACTAAAATTTGGATCAGGCTTTACTTGTTGTAATCATGATAATTAACATTTGAGCTTTAATATGTTTGGGTTTTGCTCATGACTATGGTTATGGTAGTATGCTACAAAATTTTGTACGTTTAAGTTTGGAGTACTATGTCATTAGCTGGTTAACAAATCTTCCTGATTAGCTGAATATTAGTTTCCTGAGTGCCTGGATTAACTTTTTCAAAGTGCTGTAAATAGTACTACATAATACATTGCACTTTGAAACAGAAGGAACCCTTTATCAGATTAGGCTGAGAAAAAAATTTACTAAATGTTGCTTCCTTATGTCTTTACTTTTCCTTCCGGTCCTTCTCTGTTTTGTCCTTATCTGTTGTGTAATTTAATCTCAAGAAATTTCACCAAGTCTTGTAAATATTGGAGTCCTCAGGTCTTTTCCAAGGAGTGTTGTTGCTGACATCTTTTTTTCTCACTCAATGTCTTTTACCAATAATTTAATCAAATGACTTTAGTGGTTCAGAGCAGAGGGGTCTTGAAACCTTAAAACATTCTTTATCCTCTGATCAATGAGGTGACCTGAAATATCTTGGGAACAGAGGAAGATTGCAACTGTATGTGGTAGCATTTTTTTTTTCTCTAAAATTTCCCTTTCAGTAATCAATTTTCTGATCCTTATACATTTGGTATCTTCTTTTTATTTAGAATGAAAATAATTCCAATTCAAGTGCTTGCCACAGGCTGAATTTTTAACTTAGAGAACATTGAATTCAAGGGACTGACTCCTTCCCTCCAAGAGTCACATTTTGGGAAGTATAAAATACTTCAGTCAGTGTTAAGTAGCTTCTGCAAATATACAGCTACTTCTATTCAGTCCACATGGGAGGGTTCTTCCTTATTCTAGCACAGTGAATTACATCCAAATCTAATAAACATCTATTCATGTCCCTCTGGTTTGTTACACTTAAAATAATTAATCATGTCCCTGTTTCAAAAGGATATTGAGGATTAGATTACCTGGCTAAGTGCAGCCATGTAAAGCTGGACAAGTATTCTAGTGTATGTGAAGTGTAAGGTACTCCTGTAGAGCAGCAATTTATCCTTTCCCTAGGTAAATATAGAATGACATCCTCTTAGAAGTACCATTATTCTGCTGGTTTGAGCGGGACCCTACTTGCCCTAACTTACAGCTTTTTCAACTTGAAATGGCTAACACTAAATGAATGGATTCCACTTTAATAATATGTAGTCAAGAATTCAGAAATTCCCAAATAAAGTTACATGTGAAATTTGCATTTGTTCCTAATGTATGTTTATTATAGAGAATGATTGTCAATTATGTGCTCACATATTGGCTTTTCACAGTAGGCTGAAATCCAAATTCTTTAAAAACGTACTGTGGTTTGTACGAAAAATATTATTTTAGAGTGGACTGAAGCAACTTCTGAAGTCCTAAGGAAAAACTTGCCATGCCCAAGTGAGAGAAGCACATGACTTTGTATGTAAGGAAATGCTCCACAACACCTGATAAGACCTGTATAACCATTCACAATCCATAATGGATGATAAAATCTCCAGTAAGCACACAGCTAACTAGACAATAGACAAATGTGTGTCTGCAAGAAGATTATGCATAAAATTGTCAATACTGCCACATATACTGCAGATGCTTACCAGGAATAACTATAAAACATCACTTTTAATATAAAATTTAGTAAAAAAGGAATAAGAATGAATACCAAATAAAATTTTTAGGATGGAAAGCTAATTTTTTTGTAATGTTTTGAGATAGAAAAATGGAAACAAATGTTTGCCAATTTATGCAATTCTGATAGGTAGCCACTAGAGGACACAGGGAGCTTAAGAATAATGCAGGTGACAGAAAAAAAGTAAGCATAAGATTTGCAGAATACCAAAAACACACACCTTACACATAGCTCACACTTAAAAACATATTAAGTCTGAAGCTAATAGACACATAGCACTGTACTAACAGAGAAAATTATTTTGAGACATTATACTTCAAAGGAATGGCATGGGAAACAACTCTCAGTAGCTGTGTCAAAGCTCTTTAAGATGACAAGTGGATCCAGTTCAGCTGATTAAGAAGCTGTGTCACTAAAATTAGGAGATGTCCTTAAAGGAATTATTAGTGTAAGTGTGCAGGTAGAAATAATAACTGAATAAATTTTCTATACAAAGTAAAGAGAGAAAATAGAGACTGTGGTTGCATGGTCACTTTCATTTGGCTTAAAAGCACTCTTCTGCTGCAGAGGGGTCCCACTGCCATCAAGTCCTGGCTAGGACTGGCACTAGCAGCCATGCAGCTCTGTGGGGTACTGATCCAAGGCTCTGATGGGTCAAAAAAAATAATCTTGCAATAAAGTAGTCCTTTGTTTAATTTTTTGTTTGGTTGGTTTTGTTTATTTGTTTTGGTTACTTATTTTGGGTTTGGATTCTGTAGTTTGCTTGCTTGTTTGTTTGTTGGGTCTTTTTGGTCAATACTTGCCCAGTGTAAAATATATATATGTTGCAGGGATTGGAATTTTTGTTCTTCTTCTCTGTATGTAGGGTGTTCTAAACCCTATCCTAAAATTAAGCTCCCTCTTGTTTTCTTAATATATGCCCCACCTTGTTATGTGCCTGGATGCACAATGGTTAATCTTCAGTAAAAGAACACTGAATCTTACTCTCAGTGCACTCTCAGTGTCTCATGACTTGAAATTTTGAAATGGTTTCAACCTTTTGGGGATAATGAGACTGAAATTTCACTCGTTGCCTATCTCTGTAATTGGTTCTCTGGTTATTATAACATTAGATAATATAAGGTAATGGGATCAGTGTCAGCATTACATCAAATAAATAGTCATGGTGTTCACTGTGACTAATGTTTGCAGAATTCTCCAGGGAGCTTAAGAGAGTTCAGGTGGCTCTGAATAAACCATAAACTGCCCAGTTCAGACTTGAATTTTTATATGGCTACAGGTACAAGCTAGCTGACGTGTAGCAATGTAGCAGGCACTTTGAAACTGCATAGTCACTGAAGCTCTGAGAACATTTTTGGACAAGTTAGGCACAAATAAACTATATCCCCATCTACATGGCTAGGCAGCCCTGGAAAAACAGTGATGTGAGTGCCACCTGGTTATTTTGTTTTCATATTCTGAAAGAAATAGAAATTGTAGTTATTTGGTTTGCAATTATATTGCTCATACTGCTCAGTTCCTGAGGGAACAGAATCTGCAGTTCCCACAGGACATTTGTAATTTGTGTTTGGTACTTATCCAAAGCTAATGTAATCAATGTCAGCTCTATGAATGTCATGTGTATGTTCTGAATGGGAAACTCCCAAAGCACCATCAACAGAGCCACTTCAGCATAAAAGTCAGGGGGAAGAGGTGAAGAGGTTTACATATTTTAAATACTAGTTTGGTCTAGAACATTTTGGATGATTTCAGGTATGACAACCAAGAATTTGAGCATCCAGACTCAAAAGAACAGGACAGATCAAAGAGATAATTTGCCTAAGGTGACTCTTTGTAACGAAAATTTGAAACCACTTTTTATTATACAGATATTACCAGTTGGAAAACTATCATGCATTAACAAAAAAACCCCCAAAAGCAAAATAAACAAAAAAAAGCACCTCCCCCAAATAAACAAAACAAAACAAAACAAAATACAACAAAAAAACCACCAACAAAAAAGGAATAACTGGCATCAAAATACAAAGGAGAAAAGTAAGATAAGAAAATGAGAACAGCTTTTTTTTTAATTAGTCAAGCTTGCTAGATCTTTTAAGAATCACTAACCAAGCTCTCATTCTCCATTCTTATAAAAATATCTAGAAGATATTCCCATGAGAAGTACAGTAAATAGTACCCTTTTTGCTTTAGCAGATGTAGTGACATTAACATATGATCCCAGTGATCTAATGGCGTTTCAAAATAAAAGGTGACCTTTCTTTCTTTAAAGAGCATTCTTAAGCCTCAGTTATGCTAAATACAAGTGCAGACAGCCTTGTATAATGCTTTGATCAAAGAACTTATGGCATTTATTCCTTATGACAATAAGGTGATTAGAAGGATCTGTATATTTCATATTTCTAAAAAAAACTTCCCAGCTAGATTCCCATCATGTATTGATGGGAACAGTACATGTTTACAGTTCAATTTTTCCCAGCCTGAACTATTTTTAACTAAATTAAATTTGTTTAATATCGAATTAAATAAAGAGTTTCGAAAGATTTAATGTCAATATTTCTAGATAAGCCAGATAAAGCATTTAAATATCATGAAAAGACATGATTTTTCCACCCTGAAACTTAGGGAACTTAGGAATTTGAGACTTCAAAAATGACCACCTAAAGTATTTTTGTGTGCAAATAAAAATCAGTGTTCTTATGCATTGGCAGTCAAAATATTAAATTGTTGGGGAATAACTACAAAAATAGTATAAATTTACCCAAATGAAATTCCATTCCAGTGTGCCTAGAGACCATGAAGTGTAGGAGACACTTAAAGTGCCTCCCAGGGCAGGTAAAAGGCATGATAGCTTTGAAGGAACAGGTTGCTAATACTAGGCATTTATGATGCCCATGGGAGGTGAGAAAAGTGTATCTTTACCCCTTTTGTTGAGTGCATAATAAAGAATATAATGATATCCTACGTGGCTGGATGGTGCATCCCCCAACCTCTTCACTCTATGAAATAAATGCCAGTGGTTTACACTTTTTTGAGACTTAGAATCAGTGTAATTGAATTATGTTGGAAAAAACCTTTAGATCACTGAATCTCATCATTAACCAGGCACTGCCAAGTCCACCACTAAACCAAATCCCCAAGTGCAACATCTACATGTGTTTTAAATAACTCTAGGGTTGGTGACTCAGCCACTTCCCTAGACAGCCTACCTAACACCACATAGATCTCAGCCTGTAATTCCACATTTTCCCAGTATTGCAGAAGTCACAAGTTTACTATCTCTCTGTCTTATTTTAATACAAATTGTACATGCTAACATAAAGTATTGAAGTCTAGTACAACACATGATTCTTAGACACTATGTTATTTGAAAACACCATGAATTGACCATGAGGGCATGATCCTGAACAACGTCATTCTAGTCTGACTGTCAGTGGCAGCACCCATTGATTTGAATGGCCACATTGAACCTGATTGTGGTTCTTCAAAGTCTCCAGTACATCTTGGCAAAGCATTGTTTCATTTAATAGCTACAGTTTCAGGGAAAAAAAAATATTGCAGAATGTAAACAAAAAATTTCTTAATGGTTCTTGAGTCTGAACAAAATTCAGATTTAATTATTTCATCAGCATAACTGTTGCTACCTTCAGTACCTCACCTCCAATATCCCTAGGCTGCTAGCTGTTCTCATGTCACATCCATCATGCTCTTATTTATAAGTAATTCCATTCATCAGTCATTATCAGAGTGATGTTTCATACGTTTAGGTGGAATAGATACACTTCTAATATTTCTGTAACACCATCTTACTTCATTTACTAGTTCAGACACAGGTACATATCAGTCATTGACGAGCTCAGAGGAATGGAATAAAAAGGTTTGGTAATATCCCTACATTCACTGCAGGAAGCAAAAACAGCAAGTAAAGTTTAAATGTCCCTAGCCTCAACCTTGCAAACATTTTGCTAGTCCTAAACAAGCCTAGTTGGAGCTTTCCTTGTGCTTAAGCATTGTGACCATTCCTTTTCTGGGTCTTATGTCTTATGGTCATGTCTTATGTTTCTAATCACAGGTATGTTTACATAGCAGCCCTTCCTCTGAGGGACTTTCTCCTATCCTCAGTCATCCATGCTCATCAATCTAGGGAGTAATGTTCATTACATTAGGGTTTTCAAACCTTTCAGACCTTCCTCTGGCAAATACGTCTGAGAGCGGTGGCAGATGCAAAAGGTCTGGGGAAGGAATGACAGATGGGCACTCAGGCAAGGAGGTGTCTGCCTGTCCCTGCCTGGACACTTATGCTCACACAGGCACACCATTACAGCAGGGCTATGCCAGCTGGTGCCCTGCTCCTAAGACATGGCATTGAAAAGTCAGACTGTCAGCACGCAGCCATCTGCTGCCCTGTGCCTCTGCATGATGGGATTGCCACACTCACCACGCTGGGGATGACTGTATGGAAGCAGCTTGGAATAGTCACAATATTTTCCTTTACAAGAAAGGAAACTATTCTTTTTCATGACTTCTGAAAGATAGCTGTGTGCACTAATAATTTTCAAATCCTCAGCATAACCTCGGTAAGTAAAATATCCTGTGAAAATTTACAATAGCTAAGAGTCTAATCCATATATTAGAAAGTAGTTATACTTTAGAGAAACTAAAATTAATGACTTTTAAAAGCAAGTAACAGAGTCACTGGTATTCTCTTTGCAAAGTGCTGCGTCATGTCACTGCTAAAGATCATAGATTTCTTAGTGATTCTTTCTTCAGTGCACTAGCTGAAAACCTCCAAGGGGTGATATTTTTTTTCTGCACATACTTATTATGTTTTACGGAAATAATAAACACAAATGCAAAAATCTAAGAACAAACATATTTAGTATGTTGGAATGACTCTGCAAACATGAAAAGAAATACTGGAATATTTCTACATATTTATTTATAGCCTTTTCAACTTCCCCTCCCATCAAAACACATTGATTTTAAGTGCATCATGAACATATAAAAAAATATTTTTCACATAATGTTGTACTTGGCTTATTTGCATTGCATGCATTTCATTGTGTCCTTTACAGCCCTAAAAGCCAAAGAGAAAATTTTCAGGAAGAGAAAGGCCAGGTTTTTCTCTTCCTCACTCGAGTTCACACACGTCTTACTCCATCACTTAGTCACTTAGTGACATTCCTCAAGTTGGAAAATAATGTGAGCAAGGACGAATCCCGAATTAAAAAGCTTTCTCCAGCTTTCTGGAGACAAGGGATCTCTAATGAACTGAAGATATGTATTCCCTTTGCTGCCTTCATGAGATGATTATTTGTTCATGGTCAAATTGCAATGAGACAGTATTTCCTATAAAATCTATCATGTAATATACTTAATGGGTTATGTATATATAGGATGAACTATTGTGAGGATTATGAGAAATGTAAATAGAAAGGAGACATTGGAAAAAGTTAAAAAACCTAAAAAAGTTATTTGAGACCACCACTGAATCTTGATTTAGAAATAAACTACTGAAATCAGCTTTGAAGTGCTGCACTTAGGACAATAGACAAAGACTCAGAAATTCTAGGTTTGGTGTTTTTTCTGCCATTGACATACTGGGTCACTGTTGGCAAATCTTTTCATCTATTATTGTTCCAAAGCCCCTAAATGGAATAAGAACACTTCCTCTTTGTCTTCACATGACTTATTTGTTTGAAATGTTATGGCATTTGGATATATGGCTTGCTTTTTAACTCTGTATTTTTGTTTAGTGGTCTTTGTTGAGAATCACTGGGCACTACTATAATAAATAGAGGCTTCACTGTTGCCCAAAAGGCTACTTGGGTCAGGTTACCCAGTGGTAAAAGTCAAAATTCACGTGCAAGGATCACAATAAAGTAATTTATAAAACTGAAATGAAGCTGCCTAAAACCCGGCCATCAGCAAGCTCTATCTGCTCCTATCAGCAGCAATCAGTGCTTCTGCTGTCTTGCAGGGAGAAAGGTGTTCAGCTCTTTTGTTGAAGCCAGTTAAATCCAGACAAAGGCCAGACAGCTTCATCCACAGATTTGCACAAAGCTTATACCACCGATAGTAATTCCAGTTTAAAAAGACACAAGTTTGGATAGCATTTCT
The DNA here is from genome assembly GCA_013397155.1 of Irena cyanogastra. Taxonomy (NCBI): domain Eukaryota; kingdom Metazoa; phylum Chordata; class Aves; order Passeriformes; family Irenidae; genus Irena; species Irena cyanogastra. Next base: position 493,186 of record VWZV01009445.1, on the reverse strand, counting down.
GTTTATATTAACAAGGTACTGCTACCAAATGTATTTTACTACCATATTGTTAGGGTAAATGATTGTAGACATTTTCATTACCATCTGGCACAGAAAAACAAGCAGTTTAATGAAGGTACAGAAAATAAAATACTGCTTCTGAAATATCTACTGTCAGGTATAGTACACTGGAGAAAATGCTGAGATAATGTTATGGTTCCTAGTTGGAATGTCTAGGTTTTTTAGCTGTCTGGCTGTTTATTTTTGCTTTGTTTTGCAAAAGTGCCTTTAAAGAACTTTTTCAGTAGAGATTATTAATTTCAATATCCCTGAGATATTGCTGACAGAGTATTCTGGTGAAAGAGATCATCTGAATGTTTAACTAACCTAGGCACAGATCTGAAAACCCGAACTCTTGCCTTTTCATGGTCTAAGTCAGACTTCTATGTTTCATAGAAATTATTAAATTTTTTTTTACAAGTTCACCTCAAGTATTCACCTCAAGTATGGGGGAACTGGGTCAACTAGCTGTCTAAAACGCAATTTTTAAAGATTATCATCACTAATTAAGTTTACAGAAATTTTTTAGACAACAGAACACTAGTCAGTATTCATACTCTGAAAGTATGAACACTGACAAATTCTTTCATATATCTTTCTTTCTATCATGTTCCTTAATAACCTTGTTAGAATTATTCCATAAATAGTGGCCAGATTTCGTTCAAGTCAGAAAATCTTTGACACCATTTCTGAAGTTATCTAGACTTTTTTTCTTAATTCTTAAACAGATTTTTTTCTCCACAGCCAGAAAAACACATGATCCCAGGAAGACCCTAACAAACAGTTACTTTCCAGCCTTTGTCTTGTTTTCCTCCATTTTCAAGAAGGAAATAGAAAGCTGCAGCTCAACTGTGCCATTTTTGAGACAGAAATTGCAAACTCCTTTTTTTTTATTTTGCTTTCTACTTATCTAATACAAGGTGAAGATAAAGCAAGCACTCAACTAAGTGTTTAACTAAGAGACATAGGAACTGCAATCCTGTTGAAATTTTATTGTTATAACCTGCTTATTGCCACAATCTCAGGTCTAAGACTTGTAGAGCTAATGGGGTCCTATAAGCTTACTCAGATGCTTTTTACCTCGCTTACTTGAGTGTGCCAAGAGGCACAAACATTTCCCAAATCAAAGTTGTGTTAATATTGTATTTCTTAGCTCTGTACCTTCAGCTTCTTTATTGTAATTCATGGCATGACTGGGTTTTAATTTTGGGGTTTTTTTAATTTTTGTGCTTAGGAAATGGAGACATCTATTTTTAATTTTTTCACCTAAAAAGCTCTATTTTGCCTTTTGACATTTAAATGCACTTAAGCATGCTGTTCCTTAGAAAAAAAAATATTTAACCTACAAACTTTTACTTTGTGCAAAATGAAAAAAAAAATCTGTGAAATCTGTGTGAAGTAGAGTTTCCAAATGTGAGAAAAGTCATCAGCCAGCAACTAACTCAACGGGACAGTTTATTGAGCTGTGGTGGAAGGTCAGCCCCGCCAGGCACTCAATAGTCATCTACAAAGACCAAACTTGCAGACAAATTGTAAATACACATAACAAAAAAAATTTCCCTGCACTCCCTGATGACTATCAACTGTATTTCTGAGAGTGTAAATTATGTCTGTAAGATCACACACAGAGACCCAGGCCACGGGTACATTATGCAAGAAACTGCAGCTGGCAGAGTGCAGCAGCAACGTGGCAGCAAGGGCAAGCAGGTTCGAACACGGAGTGAAGAAGCAAGAGATTCAGACCATCCCTATGAAGAGTTTGTTCCTTAACCTACATCTTAATGGTAGGGAAAGGAATTATTACCCAAATCTAATGATTTTGAATTTGTATTTAATATACTTTGCCACGATTGCAGGCCAGCACTGTACAGGGGAGGGTGTGTTCCTAAAAGCTGAGAAATTTGCCTATGACACAAAAATGAAGTACTGGACTGTTTCACGGCATTAATGAAAAAATATTTTATGTGGTTTCTAATGAGTTTTAACCTGTTCAGATAACATCACATAATAGTTTGACATATCTTGTAATTGTCTTCAGTAATTATAAACTAGCCTTAAGGGCAGCTGAGTAACAGCATCTCCCAATGATTTTCTTGCATCAGCAGCAACGGAAGCACATTAAAACTCCAGGATGAGAAGGTCAACTCCAATGAAATAGATGAGACCACATTCAACCCAGGCTTCATGTTTAACAGAGAAGCATCTATAAGTTTTTGTTCTAACTTCAAGTAATTTTCCCAAACAGGACCATTTTTCTTCCATGCTCCATAATGCAGAGGTTTAGAATTCCTGCATGATTTCTATTTACATGGATGACTCGCCACAGTGCTGCTGATTCTCTGCCATTAAAGGCACCTTAAAGAATTTAATCTTTGCTAGAAATCACTTTGAAATGTATTTGCACTGTATATGTCCTATGCACTAAAACAAGATTGAGTGTCTGCTACATTTGTTGAACCTGGGCAGATGATTTACCTGCCCAGTGGTACAGTGAGGCCCTTGGATCCTGACATTTATAAATGACTGATGGAGAAATCTGCTAACAGTGAACAAGATTTTTCTCCCACAAACTGCTTAGCCATTAAACTTGAATGTTACATTTATCTCTGGATATCTACTGAAAAATTTTAAATCCTCAATGTCCCTGAAATATTGAATAATAAGCTGAATTTCTCCCAGAAATTCTGATAAACCCCCAGGTGTTTGTAAAATACATTTGAATCACATATGCATGGAAGTTTTTCTCTGTATCCTGCCACAGTCCTGGATTCTACTCACCATCAAATCAGAGGTCAACAGCAAATTTCCTCATGTTTAGGAGTTGAGGATAAAAATTTATGCCTAACTAAGAATATAAAAGGTAAGGACCTAAATTGTTGCGTGGGGGATAACAGCCCTTATTTAGTTGGGGAAAAGTTCTTCGTTTGATTTCAGTAGTGTTACATATCTTAAATAGATTCAAAACAAGTCAAAACCCAGAAATTGTGCCATTTCATGCAGATAAATCCTGACAAGTAAAACTAAAAACAAAATTATGAAAATACCTACCATAAACTTTCATCTACATCATTATATACAAATTTATTTCCAATTGATTTAGAAGATCAAAACAAATATTGGATTGATTTTTGAACGTCAAATAGGAGAGTCATAGCTTTACTAGCTGATGCTACTAATATTCTTCAAAGAATGAATGCCATTCTCCTATTTCTGAATTTTCTGTCTTTTTTTAAAAGATATTTTGGGAGCCTCTTCATATCTATACACGTAGTAGCTTGATAAGGCTTAAATTAAATTCATATATTTTCAGTTAAAAAGAACTAGGATATGTAATTTATTTGTACAAATACAATAGCCATACCAGCTAAATATATCCACTGAGAAACATGTCATAAGACATGCTGTTACACAATGGTTCAGCAAATCATTTAATATTTGACAATGATAATACTTGCAAGTAAAGGAAAAGTAGTGTTCTTTTGAATAGATCAAGCAATAACCAAACTTACAGGATCTGCTGAGTACCCTCAGGTTAGCAAATAACATGATAATCCAAAATCTAAACAGATAGAATCTATAGCAAAAGTTAATATCAGGGAAAAAAGCAAGCATAGGCAGTAGAGAAAACCAAAGATGTGGGTCTGAAAAATCCTTCTTGCTTTCATTTGTTTAACTGTGACTTACGAGGTGCATCCATCCCCATGAGCAAAGCTCAGATTGTTGCTTTTCTCTCACCTTGAGCAGAATTCACCAGGGATGTCTTGTACATTAGCCTGGCTTGACCCAGTCAGATAAGAAGTTAACTGGTTAATTCTCATGGATCATGTGGGACTCCATACAAGGACATTTTTGAGCTCATCTCCACAGTCATCCAGCACGGGAAGGACTTTTGGGTGCTTGCATTTGGATACGGTGGAGACAGGACCAGGAAGTGGAGCTCTGTTGAAATGGGACAGAGAAAAGCAGTGAGGTCATGGCTTTGGGGGTTTTTTTGCACCAAAGAAGCAACTTTCTCCTTTCTCTTCTTTGCCTCCCCTCTTACCATGACAGAATGGCATCTGAAAGGAAGGGAAGAAATAATCTCAGACTGAACTCAGAGGTAGGGACGTGCAAGCAAATGCAACAGAGATCAAACAGGGGAAGAGAATGATAAAAAAATAAACGTTCTCATTTTCAGCTGAAGAAGTCTGAGCACCTTGAATGATTAGTTTTGTAGTTTCTCTTTATGATAGAAAGGAGGAGAAGAGCAGCAGCAGTTCCTTATGCATTTGAGTACACAGAGGTGGTGCACACTTCTGGAATAAGACACCGCAGTAGGAGGAAGCAAATAAGTGGGTGCAGCAGCCTTCCCTTGTCTCCTGCTTGTGCATCCCGAATATTGTGTCATTTTGTTTCAGAGCATTGCTATTCCAAAGGTGGAGGTGAAGTTTGCCCTCTTGCACACACTTGGAAACTTAATGTGTGGCAGGCAGGGCCCAGATGCAGCTGGAGGATTGGTAGGTTATAAAACAGCCCCCAGGCAAGTGAGTCTAAATGTTCAAACCACTGAATTATCACCATCTACAGCTGGATTTTGGAAGGCAGGAACAACCTTTGTTTCATCTTTGACAGAAGGACAGAGGTAACAACCTTTAGGAAAGGATTCAGAAGCATTGTCTCCCAAAAGAAAGAAAGCACATTCTGATAGTGTTAATTAAGGTAAAAAATAGCCACTCAGCCTCCCAACTTTGGCCATTTCTCTTTCCTGCACAGTGTTTTCAAGACTTAACTGTGGGAGGTTACAGTTTTGACTAACAAAACTTGAGTTGCAAATGTTAACTTTGCAGTTTTTTATCTGTAGAATGTGTCTGAGGAAAAGTTATAGTACAGACTTGTTTAGTTTCTGAAGCAGGAGCGGTTCCTGTAAAGATAAGAAGGCAGTAATGCTTAATAATTTGAAGAATCTCCTACTAAACTGTATTCTCTGCCTCTGCTCATATTTTAAAGGTAGTTTCCATTTTAGGAAATCTGTACTCACTTGACAGCAGGAAAAGAAGTTGAACCTCACTTTGGTCCTGCCAGACAGATAACGCTGGGTCTGGGAGATAATGGGAGCATTATACCTCTGTCTCCCTTGTTCTGCTGATGCAGCTGATCAGGAAGTGGGTGAGTGGTGGCAGGGGAGGTTAATTTTGCTGTCTCCAAGCATATGAAATCATGAGTGAGGCCTGAACATATCATTTGTCTGACTTGATGGTCACAGATTAGGAAAAAAAAAGTTTAAATTCTCACCAAATCATAAAGTTTTGGAGAAAAAACTTAAAAAGTAGAAAATACACAAAGTTGGCAATAAGGTATGGAAACCACCAACGTGGAGGTGATGGACTAACAGGCTGCCTGCCAAACTAAAATGTCAAGAAAAAGGGACAATTTTTCCCTGCCTCATTGATGTACATTGATGTCTCAAAAAAAGAGAGAAGTGGAAAGATACGCCTGTCGCTCTTAGAGGAAATTCTGCAAAATCAAAGGAAAAACCTGTTTTGGTAACAGCTTGGTGTTACAAGCTAGCTCACTGGTGCTCACCCTTGTGCTCAGCCATGAGCTCTTGCCCCATGGCTGCAACAGCAGAAAACAGGTCAGATATCAGCATCTTCATGCTGGAGTTCCTGAGGCATTGGCAGCTGTCCCATGGTCTGCTACAGATACCTGACCTTAGAGCAGACTCAGCAGAGAACAGGATGTGGAATCAGGGACCAGAACACTTCCTGCTCCCCTTCAGAGGCTGTCCTGTACACTTCACTGCAGCAGGGAGCAGAGAACCACATCTGCATCTGTAAGCCAGAGCAGAGCAGATGAACATGTATGCCTTATTCTCTGCTACCTTATGTATCAGAGTAATTGCTTCCAGCAGTGCAACAGAACAGATTACATTTTAAATCAGTGAATTCAATTTGTGGTAGAATTTGCATATTCTTTTTGTGATGTATTCTACCCCACATTTACAGGAAAAAAATATAAGAAAGCATTATTCGTTATCCTAATTACAAAACTCCTTTGAATCAATTACTAAAAAGCAAAATTTCCTTTTCCTAATGAAAACGTTCTTAAACCAGCACTTTCAGAATGCCTATGGTCTTATCTTAAATAAAATCATTCTCACTGAATGATGCAAAGATTTCTCTGTGTTCAAAATGCAGTAAATATTTACAATATTACTTTGTTGCATACACAAACACAGAAAAAACTTATGTAAATGCAGGCATTTTTCTGCAAGGACTGGAAGTATATCCAACAACATATACTATCAATAGCCTTTTCATCCCTAGAAGATTATTGGATTTGACTTTGTGAGTTTGTGTTATGAAACACAAACAGGAAGACATGATCCTTATTCCAAAGATGAATAGTTCAATGGTAGCTTGGCTGCTGCTGTATCTTAAAACACTTCTCAGAAATTGTAGAAATGTATCAGAATAGTGTCATAAGATGAAATAGTAGGGCTGGCACAGGGAAGGCCAGTGGTCACAAGCCAGTAGTAGAAGAGCAGGTAATCAAAAGAATCATAAGAGACACCGACTGAGAGGAAAGCAGAAATTTTCAGTTACTACACTGACTGCTCTTTCAGCACAGCAGTTGCAAAAATGGCAGGGAAAAAGTCAAGGCACTTCCATAGCTTGGTGGCTGTGTCTGGGATAAGTGTTTGAGATTCTTCCTACAACATTAGAGCAGCATGAAGTACAGAACTTGAAAGCATGTCTGCCGAGGATATTTTCAGCTGAAATAAAGTTACTGCTTAAGAAAACAGGAGTTAGTCAACAGGAGGCTCAGAAGTGCCAATTTCAATCAGAAATATTACTTTCAAATACAATTTGCAGCTCTTGCATGGTGAGAAGTGATTCTCAGTAGGTGAACTCTCCAGGTCATCCATAAATAAAACAGCATCTTATACAGCACTGATTTTTAATCAGACATAACGCTCAAGTCTTTCTGAAGACTTGAGTTTGACTTCTGGCAACATTTATGGATAAACTATATTTTAAGAAAGTAACTGCTTTATAATAGATTAGATATTTTACAATGAAAATAATATTTATAGGAAAGTATTTCTATGTTTCTTCTACTCTTACTCCAAAGGGATTTCAACTTCCTCGAGAAAAAAAGTTCTAGACAGTCATGCTTAATGTGTGAGTTCTTGTGGAGGCATGTTCCCTTTGTAAGTACCATTTGTAAGTACCAAATACAAAAGTAAAACAGAAGCCTCAAAACTTTTCTATTCATACAAATTGAACTTTTCTGAAACTGATCAACTTTCGTAGAGGAAAGTTTCTCCAAACTCTATATTCACTCCTAAGTAGAGACCAAAGAATACAATTCTCATATAAAATGACATGAGAAGATTGGCTCCATAATTTCTGACTCAGATAAAATATTGACCTAGTACAAAACCATCAGAAACATTTTTTTGTGAAAAAATACTACACAACTTCTTTATTTGTTCTCCCCTTTCTCCACCACTGCTGAGCAGATTTTGTGCAACATCAAAATCTGAAAAGTAGTGCAGACTAAGTGTGTGTAGCAACTTTATTGCTTGGGAGTGATGGAAGTAGCTAAAAAAGTAGCTGGACATAACTACAGTATAAAAAGTACTCTATAGAACACTTTCAACAAGAAATTTAACTTCCTTGAGCAATAAATGCTCTACACATGTAAGCGTCATCAGCTAACTTAGTGAGGGTGCTTTCAAGCCAGATAATTTAAGAAGATGTTGGATAGGGTGGGGGCACGTATTGATCCCTGTGGAACCCTGTGTGTGACGAGCTTACTAAAAAAGTAAAAAGCATCAATCAGCATCCTCTGATTTCAGCCTGTGAGCCAGCTTCCAATCCATCCCACTCACCACCTCCCCAGTCAGTATCCTGCCAGCTTGTACAGGAGGAGGCCTTGGCAAACAATATCCAATGCCTTGTTGAAGTCCAGGGGTTTGGACTGTTTTGGCCATCTCTTCTCAGCCTGTGAACTCTGCTGCATCTCTGGAAACCATTAAAGAGCTTTAGAGGATACTGAAATGTTATCAGAACAAGTTAAGGAAATGAATTGATTTTTATTTATTTTGGCAATTTCTTACATTACACACATTTGGGAATAATTTGTAAAATTTAGAACAAAATCAAGGTATTTTGATACTGAATCTTGTGTATCTAGTGAAGATATAGAAAGTCTGAAATGGAATTAGGACTCTGGGTGTAAAGTCCTTTTCTAGTTTCAATTTTTTATTAACGTATACTTTACTGTAAATCTAGTTCTTAAGCCCCTCCAAAAATTTGCCATAAGTTGGTCCTAAGTATCAACAATTATGATTATTTTCTCAAAGTCTACTAACTTGCACTTTGCCTATATAAATACAAATCACAATTATGTTAGGTTATTTGGACGGGATCCCCTATAGTTTAAAATTCCTAAGCTATGAGAAATATTTTCAGAACTCATGTCAGGGAATGTTCAGGTCTTTTCCTTGTAAATTATTTTCCCTGTAGGTCTTCCGACAAACTAAGCTAAATGATAAAAGACCTAATGATATCATTCTGCCTAGCAGTGGACTCTTCAAATATTTTTGATTATTTTTCATTCATTATAAACATTATTTTTCAGGGAAACAACAATCCAAAGGCACACAATGTAGCTTACACAAGGCGAGCCAAAAGTCAAGATTCAATAATAAATTTAGGTGTTGACCAAAATTTTGTCTATATGAACCTAAGTGATGAGACTATTTAAGGATATGAAATTATAGAAACAGAAATGCAGGAAGAAACTGCCTGTCATGTAAAGCAAGTGCATTTGTCACAATCCTTTTTGTTATATTTCTTTGTGTGGAATAGGTATTTATATGTTCATATCCCTGTGTGCTCATTCATATACCTATGTAAATATATATAGATCTGCACTTGTTGTGATCCACTGTAATTTGGTACCAGTGAAATTAATGCAGCTTCCTGGTGCTAAACTGTGCAGAACGTTTATAACTATTGGACTTACTATAACCATATTCTCTTTTCCTCCTCTGATGAATTTCCCAGTCATGTGATACCATGAAGCAGGGAAAATGTTAAAAGTGTGGTGATGGTATATTAAAATCAAAACATTATAGGCTCCCTCGTTATTGCTCTGCAAACAATCAGAGAGTAACATTGATATGAGATATATGAAGATTCACAGAATTAAACTGTGCCATAATATTATGGCACTAAGCGAGTGTGGAGGGGGAAAAAAAGCTGTGATAATTCAGTTTCAAACTGGTATCTCACTTTCACTCTAACCATCCTTTTTTGTGCAGCTGGCTGGATGTGCAGCATCCAAATTTCTCTTACAAGTGATTTCCAGTAATGATGGGACCAAGAAAGCAAGCCTCATGAGAAAACTATCTAATTTATAAAGTAATGCAAGTCTTTTCATATCACAAATATTTAGCTTTGATGTGAAATAATGTTCTGTGGATTTTTTTTCTAATTACTTACATGCTTTGAGCATTAAGCCAGGTTCTTTCCATTTCTTGAATCTCTGCATTTAATGAAGAACTGTGTTTAACAGCTAAAAATAGGCATGTTTAATTATGTTTTAGGCTTTTTTTTCCTGGTGGAAATTAAGTTTTGAGTGAGGCATTTAGGCTTCCAATAAAGATGAAGAGGAGAATTAGCTGTTTCAGAATAGGATCCAGAAAGCAAAAGACGCTGTTAAAGGGCAAGCCTACATAGCACACTGAGAAACAGTACATTTGAAATAATGGTTTGCTGAAGAACAGTGGCTCCACAAGAATAATATATTTTCAAAAGGTCCAAGTGAGTACATATAAATGGTGGCAGAAAATTCTACCCAGTCTTTTATATGGCTGTGGGGTTTACTGTTCATTCCAAGAAAGAGAAGAGGAGAGAGAGAGTGGTAGGGAAAGAAAAAGAAAGAAGAAAGATGGAGAGGTGGTATTTTACATATCTTTTAGAAAGTGTGGCCTGGTTGGCTCTGAAATTCTCCTTTCTAAGAGAGGTTTAAAGCCATAAAGCTTCATTATAAGGCAGCAAGGCCACACATTCAGCGAACAAAGATTAATGTACGTGGTTAGAGCCCATTTCGCTGGTCCCTGTCCTGGGTCAGCACTGAAATTCATGAGACAAGTGAAAGAGGGACTTGATGCCATAAGCTGATGTGCTGGAGGATTTTTTGTGTTCGTTCTCCAAATGCTGTTTCTGTACTTTAAATCAAACACAACACAGAGTTGCTTTGCTCAGATAAAGAACCCATAAACTCATCTGCCTTCTGTTTTTAACCCTCGGAACTAAAATGCAGCCAGAATATGCCAAGAGCACCTCTTCACATACTTGCTTCGCCTCTGTTCCCTCAAATAACCTACACCTTAGTTCCTACGTGACCCTCCTGGGAGGTAGGTTATGTCAGCTTGAATCCCTCAGGCAAAGAAGAGAACTCGATCCAGCGTCTCTTTCCTGGTTGGATGTTTGAACCTCTGTGGCCACTGCATTTCCCCTCAGCTGCAACTGGAAAAAAAGCAGCCACAACATTTTTGTGAGGTTGTGTCAGCCTGTGTCAGACCTTACAGAAGCCTGGGAGGGAAATGCCTTTTTTTCACATCTGCATCAGGTTTAGGCGGGAGATAAGGATCTCCTGGGGCTGGGGAAGCCCTGGGGAGTCACTGAAACAAAGTTTTAAGAGTTTAGAGAACGTTAAAACCAATCAGGGAGAAACCAACTGATCTTGACAGCCTTCAGGTTTAGACATCATTGAGTGGGTAATATAAGGGGAATTTTTTCGGCTTAGGCATCTCAGATCTGCCTGCTTAGGTCCTCTGCTATATCTGATGGAAAGATCCTGTTGAGGATTGAATCAAGTTGTTGACTACTTGTACAGTGTAATGGTCAGATGCCAAAGGTTCCTAGGATTTGCATTTAATTCTCCTCTTGCAAAAGATATTTCTGTCAAAAAGGGCATTTCCTCAGGGAATATGTCAATTTTTAAATAAAATATGTAAGTCTGAAAAAGAAGCTGCTACTATTAGAAATATGGTTCTGATGAATACAAAACCTAAAGTTGCTCCAATAAAATGCTTCAGAGAAATTGACTCAAAAGTGCCTTATCCATCAGATATCTGAGTGAGTTTTCTTCTCTTGCTATTTGAACACAGTCCATTATTAATTGCTGTACTGGCATACACTCATAAGAACTGCAAAGGTGTAGGGTTAAGTATATCTGTCAACTATATACATCTGCAGAAAGAATAGAGCAAAAAGAAAATATATTATTCTGTTTTGTAACTTAACGAGTAAATTTTTGCTGCAAGCATGAGGTTGTGAGCAGAAAAAGAATTTCTGCAGATGTTTGACAAGCTTACTTTTGTGTTTAGAAAGCTAATTAAATTATTTGAAATTAAATTAAAATTATTTATAAATAAATAATTTACTCAAACATCTAAAAATATTTTGAACAAGGATTGAAATTAATATTTTATCAAAAATACAACTTTCAAAAATAAATTTAAAAATTCAATTATGAGGGAAAAATGTTGAAACACTGAAGCATGCAACATGAAAAAAATCGTTTGTGTGACTACCCTGACATTATATTGCAAATGATGCCTCATAAACATATAATGCATAGAATTTTCTGCTATAACAGTATTCTACTTTGAGATTTTAACTTGCTGCATACATAATGCTTCTAAAGACTTACTGGATTTAAGATGAATGAAAAATGAAATTGATGATTTTGAGTTTCTGGGATATGACTGAAGCATGTCATTGTGTCAAGCTGCAGATGTATGCCATGCACAGTGGGCTATATGTACCTTTATTATCTGAATAACAATATATCAATATTATATCTGAATAATATTATATCAATAAATTATATCAATAAATTGAGTTGAAGCCCATGAGCACTGTTTCTCAGCATTGTTTTTTATCATTATTTCAGTGCCTGAGGATAAAAGGACAATGAAAAACTAATAAATCTTACATTTTCTTCTTAAAGCTTTATACATTGTAATTCATTGTTTTAATTTCCTTACTAAATATATAATGATGTCTTTGTTAAATGTTTTGGTCATTCTTTTTTCTTACCTTGTGGTATAGTAGTCAAAGAGAAAAAAAAAGCAAAACGGAAGCTAATGTTTCTAATGTTAGATAAGTACATCTACTTGATTTTCTAATTTTTTTTTTAATAAATAATTCTTGGAAGGACGTCTAGAAAATTAATTAGAACTCCTGCTCGTAGGGTTGGTTTTTTTATACTTGTCCTCTTTTCCACCAGAATTATCAAGCAACATTAGTGTGACACGGTGGGAAGCTCTGCAGCTGCCCAAGCCCGTATCTCCAGCGCTGCTGTCAGAGGCGCGCTCTCGCTGCTGCTGGCTGGCTGTCCCACACCAGAGCCAAAACGTGCCTCCCCGCTGCTCGTGTGGTGAGCTCTGACACACCAGAGATTTACATGGCCTCTCCTTGAATTGCTTAAGCTGATGTCACGAACACATGATCTCCCAAGAACTGCACCAGTGCCAGTCAAAAATAAAATATTTTCCTTGTTAATGTGATGTACTTGCTTAGGCACTGCATCAAATATGACTGACTTTTTCTGCTAAAAGGAAGGGGTAACCAACTAATCAAAATGTATTGTCATGCTTTAAAAGTATTTATTCATGCTGTAAAGGTATCTCATTTTAGTTTCATAATCAAATTATATTTTTTGAGTATTCACTTCAAAGTTGCAGCTAGCTGAACACCAGTTATCAGGCACTGGTGTTATAAGTTAGGGAACACTAAGTTATGCCTCTCTGCTATCTTATCTAGAGAACTGCTTCATGTCACAAGTGAAAATTAATTTCTTGATGTTACTTTTCTGTTAACTGGCTACAGAACCACATTGCCACAGTCCGCATGACTGTTTGAGTTTGCTCAGCGGAGGCTTAGTTCTGGAATAGCAAGGGCTTTGCAGGTCAAGCATGCTGTGTGCTGGCAGAAATACAAGACCCAGTTCTGAGATGAACTTCTGTCACCACCATGAAAATTACAGTGAGTACTGTTGGAAAAAATCTGGTTTTCAGATTTACGTTCTTGTGTTCCACACAAAGGCATAAGGACACAAGTAAAATCCAGCATCTGATACATCAGTAAATATTTATGTTTAATGTTTGAGTTGGATACAGATTTTCTTAAAATAAATAAATAAATCAATCAGATTTCATTTGTTAATACTGGCTCACTTGAAACACTTTATTCAAAACATCTTCAGGTTCACCAACTTTTAGCAAATCTAGTGACATTCAAAGTCATCCCAGCAGGTGAATTCTGGTATGGGGGTCCCAGAAGATCTGGATCTCTTTGTGGAGGGCAGAAGGGTCTAACCTAGATTAGGGATAAGGGCTGCTGGCAGCTGGGTTTATGCTGTTTCAATTAAACTAAACATAGATTCCAGAATGCTGGAAACCTGTAGAAAAAATACAGAAACCAGAAGAATTTATTCTTTTTTGTTAGGGGAAGTGAATATTAAATATATTTTAAGTTCTACTCACATTTCAAGAAATGAGAGCATGATCTAAATGTGAAATCCTGCTTTTCAAAAATGCTTATCAAAACAGCTGAACACTTCATCAAATTCATCACACCTAATAATCAGTGTAAAATAACCCCTTACACCCTCTCTTTTCAAAATGCCTGGACTGAAATGTCAGTATGGATTTGAGGCTGCACTTCTTACCAGTGACTACAGGTAAGACTGGGTATGTGACAGCAGGAAGAGTAGAGGACTGTTCACACTGAAATGTTACAGTCATCTCATTTCATGTGTAAAAACATCCCCTCTACTCTTTCTGTAGCTGAACTACACAGGATATGTATACTGACCTGGGAGCAAGGAAAGTATAAAAAGAACTTCTCTTTCTTTCACTTCAAAACAAATGTGGGAAATTGTTAAATAGTTGCCAAGTCTCTGAATTATGCCATAAGGCCAGATTTGGAAAACAAACAAATAAGAATCACCGATTAAAATAATTGCTCTCCAAAATACAGAAACTTTGTGGGTTAAATTTGAGTACTTTTAATCATTCCTGCTGCATGCCAGGGCATGTGAAAGCTATTTCTCTCCATTATACTTACATTTCACTCAGCAAGCTTCCAATAAAAAGAGAACACAATGTAGAAAGAAAATCCACTGTCCATAATTAACCATACATCATGAACTTTACATTCAGAAGCCCAAATTGTTAGTGATCTTTTATGTTTTATTTCATGCAAGCCATTCCATTTCTCTATCAAGATGGTCTTTTGATAAAGAAGTGACTGAAATACTTTCCAGAGCCCTTGGAATGCAACTTTTATAACCCAGATAAAGAAATTGCTTAGACTCCAGGAAAGGAAGAATGTTACTTTTGTTCTGTATTTGCACAACCCAAATTTTCCAGTATTCAAATAATTTCACAGAATCACATAATCACAGAATGTGTAAGGTTGGAAGGGAACATGGGGGGCCATCTGGTGCAACCTCCCTGCTCAAGCAGGGTCATCCTACAGCACATGGCACAGGATTGTGTTCAGACAGCTCTCCAGCGAGGGACACTCCACAAGATCTCTGGACAATCTGTTCCAGTGCTCAGTAACCTGCACAGCAAAGAAGTTCTTCTTCATATTCAGGTGGAACTTTTTGTGAATCAGTTTCTGCTCGTTGCCTATTGTCCTATTGCTTGGCACCACTGAGCAGTGCCTGGAAATATCCTCTGACATCTTCCTTCAGACACTTAAATAGATTGATGAGGTCCCCTCTCACACGCATCTTGTGGCTGAACAGGCCCAGCTCCCTGTGCCTTTTCTAGTAGGAGAGGAGCTCCATCCATTCCCTAAATCACCTACATGGCCCTTTGCTGGACCTGCTCCAGGAGCTCGTGCCTTTCTCATCCTGAGGAGCCCAGAACTGGACACAGCACTCCAGATGTGCCTCACTAAGGCTGAGTAGAGAGGCAGGACCACACACCTTCACCTGCAGGCACTGCTCTTCCTGGATACCATTGGACCACCAGGCACTGCTGGCTCATGGAGGTTTTGCTGTCCACCAAGACCTCCAGATCCTCCTCTGCAGAGCTGCTTTCCAGCAGGTCAGCCCAGTCTGTGCTGGTTCATGGGGTTATTCCTTCCCAGGTGCAAGATGCTGCATTTGCCTTTGTTGAATTTTAGAAAGTTCTTTGCTGTCCATCTTTCTAGCCTGTTGGGGCCCTTTTGAATGATTGGGGTATCTGAAGGGCAGTACTGGCCATTCCTCCCAGTTTTGTGTTGCCAGCAAACTTGCTGAGAAGGCACTACCCCTTCATCAGTTATGTGAATATGCTGTGGAAGTTTCATGTCTTATGAGCAGTCATAGAGAAGAATTTGTCCAAGCTGCTGTTATTTTGTGCTTACTGTAGTTAACTGTACTTCCTTCTTGCCTGGATGGATCATAGGGGAAGGTACAGTCATTGATTTACCTAGATCCTCTCTATATATGATTGAGAAATATGGATTTTATGCTCACAACCTACAGATCCACATGTAGTAAAGGCCACTAACTACACAACAGGAGTCCCAAGTTTAAATCTTGGTGTAATGATTTCAAATGAGGACATAAGCCTGTATTCCATCTCAGTATCCTATGAACAGTACCCTTCTTAAAACAAGTTATATTTGTAGCCTGAGAAATTGAGGAACTAGCTTTATAATCTGAGTTGGAAAGAACAGGATTACAAGTCGTGACCCTATCAGCAAGACAAGAGTCATAATTATAAAACTATTCCTTGTTAAACGGAGAGGAAGGAAAGTAGTCATTCATTATAACACAACACCCCTCCCCACCACCCATTACCCCCAAAAATTCTCCCCAAATACAGATTTCATTCCTTCTGGAATCATGAAATGTGCTGCAAATCTGGAAATACTGTTGCTGGAGGCAAAGTGTTGATACATTACTGAAGTTGTTAGGAAGCTGAGCAACATTTTGAATAGGGAATGGGAAGTGATTGGGACCTGGTGGATGAATTTGAGGTAGATGCAGTGACTCACCTAATTGAGGAAATGCCTGTGCCATCCCACCTAGCTGGAGCTCTGCCCTGATCCCAACTACAACTAGACATATAATGCTTTATACCAATGCAGCCTGGAGATGACAAGCATGTGGCAGTGGTGAAGACTTTCAAATGATTGTGTTATCACCTTAATAGAAGTCCATGGGAAAAGTGAATTAAGTATTTTCTACCCTGATCACACAAAATCCTAATTTTGAGAGCTGTGATGGATACTTGCTCTGTTCCAAAATAAAAAGTTCACTGTAGTTCTAAGAGTTTTTATATTCAAAGTTAAAGCAAAAAAAGCCTATATACCATCTTAGATTATAAGGATAAAGTAAAAGAGTAGAATTACCTTTTTTGCAAAACCCCATTCAGGAAAATAAACTATTAAGAGTTGCGGACTGATAGCAATCTAAGAAAGTGAACACAAACAAAACATTAGTCATAATTAAATTAAAACTACCCTATGTGTACTACCAATTAGAAAATTGTGGGCAAGAAAGAGGAGGAGGTGGAAGAAAGAAAAAAAGGCAGAGAAAAATGTGATTTTTGATAAAAATGAAAATGGGTATACATGACATCCTTCTACATGAGATGGTCATTTGGTTAGAGCTGAAAATAGTTATTGATTGCTGAGATCACAGTCACCTGTGGGCATTAACTGGATCTTTTGTTCAGCTGTTCATCCCAAGAATAATTATCTCTAGCATCTCTAATAAAAACCCCCAAACTTTATAAATGTGAAGATTTATAAATTGCATTTTCACTTGTAGAATTTTAATCAAATTGAGTTGAATTGTGACAGCTAGATGTTTTGCTTTTAACTCTAACAGAACTAAGATTTTTACCTTAAATTTCTGTACATTCCTTTTATTTGGTGCTGTTGTATTAATTTTGATCCAAAACTGCTACCTTCTGTTTCACTTTATGGTGAATTTAAGGTTCTGCAAGAGAAAGGGAAATCTTTGAGACTTCTAATTTCAACCTGTGATCATTATATAAACAGACTAGAAGCCAGAAATGTTCCATCCTGCCCTATGGCTAAAGAAAATCTCTCATGACTGTTGATGGAGACAGGTTTAATTACGGCACAGCTTCACAGAGACCTGAGCGTATGAGCACAGAGTGGACATGAAGTGCTGTCAAGGACCATTTGGCAGTGCTTCAACTCCTGAGGGCAAGACCAGAGATAAAAGAAAAGAGTCAAAAATCCTAATCACTGTATGAAAGCCTCATTTAGACCAGGCTTGCTGGCAGACCTAGATGAGACTCATTACTACTTTTGCTATTTCTAGTTATGGGAGAAAAAGGAGGCTTGCCTATGAATGTTTAAAGAAAAAAGACAAACAGATTCTGAAGAAAATCCTTTAGCCTGGGAATATGAGAACCTTTTCCCCATAAATTCAAACTTAACAGTAAGAATTTAAATTTTAGAGTTAAACTTAAGTCCTTTGTGAACTGGAGATTCCACCAGATTTTGCTTGTGTCCTTAAGTCGTGATGGCCCTGAGGAATAAATTCCTTGTTGACTCAAGCAAAGTCAATCGATAGTTGAGTTTTGAGATATAAAAAATAGGTGTTTCCTTTAACTGTTGCTTTCAGCATATGCAGGCAGCAACCTATAGGTATGAGACTGCTGAGACATTTTTGTGTAAGTCTGTGCACTTCGTTAGAAGGGGTGAATTTCTTTAAGGACAGGGAAAATAGAAAAGCTGCTTGCTTCGAGAGAAGGGAGAGAAAAAGAGCTGTCTCCTCCCTTCCCCTCACCTTTCTTCCTCAGAGAAATGAAGGAGGGGTGCACATGCACTTACTTCCTAAATTCCTGTCCCTTGAGGGTCAAGTATTCTCAATAAGATGAATACATCTCTGTAATCTACTCTTCCTCTTAACCAGAGAATCGTTATCTTTGTTTGGCTAACACAAGTTTCAGGACTCCCAGCCTGTTTTTAAAAATAATTTAATTTCTCAAATTTCAAAACATGTTTTAAAAAATAAATCGCACTCATGTTTTGGAATGTGATTACTCAGACAGTTGTTGGTAGGGAAGTGTAAGGTAAAATAAGCTTCAGAATTGGGATTTTCGTTGGCTGTATAAAGCCTTTGGTGTTAGAAGGCCCAGGTCAGTAGCTTGGCTAAAGCTAGGCAAAGGCAGCTGTTTTCGTCAGAAAATTGTTTCACAGAGAGCCTGCATGTGGTGATTTTCACCAGGTTCTGGGAAAAAAATATTAAAAACAGTGGGTCTCTGTTTTCTCCATATTGCTTAAAGTGCAAATGACCTTTCACTACTTCTAGAGAGCTCTCTGAAGGCATTCTTTGTTTGACATTATCTAACCTTATTGCTGAGAGAAAATAGAGTAACATTTATTGCACACCATCCATACTGTACATCTGATACTTCCTGTGTCTCTTAAGAACCACAACACTGATGTATTTCTTTTCTCCTGAGCATCTGAGTAAAATTACATGTACATTAAATTATCTTTTTAAAATATTTTCAACAGCCCCTTATTATCAATTTTATGAGTGTTTATCTAACCTTACAATCTGCAATAGCAGAACTAATTTTTGAAGTTACATTTGAAAATTCATCATGAAATTTCAACACAAAACACTTACTTGTCTCATGAAATAGACTCTGGAACTATTTCCCATTAATCTGATGGGAATTCTGCTATTTGAGTTCAGTGGGACCAGGACAGGACCAAAATATTTTCTTTACTCTAGGAATAATTCAGAATGCAGGTTTACTAACTTACTTTCTGATAAAACCTTTGGGATTTGACTATTTCTTTTTTAAGTGATCAATGTTTAACTGTCAGAAAACAATCTTTAGTTCTACTTTACTTGTTGTGTAAGCTACAAAAGGAGGAAGTGAAATGGAAAATTGCTGAAGAAACCTGCCAGAGCAGAGGAGGGGGATTTTCTGTAGTCATCTAGTCCAAAATTCCCATGCCTCCAAGGGCAGTATATCTATGCCTACTCCTTTTCCTGCCCTTCCATGTTTCCTTTCCTTACCACGGCATATGCATCCTCATCTTGGTCCCTCATTTCTGTAGTGATAAAATTCTTTTGCCCACATTATTGAGAAGCCTTGAGACAACTCAGTTTCACAAATCTTTTTTTTTTGGTTTTTGTACTGCAGCCTTTTCTTCTTCTATATTTTACAAAGTTTATGGCAAAATAACATTAATCTATAAATATGTCTGGAACTTTCAAGACACAACTGAAAACATGACTCTTAGTCTGTAATTGAAACCTGGTAATCAGGTGACAAATATCCTCTGACAGATGCATATGCACACACCAGATCAGATTATAAATTAGTCTCCAAAAGGGATTTTTTGTGGTTATGTCTGAGCCGCTCAGGCTGTATGAGGAGGCTTGACAGAAATAGTTTATATTATCTAAGTATTAAAAATAAATCTTTTGATTCGATTGGATTTCATTTTTACTAACTGCAAATCTCTTCTTAAAAGAGGCAGTGTAAAATATCCTGGAAGGTGTGAGTTTGGATTTGAAAACAAAAACTGTCTGGATATGTTTATCATGAGTTCTATTTTAATGTTTGGGTTATGTCTTCACTTCTTTTTTTATAGAGTAACTGATGGCCAGTTGCAGAAGAAGCCTATCTGCTATCTATAGTATAAAGCCTCTCCTTTCTCTAGGATACAATCACAGGGGTTTTTCTAGGCTGAGGAATTGTGTCCTGCTCTTGGTCCCTCTTGCTGGGTTGTTTCACTGGATGATACGGGCATCAGCAGAACTTAGACAGAAATGTTCATCTATAAAGATTAGTGAGAACATAAAAACACTTCCACATTTCTTTTAAATAAGAATTACAGAATCACAGAATCAGCTGAATTGAAAGGGACCCATCAAGTCCAGCTCCCAGCCCTGCACAGCACTATCCCCAAGAATCATACCACATGCCTGGGAGTATTGTCCAAACTCTTTTTGAGCTCTGTTAGGCTGATGCTGTGATCACTTCCTCAGGGAGTCTGTTCCAGAGCCCAAACACCCTCTGGGTAAAGAACCTTTTTCTACTATCCAACCTAAGCCTCCCCTGACACAACTTCCCTCAAGTCCTATTATTGGTCACCACAGAGAAGAGTTCAGTGTCTGCTGCTTTTCTTTTTCTCCAGGAAAATAGTCATGTATTAAAAGTAAGATACTGATAGAAAAGTTTTAGTTCTCTATCTTTCAAGTGCAGTTCAAAGAGTATGAATTTTTTTTTATTCATTCTCCAAGACTGCTAAAGTTTCACATAGGTTCAACCTTCCTGTATGACTATACAAGACAAACACTTTAAAATGGCACAGAGAAACAAATGAGAGAGATTAAATTGTGGTCTCTCAGAGGAATGTTGAACATCATGTGAATATCCACACTGCGGATGAAGAATTACTAAGATGACCTTAGGAGAGCATTTTAAAAAAAATCTGCTAAAGAATGATATTTTTCTGTGGACACACTCTCTGAAAATGTTTAACTCATTGTGTTGCAGGGGAAATTATGAAAAAAATAAGAATCCAGTATGACAGAAATACTCAGCTCAAAATCCTCAAAAGGGAACAAACAATTTATGTTCAACTTATGAACCCAAATGGGTGAAAGAGGTGAGAAGCACGTTTGAATTACAGACATCCCCTAAAAAGAGAGAGATATTGTAAGCACACGTGAGAGCATAACTCACCACATATGCTGCAAACGTGTTCTTAGTTCATCATGTTATTAAAGATGCAAACACTTTTAACATTAAATAACACTATTAAAACTTAAAAATAGGAGTCTTCTAGATGACATTAAGTGTGTTTACTAAAGAATACCATATACAGAACCACAAAATTTGAGAAAGCCATCTGTAAAACAGAAGTTCAATAATTTCTACTGCAAAGAGGTGGGCATGCCTGGTTTTACCTGCCTGCATCAGGACCTTTTATATTTCAAACTAACATCACAGAGGACCACTCTAAGTGCCTTATCTGATGTTGAAACTCGCTGGCTGAGGCTCTGCTGGCAGTGCACTCGTGCAGCAGGTGAGCGCAATGGCGGGATGTTCATTTCGCTTCCCGGGGGATTTTCCCTTTGTGGTTATTGTACAGATGGTGAATGAAAGGTCTGGGAATTAGGATGGCACTTCAGTACTGAGAAACTTGCTCTTGTTGTTGCTCAGTTGGGGAGCATCACCCTCAACTCTCAAGCTGTGCAGTGCATCAAGTTCAGAAGAAGCGCCCCACAGCACCCACAACAAAGTTACTTCATGGGCTGCCAGTCATCCGCCGAGGGAAGATGTAGGTTCTGGAACCTGCAGGTTCTGGAATATCTACCAGCCAGGCCTCTCACTTCCCAAGAGAAGTGCTCTAAATTCTCCACTACTAGGTAGATGTAGCTACCACGCACGTCTCTCCTGGCAAACGAGATCCCAAGCAGCCAGAGGTTCCTACCATCAACAAAGTCTTCTTTAGTGTAAAAAGGGAGTGCCCAGCTTAGCAAGATTTCTGCCCCAGTGAACTTCCCAGGGTTTATATTTTCTCACCCAATGTATGTGAGTTTTTCAGACTACTAGTTCTGTGGCAGGGAATCTGTGAGTGCTTGGCCGAAGTGACCTAACTGGGAAGGCACACAAAGTATACAAAGTATATTCTAGACTTTATAATTTTTTACCTGCACAATACATCAGAATACAGTGATGTCTGAAATTGACATGAGTGCTGTACTGTAATATTAAAATCTGCGTACACTACAGCAAAAAAACCCAAAAAAACAAAAAATAAGCCCCCAAAAAACCAAAACCCAAATCCAAGATTTTTCTGCTGTTTTTACAATAGTTCCCGCAAAGAAATAAATTGTGTGACGAAAAATCTGTTTAAAACACAATGGCCCATAGATCAATTCTAACATTTTTGTAAGACATCCCCTCCTTCCTGCAAAAATTAAAACAATTAACTTTTCTTTTCTGCCACAGTCTGTGTCATAAACACAGCTTGAGACAATAACATTTGTATCATGTTTCTGAGCAGAGGAAAAAAGAAAGAGTGTGATAGAATGGGGATTGCTAATGGACTGTCAGTATAATAGAAAACATTTCTGTCCCTGAAAGCTGGGTGCTCTTCTCTGCCAGCTCAACAAAATACAGATTTTTTTTTTTAAGTTTGCAACAAGACAATCAAGTTTTTTTTCTGCATTTAATTATTTTAGCATTTGCATAGGTATCATTTATTTAAGAGGAAGCATGATGAAAGAGATTTACCTGCAAGATTTTTTTAAGGTACTCAGAGTATTTATGGTTGTAAAAAGTTCAGCTTCTTGCCATCTTGACATCAAACAATGGAATAAAATCTATACCATAATGTTGAGATAGTTTTTAAAATAGTATCTTTTTCTATGTTATATGTACAAGTGTAGCTGCAACTTTTCAAGAACTGTAGCCATATTAAGATGCTGAAAGTTATGTTCAATTAGAAATGCATAAAAGAAGAAACATTCAATTACTTTGGCAGGCAAATTTACCTGAACATGTATCTTCATGCACCAAGAATGTATTTTAATTAATCACAATTATCTTTTGTACATTTAATCCACATGTTAGGCCACAGATCTGTGTAAATATTTTTGAGGAGTCAGTTAGCAAACATTTGCTATGGAAAGTGAATTAATATTAATATTATTTTGTATTTAGGACATTTCCTGAAAAAGAGTAACAGGGTCAGAGAAAATGATATAAATACTGCTCCCCGGCAATATTGAATAGGACTACAAATCAGCAATGGAAAATCACTAAACAAACCTAACAAAAACCCACTGAACACCATCCTCCTCCCTCCCTAACATCACACCACTTAGCCAGCAGCCTTTAGCATGCCTTTTGCAAAGTTTAACTAAAAGTGAATAAAATGCCTGTAGGAATGCTGTGGCATTCTTTCTGAAACAGGTTAACCAAGTAGCCTCATATGTGTCAAGCCTTCATTACAAATTTTAGTCGATCTACACAAAAAGTTTCCTGGTGGTCCTAAAAACTTCTCCAAGAAATATCTGGATGAAGTCTCATGAACCTCTGTTCAAACGATCTCTTGAAAAACTAATTAGATTTTCTGGATTCTTCAACACAAACTAAACTGAAGAGCATGTGACTCAATTCCAAATTGCTGAATAAAGAAAAACCTAGGTGATCCTTAAACATGTAGAGGGCGAACAGAACAGCCTGGCAGTTTTTACAATTATGTGTATCTACTTGTATACATACATGCAAGAACAGAGCCCAGGAAACACCAAAAGAATTATTAACACAGGTAACTAAGACTGAATTTTGGCCTGTTTCTTGTAAATTACATCCATTTTGGTACAAACATTAAGAAAATAAGAACTGCAGACTTTTCAAAATATTTTATGCATCTTTAAATTGCTTCTTTCTGCAAGGTGCCAAAGGGTTGCAATAGAACACATTAAGGGGTAATTCACAAATTCATCACGAGTCGTGGAGACATAATAAAGGAATAAACATTTTGTAGGTGAATGATGACAGTGTGTATTCTGTTCTCATTCAAAATACTCATATGCACTTTTAAGTAATATGAAATTAAAATGACATCTCCATGTGGATATTGAGAAAAGTTGGCATAAATATGAGTGTAATGCAATTAAAACCTTACAGATAAAACTGCTGCAG
The DNA here is from genome assembly GCA_013397155.1 of Irena cyanogastra. NCBI lineage: Eukaryota > Metazoa > Chordata > Aves > Passeriformes > Irenidae > Irena > Irena cyanogastra. The sequence goes on along the minus strand of VWZV01009445.1, from coordinate 469,416 downwards.
ATAAGTATTTATGTGTCCTAATCAGGCTAAGACATTACTAAATCAAAACCAAATGTTGTCCTGGTGCATAAACACTTCTGTCTCAGAACTGCAGTAAATGTGTGATACAGAGATGACACCATTTGTATGAATTTACAAATCTGTAAAGTCCGAGAGAACTGGATTAGGGTGAGGAATAGAGAAGTCATTTTTGTATCAGGTGAAGATGACCTTGAAGGATAGTGCTGAGACAGATCCCAGTCATATTCCTGTTCGGCTTCTGTATAGCGATCACTAAGTTTATTTCATACCTTGAAAATTTACATTCTCACACAAGTTTTAAGATGAAATTACAGATTTCTTTCCCCCTGAAGAGATCAATTGTTTATCTTCATCTGGGGCTTTTTTGCATTGTTTTTTTTTCCCCTCCATATTTTCAATGTAATTGTTTTATGCATTTTTTAATTTATGGTGATATGGGGTTCAGTGAATGTCATTCCTGACCTTTTTTCATCAGCCATACAAAATAACTGATGCAAATCTTAACAGTTCTTAATTCTTTTTAGTTCTACCATGGAGGAACATGCTCCTGAAAGCTCTGTTGGAGTCAGGGTTTTTATGACAAGAAGGTGATGGAAACAAGTTACAAGTTGGAATGCACTTGTCTGAAAACTAAAAGCAAATCTGGAATTAAATACAACATTTATGATAAGATAGATGTGTTAAAAACATATGAAAGCATAGTATATATTACACATATATATTTTTTTTTCTGCATATCAGTCCAAACAGTTATGAATCAGGACTGTTAATATTGCCATAAACAGAAATATTTTGCAAAACAGAAATATGTTGCAAAACTGACAAAAAAGCCTCAAGTGTTTGCAAACAAACAACCAGCCCAAAAAATTACAATTAATTTTAAAGTGCATCTTTTATTTTGTACTTCAGTATCTGCTTTTCAGCTTTTTTTGGTCCTTTCATCACATATGGGTCATCTTTTTAAACCTTTTATACCAGAAAAGCTGGGAAATTTGTGTGGGATTTTGGACAACACTTAAATTTTCTACAAAATCTAGTCTTTTTTATAAAAAATAGGATTAAAATTTTAATTTGTCATATATGATTTATCGTCATCTAATATTACAAGAGGACAACAAAAGGGAGATCAAACTCCATATGCACAATTACATAGCCACTCCTTCCTATCATTTCCTATAGTAAGAAGTAATTGAAGCACTGTGATGAATCTGGGCCTTAAATCCTTTTCTGCGTATAATTTCAAATTATGTCTCCTGTGTAATACAGAAAATTTAATATTCATTTCAATATTTTAATATAATGAGTAATCCTAATTAGAAAAAAATCATGAAACCATATTTATATTATTGCAATTAGTCAGAATTTTACAGAGAAGGGACTCCCTTTTTAAAAGACTGATGGTTCATAAACTGATAGAAAAGATAAGTCTTCAGGAAATGGCAACATGCAAATATACATACAGTGAATGAAGATTTGAATTTGTGCACTGCTAATTTTTCTACAGGAGAGAAATACTATTGATTCAACAAAAGGGTTTTTTTGTTTGTTTTGCTCTGTCTGTCGATCTGTCTATCCATCATCTGTGTCTATATCTATGTACATAGGATGGCATTAAAACACCTCAGCTCCAGTTTTCATTGTAGAGAATGATGAACTCAAAGACAAAATCATGTGTGCAATTCATTGTGGCTGAAATGTTGGCTTTCTGTGGAGGAGAGATATAGCAGTACCAACAGGTAAAACTCTGTAGGCATTGACAATTTTGTTTTAGTTTGTTCAGTTTAGAAGCAAAGTCACATGCAGTTGACATCACCTGTAAGCTGCCAAGGGATATATACTTTTCTGAATACTAGAATTGCAGAAGCCCAGTCGCTTTTGGAAATGAGGCTATCACATGTGTAATTCGAAAAGCCCAGCAACATAATACCTGAATCTGAAAGATATTTCCTGATTGAGAAAGAGCTTAAATATTCTTCAAGGACTCAATTGTACTTGAATACCATTTCAGAGACCACCATGTGAACCATCATGGAACACAGCAGCCTTTCTTTTTCTTGCAAAGGTTACAGGCTTGAGTAAAGGGGAAAATAATAGGAAGAAAAGATGTCTCCATTCAACAAGCAGTTTGATTAATCAGTGTACAAAATCACTGGCATGACATAAGTTAGCACACAGAAATCACAGTGTGCAGAGAAGCAGAACAGAGTTAGCAGAGACTGAACTATCAGAGAGGCATGTGACTCATATTATGGTCAGAATGAAAGCAGAAATTAGAAGGATTTTAATTAAAACATCAGGGTCTTCAGGTCACAGAAACAGTAATTTCCTACAGTTTTCAGTTCCCAAGAACCAAGTTTAATGTTAACCCTATGCCTGCAGTACTTAGTGGGAGTATGGTTACAGTTCCCTAATTATACTTGAAAGAGTAGGTAATAGAAGAGCAAGTAACATCCCTGCAATAGCAGCCAAAAGTGGCTATCTAGTGAAGGGCAAAAGGACACAGGAAATACATATTTCCACAGAGGAGTGTGGCAGTCCCAGATATCCTCCCAGCTTCTGGTCTTTTTTCTCCCATGTTGGAAGCTTTGGGCTTACCTACCTCTCTCTGCTCCTGTCAGGTACCAGACAGGTTCTGGGGCTGCTCAGCTGCTTCTGAGATCATAGAATCACAGACTGGTTTGAGTTTGAAGGGAGATTACTTATTCTCAAGCCCCTTGCCATGGGCAGGGACATCTTCCACTAGACCAGGCTGCTCAAAGCTCCATCCAACCTGGCCTTGAACGATTCCTGTGATGGAGCATTCACAACTTCTCTGGGCAATCTGTTCCACTGCCTCACCACCTTCAGTAAAGAATCTAAACCTAGTTTCTTTCAGTTTAAATCTGTAATGACCACAGCAGATTACAGCCTGACATCTTAAGGTGTACAACCATCAATTTCAGTTTTCTGTAATATGTCAGACTGCCTTTTGTGGCAATTCAAAAGCAGCTGTCTGAGCAATGCACCCATACCCATGGTTTAGTGTTCAGTGGCAGCATGCTGTGGGTTGCACATGTCCCAGCATAGAACTTCTTGGCTTCTTCAGGAGTATTGATATGTTGACATAGGATGCCTAAAAAACCTACAACCCACAACAACACCTAAGAGCACTGATTTGCTCCATCATTTTTTATGAAATATTTAGTAGTTGATAATGGCTGATAAGTGCGGTAGCTCAGTAATCTCCATTCTCTGTGACAGACATAAGAATTAATATTTTATCAGCTACAAGCTGACAAGAGCCTGAAATATTTCTGCTGGTTACTGCTATTAATTTTGCCTTACACTAAGATGTTTTTGTAGGTTTTAGTATATATTTCTTTTAAAAGGACATTATTTACTGTATATGATAGTGCCATGGAATTTAAAAGAATTATGTTTATTAGCAGGAATAAAGATTCCAGTAAGGTTTTAGAAAATAATTTAATACCAAATTAAAATTCACATTTCTTTTCCTTGAAAATGTGATATATTTAAAACAACTCATCAGACTTCCTTTTACTTACACCTTGGATAAACTGTATAGCTAAATATTCTCCTCTTGTTATCTTTAAAGTATGATGTGTTTTATAGAATTCAATTACTTCTTAAGTACAACAATAAGCAAGTTCCATATAAGCATATAGCACAAAAAGACATCAGAATCATAAATTAAAATGTTGACCAATTCATAGCGAATTTCCCATTAAAATGTAGTTTCTCTTATTCATCAAGAAAATAAATACAGGAAAAAGTAATATATACGTACCTATATATTTTACCAGCAAAATACAAGACATTTAGTAACACAGTCAAATCTACTAAAACATAGGGACAGGTTAATAGCATATGTAAAAGAAAACAGGGATCAGAGTTTAATTGTATGCTTGTTTAATTGTATGTTGAAACTCTACTTAAGATCTTTTAAGATCAGTGAATCATTCCAAGCTGGAAGATCTATACTGACTTGGAAATTAGTAGTTATATGTGAAATGGTGTATGGTAATCTTATTTTCTGTTGAGACCATCATCTGATATATTTAAATAATTGTGTTTGGAACAGTATTTAAAAGCAAACTCTGTAAGCCAAGACTGAGAAGAAATTGCAGGCAAGTTTATTCTTGTACCATTATTTTCTTCTCTTAGTGTTTTAGCTTGCTTCTTTAGATCCTGATTTTCCTTTCCTTCTACCCCTTCTACATCTTTTATTATTCCTCTTCTCATAACCTTCTAACAGATATTTTTTTGGTTAGATGTTATGATATTTATTTTCCTTATGAATTCTATCCTGGTTTTCTGTTAGTGGGAGCAAAATCTTGAAAAAAAATTAGTCCTGAAGATTGTAATTATTTATGAACTACACAAATCTTTGTGTCTTCATCCTCCTTATATTCAAAAGCAAAAAAAAATAAATGAAGCAAAGAGCATAATTTCTTCATAGCTCTCCTGTGGGTGTAGTTTATGCTATTCAGTGTATTATTGGGTATCTTGTGTCTTATATTTCTTTAGTATCCTTTAACTAACCTTGGTAATTAAATAGCTAGAAATTTTATTTTCTCTTGTGATGAGAAAGAAATTATCTTTCATGTTACCTGAGAAATGATGCTTGGAATGTGTTAAATAGAAAAGAGAAGGTGAAAAATTCTGTTTCCGGAAGTTTCGAAATTAGCAGCCAAGTACGAGATGGCCTGACTGGCAAATCGAAGAGTATTGATCAGATCAGAGGAAAGAAAAGAAAGAAAAAGTGAAGACACCTGAAAATGCAGCCAGAAAACTTGTTTGCTATAAAATTCACTGCTAGATGGGATTATGTTTTTCCTCTTACCTATGAAAGAACCACAAAAGCAACCTAGTCCTCTGAGATGTACATAAATTATTGTACCAAAATGATTGCAAATTATTGTGCAATATATTATAATTATTGTGCAATATATTATAGCTATCATGATCACAGTGTAAGACAGAGGAGCTTGAATTACCTTTACATGACTGAAGGGAAGAATTTCAGTGGCAGCACAGGGACACAGCTCACTTCGCAAACAGCAGCTGCCCCAGACGTGTGTGTCTCTGCCTCTTCCAGAAGTTCTCACACCCATAAACCAGGATGAAGTGTTTGCTTCCTAATTAAGTTTTTGAAAAGTCAGGTGGCCAAATCGAACAGCTGACAGGCAATTTTCAGTAGAAAGAAATAAATCAATAAGCTGCATGGCAGAAGGAAAAAAACAATGAAGAATCAGTTTGATAAATACACCTGAACCTTTAAATATTGCTTATGAAGCTAAACAAGACTCAAATACATTCTCCTCATCTCAGCCTTTACATTGGAATACAAACCTAAAATTTAAGATTTATCTTAAAAGGAAAATTGTCTAGATGTTGTTACCATATCAAAATTCAACTTATTTTTCTAACGTGAATGAATATAGAAATATTGCCTTTAATTTTTCTATCAGCTTTCTTTCATTTACAAATTTTGCCAAAATTCTTTAAGACAACAAATTCCTGTGAATTATAGTTATAATAGACATAAATTGCTGGCCTCTACTGATGAAAAAATTATGAGAATATATTAAAAGACAGGTAAAAGGTTTCAAATATATTATGCATTTAGCTATTTTAAGCAAAAGGTGCTTAGATTTACTTTTGCTGAATGGTACTGTTTAAAAGATATTTTCCTTCCTCTGAAAAATTAAAGGAAAAAGAAACCTCTTCCTTCTTTACACTTTGATTTGGTTTATTTACATCTGTTTCCTGGATTGAAACTAATTTTCAGCCTCTTATGGCTGAATCCTATCCTGTACAACTCTTGACTTTGGTGGGATTACACACAGAAAGGCTGAAAGACTGAGAAGTACTTGCTTCTGTGACTTCGTATTAGAATTATCAGCTTTGTTGACAGTATAGGGCAGCAAAGAATCATAGGAATGCTTACTGCATTTATTTTCCTTTGGAATAATTGAGAGGCCAAAACCTCTTAAGCTTTGTTTTCACTTGTATCCCTTTCACTAATGTCCCTCAGAGAGGCATCCTTTTAACACAATGTTTCACTAAATAAAGCAGTAACAGGGGAAATGGTGTCTCTCAGTCTGTTATCAGTCAGAAACAGATGGGGAAATTGTGGCTGTGATGCAGAATGCATTAAATTCTGGATTGCTGGGGGTTTTTTGGGCATGTTTTCCCTCACTTTTGTCCAGGTGATTTGATTGTTCCATCTGCTATTTATGTCCTATCCTCCAGACTGAAAGCTTTTAGGGACACAGACTATCTCATCAGTTATGTTCCTGCAGTGTTTAGCACGAGACCAATACTTGTTTTTAAGTGGTAACAAAGTAAAAACGACCGGCAAATACAGATAATAATAATAATAATAATGATAATAATAATGATAATAATAGTAATGGAAAACATTGGCTTCTCTGTCTTGGTTTGAAGAGGCCTTATTTATAGTTGACAAGATGAGATCAGATGGGATGTCTGGAGGGACGTTGCATCTTTCCTATGGAAACTACAGAGGGGAAACAGCAACGGTAAGAGTGCTCAGTGTCATTTAAAGAGAGTGCAGTGGGCAGCAAGGATAGACAGAGCTCAGCCTTGCCAGATTGTGCTTCTAGGGACCAGCCAGAGGTGGTGTCACTGAGAAAATCACTTGCATTCAATAAAAAACACTGAGGGACCAAGAGCAAGGCCTGACCTTCAAGAACACAGATGGCAGAAAGACAGGAGTGTGAAATAATAAAACTTCGATTTTCTCCATTTCGATTTTCTGGAAGCTGCACATCTAGTTTCAGAATGGAATTTCTATTGTCACTTTAACCAGATAAAACTGATCTCAGAAATTCTTAGGTCCTTGTGGAGAAAGTTAAATATCTACAGATCCAGCTTTATGAGGCTATTGGAAAATATACACAAATTGTAAAAATATTAATCGGTTATTGAGACTATGTGAAATGTATAAATAACAAATTTAAAATATTATAGGACGAATTCCTTACAGAGAAAACCACATGGAACCAGGCAAATCTTCACTCTGTCTTGCACCTTAATTATCACTAAGACTACAGCTTGCACTTACTTGGTTTAAGAAATACAAGCTGGCTCATGTGCGCTGTGGCTGTGAAATAGTCTAAGAATGAACAGAGAAACCATTGTTTTCCCCTTAGAACACAAGTAATTAGTAGTAATAAAAATATTTTAACAGGACAAGAACCTGCATGATACTGTTATTAAAATAACTTATCTTCTCTTTCCTTGAACACTTTGAAAGACCTTAGTCCTTTTTCTTCAGCTCTGTGTAGAAGGTGATATTAATTTGTACAATTTGATGTCACATTCTGCTGCTTAATACTAATTTTATAGGGCTGGGGAAAAACTCACCTTAGTCTGTGTAGTCAAGAAAAACATCTGCTGCCATTTTATAAAATGTCCTGCAATTTGTGCTCATGCTGCTTTATGCTGTGGAAGAGCATACTGCTCTACCATGGTCCTCTCCTCACCACGTGTCTCCAAATTTCCATTCCCATTTTATGCACATGCCACCTTTGCAGCAAATTGGAGAGGAATCTGTGAACTGAAAAGCACTTTGATGAAAGGATAGCAGGGCTGCTGAGCAAATGCCTGGGTTTTGTTGACTGCCCTTTGTAGTAACGGCTCTGAACAAAGAAGGGGAAATGCAGGTTAGCCTTCTTCAGATCTGATGTGGATATTGTCCTGGACTTTGCAAGATTCAGTATTTCTGCACTCCTGGGGTCCAGATGGACCTGATCAGCAGCATCCTGAAAAAGGTTGAAGAGGTGTTTGAAGCTATAGTGCTGTCCTCCCAGCTGCCCATGGTCCACCCCTGAGCAAGCAAACACTAAAAGGTGCTTTTTTATCACATCCTGATGTTTGATCAAAACAACACTAAACCCTGACTCAAAATGTGTCTTACTCTAATGTTATCGGAAGGTTCAGGTCAGAGTAAGTTTTCACAGTCACATAAGGAAGCCAAATAAGATTGGAGGAGTGAACAAAGAGGAAGATGACTAACTTTTAAACAGTCAGCAGCAGCATAATTGCTGATCTTCACAGAGGAAAAACATGTGACTTACAGATGAATATTTATCTGCATTCAACTGTGGAATAGTTTTAACAGTTTGAAAAATAGCCTGTAGTCATATATTCATATTGAAATAGGCTTCTTTAACCTGTCAGCAAGATTCTGAAATCTCTGTAGCTGACCAGATAAAACACAGAAATATTGAAGGATTCTTCTGTTTCTGCGAGCTTGCCATTTTTTCCAAACACTTACCTTGTTCTACAATCTCTACCTTCCCCTCACAAAAGAAGCTGTAGAAGGCTGCTGCACTGAAAGAGAAGTTTGGATGGTGGATCTAAAGCTAAGTTCATGAGCAACAGAGCACAAAGGCACAAAGTTAAGTTATTGTCATTGTTTCTGTCAAAATTCCTGTCTCAGACCTAGGATTTTCAGCATGAAATCAAAATTACATTGAAGAAGTAATACTGTGTGTTTGGATTGTGCTCATTTCTTTCTCTTACCAATTTTTACCTTGAGGAGCAGAGTTCCAAAATTAAGTTGATCTCAAATCAGAATTTCTCTCTGTCTTGCCTGCTGTAGTTACTAGGGCACATGATATAAGCCTTAGCTGCACAACAGAAAAATAGATTATTTGGAATGTGTCAGCCTATTCTCTGGTATTGATGTTTTTGACATTTCTGCACTCCTTCAAGTGATTATTTTGTAGTTTGGCTTTTTATTTTTTGGCATGATCAATATCTATTCATGGTTTTCATTTAGCAATAGGATGCTAATGGGATATTAAAAGTTCCAGAAATTACATGGCAAAGCCACTTATAACACCCATAGTAGAAAAACTATAAAATTAGTTTGAGTTTCTGACCATGTGCAGTGAAATACTTCCTTATTTGCATCTTCAGCACAGGAATTCAGAATCGATTATGCTTTGGACAGTGAAACCTTCAGCTCTGATTCTCATACCTAGATTGAGATACGTCTCTCTGATTGTTGGAAACTCATATTTGCTTGCTGGAACAATGAAAGAAGTTAATATTGTTGTGACTCAATAAAATAAAACTGCAGAAATGCTTAATATATTTCATGATCAAAATTAGATTACAATTTCAATATTGTCTTTAAAATGCTTGACATGCAAATATAGTATAAATGAGAATGATTTGCCTGTTTAATACACAAGAAAAAGTGTGCTTCATTAATAATTTTTCATGCTCTGTGATTTGTCAGAGCTGCAAGTGCATCTACCTTTGACTGATTAGTTCACTTGTTCCTATTGCATCTCTCATACAGGATTGGATAATGAGCAATAGTATAGGTTTTGTAACCCTACATTGAAAGGAAAGATTAGAAATGATAGTGCTCATATCACAGATATAAAAGTAACTTTGAAGACAAGATATTTCAGTTTAAAAGGGTGTTTTGTTTGATGTAGAATTTTATTCCTCTTATTCAGGTTAAACCCCCCCAAACCTATGGCTTATATTAGTTTAAACTATTAAAGCTGCTGAAGCTTTCAGAGTCTAGATTTTAATCACTTTCCAACATCTTCCTAGTTTGAAGAGCTCTTAAATTGAACATGAGTTACATTTTCTCACTTAATACTCTTCTAACACCTAATAAGAATAGAATAAAGCCCTATTAATTTGATATTTCACATGTACCTGAAACTCATAAAATGCTAATTAATTCAAAGGTTTTATTTTTTAGACTGTATAAAACTTATAATCCTTTCATTCTATGATCTGATTATTATAGCTCCATGACTTAATTTTTTGTTACCTGCAAGGTAAAGGTTATATTACACGGAAAATAAAAATACAGTGTTCCAGGTTCAGAGCCTCAAAGCAAAACTTTAATTAAGGTTGAATGGAGTCTCGTAAAGAAAATATGTCAAGGAAAGCAAAAGAAAAAACTATGTTATTTCTTAATTATCCTCTGAGGTTATACTTCAATTCTTTCTCTTCACTGCTAAGCAATATTACTCAGAGTGAGTACTGGGGTGCTGTAAATGAGCTAGAAGCAGCACACCTTAGGTTGCATATCGAGGTTTGTGTTCCACATTTACTATTATCACTTTGGCAGGGAAATCTCTCTGAGCAAGGAAAGGGGTGCATGCACGAGTGTGTGTACGGACACGTGTGCAAACAGAGGAGCAGACCACAGCAGCAAGCTCACTGCTGCAGGCAGGAGGTCACAGAGCTGCTCCACCTGCCCTTGCTCCGTTTGTCCGCAGGTACCGCGGCACGGGTGGCCGTGGCCAGGCTGGCGGTCACACAGGTGGCCACAGAGCCACAGGCAGAGCAGAGCCGTCAGGAACGGTGTGTGCTGCCTCTCCACACTCTCCAGGTGCTCTGCCCATGCAAAAGGCAAGCAGTGAGGTTCTGAGTTTAGCCGTACTCTGACATTCTATGTCCGTCTCCCTCCATGAAGATCGTTACAATTAATGAAATTCTTTTAAGTAGCACCAATAATTGATTGTCCTTCAGTGCTTGAAATAGCTTGAAGTAGATGTCCAAACAATACTTTTCTTGATCCCAAAATTCTGTTACTAATGGAAAACTCTAGTTTTTTAGGAGTAGTCTATACCTCTGTATACGTAGCAACTGTTTAGCCAGTTAGTATCTTTGGTATATTAATATGTTTTTAAAAGTGAAATTTAAAAAGCAGAATTTCTGTACTGTTAAATCAGTGTTCAAAATTCAGGGTGACATGGTTTGATTTTATTTCTAGACCTCAGATCTCTCCCTCTCTATAAACCCCCTAAACTTGCAAAATGTTATTCTAGTAGCATTTTGGGCATCATTTCTCAATACAAACTTAGTATCACTCAGTTAGCAGAAAGTGCTGTAAATACTCATTTTGATTTGAACATCAGAGGTTGAACATCAAGATAGGTCTTTGAAAAACAAATTGTGTAATAAGCAGAGAAAAAAAGAATGAAAGAGAGGAGAATGAAACAGGCAGAATACACATCCATCTGGTATTGTACTAATAATGGAGCTGTAAATGAAACCAGTTTGCTCTTGCTAACAAAATGCACAGCGCCAGCCAAACATAAACAAACTTGCAGTTATGGAAAGGAGGAGCCAGGGCAATTTCCCTTAGCTGGGAGGGAAAAAATGTAGACAAAAAGCTCTTTCAGCCAAGCTAAGACATGCAGAGCAACATGTGATTTTGCCCACAGCTTTGAACATGATGAAATACTCCGAACAAGATGTTAAAGCTGGAAAAAAACCCCAACCAACCAAAACGCAAAGCACTGGCGAATTTGCCCACTGTTAACTGATCATTAAAGATGTGTGGATAAGTAAAGCCAGTGGTGGGTGAGTAAACAGGTGAGGAAGGTGACTACCTTCTTTGGTACCACAGAGGGAATCTTGTTCTTGCTATCACTGCAGAACGGGTGTACCCTTCAGAATGGGTGTACCCTGCCAGAGGCCTTGTTCAGGATCTTGGACGTGGCAGATAAAATTTAAACTCCTTTCTGGTTATCTGATGTCTAAAGGATGATGTATCTACTTTGTTGGTGCTTTTCTATTTCCCCAATATTGTCACTCACAGAAGAGAATAAAACTGGGCTCTGAGCAATAACTGTTTTATTGTAGAGTATATGTGAAATCATCAGGGAGACAAACTGCTTCGACTAGTCTTTGCTTCCAAGGTTTCCCAGCCTGTTGTGGATTGCCATATTCATCCCACAGAGTTGTAACCCTAAGAGAGTCCCTCACTGCCCATTTTTTCAGCATGTATTTGCAGTATATTTTTCTATTTCATAGCCCAGCGGTCACCTTAAAAATGAGAGAAGATTGAATGATATAAAAATAAAATATAGTACATCCCAGCTGATAGATAAAATATTTCCTAGTCCCCGTGCCCTGAATGCTGAATTAATTTTGAAATTGATTGTTATAATAAAAGGAAATTCAGAAGTTTCTGTGATCAGAAACTTGAGTCTTTTTTAAATCATATATGCAACCTGGTTTTAGGTTATCAGACAATTCAGTCACTTAAACAAGGAGTTGAGCAAAATTTTCATTTTTCTGTTATCACTGTTTTATCTGAGATGTGACATCTGAGACTCTCTATCTGAGAGTTGAAATACTCTCTACACTATCATCTAAAGGAAATATCACCCAAAAATTTGTTTCTCAGATAATAAAGCAAGGAAGGTGTAGTATGAAAACAAACAAACAAACAAACAAACAAACAAAAAGACATGATATACTTTCTCATATATAGAAAGGCACAAAGATAAAAAGCAGCCTGTGTCCATACATTAGGGAATCTGAGTACATGTCACCTACATGAAAGGAAATCAATTTTAAAGTATAATTCAGAAGCATACCTCCATTTCAGACTGATAAAAATCATACTTTGAAGTAACTTACTTACTTGCAATTTTAGAAATCATAGCCAGAAGCAAATATCTATTGTCAAGAGAACAGGGTTATATCCTAAGGGAAAGGATTATTATCTGTATACCAAAATATGGCAGAAGAATGTACAACTTTGCTGCTTGTTTCAGATGATTTTATTTCAGATTTCATTTGGCACTGATCTTCATCCCCAATAGCTTTCAGAATGACTTTCTTCTACTCCTCGGGAAAAGAAATAACTGGATAATGAACAATAAATGTTACAGCTCATATTTAGTCTAACAAGATGCAAAAAAGTAAATAATTTCTGCATATTTGCAAGTTAGGGCAACATTTTAAATTTGAGATTTGTGTAGCCGGAGGACAAATTTTATGGCTTACAACTGGAAGCTGGCAGGATATCATTCATTTGATTACATCCAACAGACATAATGTCATCCTATATATGGTCTAGAATCTGGCATTAGCTGCTGAATTATGCCAATCAAATAAAAGAAGCAAATATATCAATTAAGTAGATTTTCCACATGCTGTTTTACCATCACCCTCCTTTGACCTGTTTTTAAGTAATTCCCACAAGAATTCACTCACACAGATACGGAAAGCATATAGCATTTCCACCATGCACTACTTTATCCTGATGCCCTTTTTTGGAGGCACGGTCTCTCCCTGTAGTTATGGATGGAGAGGTGTTCATCCAGGAGACACAAAGTTCCAAATTTGATGCCACCCTTGGACTAATTCTCTCCACTGATCACACTTTCAGGCCTGGCTGGTCTCCTGTCACTATCGAGTGTCAGCACACAATTCCTGCAGCAAATCCATTCTGTGCTTAGAACCAGCAGCTTGTCAGCCCCAGTCTTCACAAGCAAACAATGCTGAGTTATGGGAGCTGGTGGACCTGACAGATGGATATGCACCTGTCTCTGCCTCTCCCCCACCCCCCTTCTCTCATTCTCTCTCTCTAATATATGATTTAGCCATAGGTGTATGTATGTATACCCACGCACACAGATATCCATGTATATATATCTAAAAATGCCTATGTACAGGTGTATACATGGGTGAATGTTAACGTTAATGTATGCATTCTTACAGAAAGAGAATATATGCCACCTCCAGTAGAAAGATGTATAATTTTATAAGTACTATCTGACAAGAATGCCTGTTGGTCAAAAAGCGTTAAATTTTGAAGCTGCTTTCATGTTAGTCCATCATTTGTAGGATGATTGGTCTTATTCCTGCCAGACTTGCAATAAAAAAGCAAATGGTACAATGATGAGTAATACAAGCACTATCCATCTAAGTACCACAAATGCAGAGTCATACTCTTTCTTCCCCCATTGTAAAAAGAAGTCCTCTTGCTAAATTAAAACAATACATGTTTACTGGCTCATTTGTTTTCCATGAACTTGAATATGAGCCACAGATGTTTGATTTTACACAGAAGAATTTAGTAACAATCCTTTCCTTCTGTTTTTCCCTTTACCTGCTAATCTGTGTAAAAACTATGGTTAACTCTTTCCCACCAAGCATTCTGCACAAAACAGCTATCCTCCTTTGGCTGGTGTGAGCTAGTGAGAACTCTCTTTTTTCTTCCTACAACAAAAGCAGTTTCATTTTGGGTTTCACAGTGGTGTATCCAAATTAATTTGCACAATTTTTCCAAGGGACTTAGTAGATTCTGTTTGCAGGGATTTTGTGATTTATAATCCTTCTATTTCTCACATCAAAGGAGATGACATAGAAGAGATTTCAGTGTTTTGGCTCAGATATAAGAGAGAAAATTTTAAAGAAAGCAAACATAAAATCTGCTAAATCACTGCAAAGCGAAAACCAGAATATCTATTTGTTTGACTTTATTTTTTTATAAACTTCCTAAATACGCAAAGGTAAAATGTCTGAAGCCATCTTTCCCTCCCCTAACCCCATTTTAGTTTGCCAATCTGTCAAGTATGTAACATACTGTAACCCTAGCCAAATTCAAACTGCATGAACAAGAAAGCTGGCTTAATGAAGTTATACAACAGATAATTTGCTCTTTTAAATACAAAGTTAAATTGTCAAATACATAAATATTCTACTGGTTCAGGAAATAATTAGGCTAAAATGATAACAGTTTTAAATTATCAAAGATTTTTAAAGCTTTGTCTTTAAATTTTTGTTTTGAATAATCCTCTGTTTCCAAAAAAATGAGCATGTAACTTCTATTGATTAAAAACTGAACATTTTCCCACTCCTAACTGATCATTAAAGACATGTTATGAGCCAGTGGTGAGAAGACAGGTGAGGGAGGTGACTACCTTCTTTAGTACCACAAAGGGAACCTAGTACTTGCTATCATGGCACTGCAAAATGGATGTACTCTGCCAGGGTCCCTGTTCAGGATCTTGAACCTGGCAGCTGAAAATTAAATTCTGGACCTCCTTTCTGGTCTAGAGGATGATGCATCCACTTTGTTGGTGCTTTTCTATTCTCCCAATATTGTCACAGAAGAGAATAAAACTTGACTCTGAGCAGTGACCTTACACTTGCACAGAAGTGGAAACACATAAACATACATTTGAAGAAATTTACTTGCTAAACTAAATCACCTTCTTCAACATAGTCCACTCTTGACTCTTTCACTACATGCTCAGCTGATCTCTTGGTGCTGCTGCTTCTCCAAATCCATGATTTGTGCTAATCCTCCAGCAAGCACCAGAGTCTTTATGCATATGTCAATCTGGCTGCCAAAATTACCCAACACTCAAGTTTCCACCATGAAGTATGCACCCAACCTCATCCTCCCAGCTTTTGGCATATTAATGAACTTATTTATTTAACAAGACACTCTGTCCTTGATTAACTTTTTTCCAGATTTTGGCAGATTTATGAAAATCTTTTGAAAACACACTCTGTAAAACAGCTGGGAAAATGCTCAGTTCAATATAGCAGCATTTATCAGTTCTGTTGAGTAAACATGATTGCAACTCTCTGCCCCCAATATGAATAAGCATTTCTCATAATTAAGAACTAAAGTTTATTTTTTTGTATTCAATTTACTTTTACAGGTTGAATACTAATATTACATGCATGCTTTTTCACTGGGATCCCTTAGGAAATCCTTTATATTTTCACTTTTTAAAACAAAATCCATCCTTTTTGTTGATTAAACAATGATATCAGCACTATAAAGTAGACAAGGCTTGTTTAGCAGGGTCTTGTCCTCATTGGTCATGTTTAAATAGGGCCACTGCATTTTAAAGATAAGAGACTAGGAAAATCAGCTTTCTAACTGGTGCTTTCATCCAGCATTAATTGTCTCTTTGTACATATTTGCAAGAGATTCATTACTTTGAACAAACTATTTTTGTGAATAAAACGTGTAAATATGAGGAAGCTTTCTGTCTTTTTAACTGTACACTTCACCTAGTATATAGTTATACAGACATCAACCTTGACAAACGTTCTCAATCAGTTACCACTTGAAATGTTGGTTACATGTGCTGACTTCCTGAGAGCTTTTGGTTTAAAGCAAGTCTGGTGCAAA
>VWZV01009445.1:400725-453409 GCA_013397155.1 Irena cyanogastra | reverse complement strand
AAAAAAAAAAGCAGAACTTAAAAGTACTATGTCTGTCTGCCCTGAGGCACTCATTCCTGCCTACTTCTCTTACTCTGGGGAGTTATTTCTTGCTAGTTCATACCTGCAGCAGAGTAAAGCTTTTGTTCGTGTGTATTTTAATATCGTCAAGGATTGGGAAAACCTAATTGTTACTTACCATGGAAATCTTGCCATTGACTTTGCTAAGAACAGGATCAATCCCAGCTGTGATAGGCCTGAACACTGTAAACCAGACAGTATCATAAGAAAAGCATATGTACAGAGAATTAAGCTAACAGTCTACCCATTAGTTTGAGATTTCAATTCCACAGTAGAGCACTCCATACTGCTCCCAGGGGCAGAGTAGTGTCCAAGCTAAAAAAACAGCCTGGAAAAAAGAACTAACCTAACAAGGTCTCCACAGACTCAAAAATTTGTAGGACTCCAGTTCCTACAAATTTCACTATCACCTCTGAAAATTGCATTTAAGGTTTGCTTTTGAGTCACAAGCCCTGTACAGCTGACCGTCTCTCATTTTGAAAGTTTAAACTGCATTTCTAAAATGAGTCTTCAAGGTCTATGTATCATTTCAAAGAAAATCCTCACCATAACAACATAAATTCCTTGATACATCATTTGTCTAGACAGTAAGTCTAACTAAATTAGAGTATTCTGTAAGGAAAGCATTCTACAATATCATCAGTGTAAATACTGCTTATGTTGATTTCTGTGTACAGAAAATAGAGCTTATTTTGAGGCAAATAAGAGTTAAAAATTTCCAGCATTTGTAAATGCATATGCAGAAAAACATAAATTGAGAAGTTTTATGCCCGAATTGAATTATAATAGTCCTTTTCTAATATTCATATTCATATAGTACCTAGGATGCAAAATAATATCTAGAGTCCAAAGTCAATTTTTCTACAGCCTGTTATTTTCAAACTAGCATTTTTACATAGCCTAGCAGTAAATAGTCAAACACTGTCATTTTCAAACCTGTCTTCATCACAAATTCTAATAATACGGATTTAGGCAAAGGGTACAACTAGTTAGCTTGAATCTCAAACTCATGTCAAAATATTTCTGTCATAATGAGACCAATTTAACCACTTGAGATCTCATATCTTTACCTGTGTAAAATGCCTGGGCCAGAAATGGAATTTTTTCAGCTGCCGCAAAATTAGGAGTTTGGATTAAACTAACGTTCTTCTTTTCAGATGCTGGACAGAACAGGTGTCGACAAACAAACTTATCACATCCCCCCAGAGGAATCTAAATAACAATGATGCTGGGCTGGATGACACTGTGTTAGGTAAATCATGTCTGTGAAGTAATTGTGATACACCAATATGTATTTTTGCACTCAGTATAGCAAAACCAACCAACAAACCAAACTCCCTAAAACCAAACCTAACCAAAAAAACACCAAAACAACAGCTGAATTTCATGAATTTGATATTTGAAGGAATTATGAATTTTTCTAGTCCAAACTAAAGGCACTGCTGCAAATTTGAACTTGGTCCACATAAACACCAAGGTAAAGTAATTTTGTAACTAAAATTTTTGGTTTCAGAGGAGCCAAGAGTAAGAAGTTAGGAAACTTATTAAAGAAGTTTGTGGACTTACGCAATAAGTAAATACAGAGTGTCCTTAGGTAAAATATGCAAAAATTTAGAGAGCTTGCTAGAGTCTTCAAGCAAAATTGGTGGTGAAACTCTTGGTGGCAAAGGCAGCTTCGCTAATGAGAATGATTAAAATTGAGCAAATCTCAACAATAAAACTTCCATTTCTGGAAGTGCAACTGGAGACAGCTAAGGGAGGAAAAAGCCAAATTATTTCCATCTCAAGAAGTACTATGCATGATAGATGCATATTTCTAAGACTTTCCTTAGTAATTTTTGACGAGTAAACTAAGAATAGTAAGTATGTCTGAAAATAAATATATTTAAATAAACAGTCAGACTACTCATTTGACTTCAATCATATGCTGATTTTTCAATCAAATTGACAGAAAAAGTAGTGAAAGAGAAATAAAAATTGATAAGCTCTGTATGGATCTGCTAAGGATAATTCATGCATACTGGCTTAATATTTTTATTGAATAAATTAGTATTTTAATTATAGGAAATGTTGTTGGAAATTTATTAAACATTTGCTATAATATCAGAAGTCATACTTGCACTGTTCCTTGTGCTCTTCTGTAACCATCTAGTATATGGCACTGCTGAAGACAGATACGGACCAGGTGGACCTTTGTTCTGGTCCTGTATTTAACTGGAAACAATGTGCACTACGTGGGCACTGTACAGTGCTACTTGTTGTTTCACACAGGTGTAACAGACTAACTCAGGAATAACACTTCTCTTTCACAATATTGGAGTAAACTATCACATGCCTGCTCCTTTTAAGACTCAAGCTAATATTTTTTCATGATGTGCATGACTAATATGCATGAGGTGAGTTTTGTGTCATCTTACATTTCTCTAAAAACTCTCAGTTTTTTACCCTACTAAAACAAAGGGCGGGAACAATGGAGCTACCCTCCAAAAATACATAATGATACATAAAATAGAAAGGCAGAAAGCAGTTTAAAAACCTTCTGGCACAAGAAAAAATAATGATAAATAGGCTGTGATTGTTCAAAGAAGGTTTCAAACCATCACAGGAGAGAAGTTCTAGAGAAACTTCAGCAATGGTAAAACCTAAGTAGCTTTAAGAATGAACATGATAAATACAGGGGCAGGTTTATACAGGCAGGTTAACTAGGATATCATGGAACTAGATTTGCTAATGCCAGTTGTCCCCTCCAGTCTCTTACTCCTGAAACACATCCTGATCCTCACTCCCTGGCCTTAACTGATTGTCAACAGTTAAATTCTAATTCTATTAATGTACTATAGGCTTACATATCCTTATTGCTTTATGACTGCAATGCATTAAAATAAAATTATTTCACATGAATTGCTTGTGCCTTTTGACACAAGGGTCAAGTTGTGGTTGATTCATAAGGGCTTCAGCTTGAAGCATATGGAATATACCAGCTGTACATAGATTTTAAACAAAATTCCATGCAGGAGAAAAAAGCAATTTCCACCCTTGCCCGTGAACAACTACAAATGACCACGTGTGTAAGACATGGGCAAAATCTAACATGGATTTCATATTACTATAGAAAAACCCAGTTATTAGGCTGCAAGTAGAGAACGATAGCTTCTGCGGGCAGTGATGACTCACAGGACTGCATACATTAGTGGAGCCTTACATTTGCCCTTGCCAGTCCTGGGATTAAGAAATATGCTTGGGTTTTCTAAGCCCAGAAGCCTGTCATCACAGGACATATGTTAAAATATACTGGCAAACTGGCTTGCTCTGAAATCTCACGAGACAAGAGACATTTTGCAACTTTTCTTTAAACTACTTTTCTTCATGCAATGAACAGATTAACATAGCTCACGTTATCCTAGATCCATGAATTTCAGAATTCATCTTGAGGAGACTAGGATTCCATTCTGGCTCATCTCCTTACGCAATGACAAAAAACCCCAAAGCATAGCAAAATTTTATATTTAAAAAAAATTATCTACCTCAAACATAAGGAACAATTCTGAGTATCATGTGCACTTTTAGACAGGAACTTAACATGAAGGCCATTCTGAACGGAGACCTCCGTATAGTATTTAAAATGTGACACGTTCTACAAGCAAAAATAATTTTTAGATGACTACTCTCCAAGCTTTGAAAAAAAGAACAAACATCCTGACATCATTTCATCTTTGCTCACGACATAGTACATCTATGAACAGACCACTATGCTCAGCTGTATGTTGAACTATTACGTGTGTGTATATATAATGGTTTATTTTAATGGTTTATACTAATTTAAAATGTGCTAAAGCTGAGTATGTAACAATTTGAAAATATTAAGACTTCCATGTAAACATTTTATTTTTTGAATGCTGTGTTGCAATACAGATCTATTTTATATGTAAAGAAAACTCAGTAAACTGCTGGCTTCGCAATTTTGAAAGTCAGTATTTTTTAACACAGCTGTAGCAGTGACATGCACAGCTGAGACCTTTTCTTCTTTTTTCTGGAGAAGAGCACTTGCTATTTTCCCTGTGTCCTGGAGCCACATAGCCAGCCTTCCTTATGTTGGGGACTGCAGATCTAGATGCAGCACTCCAGGTGGGGTCTCATGAGAACTGTGTAGTGGGTCAGAACAACCTCTCTCACCCTGCTGGCCACACTGCTTCTGATACAGCCCGGGTTGTACCTGGCCGTCCGGGCTGCAAATTCACATTGCCAATTTATGTCACTCTCCTCACCCACAAACACCCCCAAGTCCTTTCTCTGGGGTTCATCTTGATCCATTCTCCACCCAGCCTGTATTTGTGCTTCGGAGTGCCCTGATCCTGGTGCAAGACCTTGCACTTGGCCTTGTTGAACTTCACGAGATTTGCATTGGCCCACCTGTCACACCTGCCCAGGTCCCTCTGGATGGCATCCCTTCCCTCCAGCATGTCCACCACACCACACAGCTTGCTCTCATCTGCAAATTTGCTGAGGCTGCACTTGATGCCATTGTCCATGCCACCAGCAAAGATGCTAAGCAGCGCCTGTCCCAATACCAACCTCTGAGGAGAACCCCGCTCGCCGGTGGTCTCCACTTGGACATCGAGCTGTTCACTGCAACTCTGGGCAGCCAATCCCTTACCCACTGAGTGTTCCATCACCAAATCTATGCCTCTCCAGCTTGGAGACTAGAATTCATGCAGGACAGTATCAAATGCTTCGTACAGTTCCAGAAGGAATACTAGTCCCATGTAGGTGATGTCAGGCACAATTTGCCCCTAGTGAACTCATGTTGGTCATTACCAATCATTTCCTTATCTTCCATGTGCCTTAGCACAGTTTCAGAGTTTTTTTGATGGTCTCAAACGCACAATAGAAACGTCCATTTGCATGCCTAAATACTTAAGTGTCTCTCATGGATGGCTTGCAATTGAACATCCTATGCTTTTTATTCCTTGCTGCCACAGAAATTATTTTATCATTGATTAAAGCTGTAAAGGTCTTTGGGGGATTTCTGAAAATAAAAGCTCTTCTTTTGCCTTACTATTAGTTTCTGTTATTTACATGGTATTCTGAATTGTAGTAATAGTTCCTACTTGTTTCATTCTATCATAGAAGTATTAATTTATTCAAAATTTACACCCCTAACAATTTTCTGGAAAATGGATCATCTCAGATAGAACACATCATTAGAGGAAATTATTTTTAACTCATGCAGAGTTTTGAGTTGCTATAATCTTTTTCTTCTAGTCTCAGTGAATTTTGGGGATCAGAAGGAACTTCCCCTGGGTATGATTTTATTGCTATGACTGCATGGTAAGCACTGGATTTCAGAGGAGAATATAGCTTCTGAGCTTCTCATAACGTGTTACATAGATGAACGTAAAACATGGAAGCATTCCTTAGTAAGCAGAAGGTTCTGTATTACTTTCAAACCCAAAATTCGTATGTTTATGGCTACACATACTTTACTTGATACTTTGTATCTATCTAAATATTTTGAAAGCTAATTCTTTCTTCTCTGGATAAAATAAGGTACTTATTTAATTTATTCTGCTAAAGGAATTATGGTCACTATCCCATTGCATTAATTACATCTAAACTTTCAATTTAGTGAAAATTAAACTTCAAACATGTATCTCAAACCCTAACTAGCCATTCCCTCAACTGACAGTGTTCCTTGAACTATTTTAATCTCTGTACTAGCCCAATTCTTGCAATGTACTTGATTTGCCCCAGTCTTGGAAGAATCAGGTGCCTTTCTCAGTGTCTCCAGAACACAAAAACAGGTTCTGCAGTCAGGAAATCCATGCTTACTATGCTTGCTGCGTCCAAAGGGATAATTTGTGTCTTGAGCAATAAGGCAAAGTCTCCTTCAGAATCTTGACCAGATGCCATCTCCTAGAGAACTAAGAGCAGCCAGAATGATGCAGCAATAAGAAGTCACAGTGACTTGTCAGTGATTCTGTTCTGTTCAGCTGAAGTTCCTTAACATATTCATTATCGTAAAATCAGTGATAATAGGCAACTTATATAAAACATCTTTACTCTCTGTTTTTTTAATTAATCCTACT
Source organism: Irena cyanogastra (assembly GCA_013397155.1). Classification (NCBI taxonomy): domain Eukaryota; kingdom Metazoa; phylum Chordata; class Aves; order Passeriformes; family Irenidae; genus Irena; species Irena cyanogastra. Next base: position 447,263 of record VWZV01009445.1, on the reverse strand, counting down.
GCTACTGTTGGAAACAAAGTGTATTTTTATTTTCTTGAATAGATTACTACAGTTCTTAACCAAAGAGGCTGCATTTAAAAAAATGCAAATAAAAATTTTTTGTCGAAAAGTGATTTAGATCATAAGTGATTTAGAATTACTAGATCATGAAACTTTTTGAAAAATATGGAAAAAATAGAAATGGCTGTTTCTTACACAAACTAGTATAGCTGGTAATTACTGATATCACTCAGTTTATAATCCACAATATTCTGGAGTGCAATATTTGAAAGTAAAATTCAGTGCTGAGCTAGTATTAAGACAAAGAGAGAATACTAACAAAAGTGACAGATTCAAAAGGTGTAAAATGCAATACTAATTCCACATTTACCCAGCATATGAAAAAGTGTCATTTATATGTGCTGGGAATACTAATGATACTTGCATGCAGAAGGCCCAAGTGTCAGGTTCTGCACCTGGGATGAGGCAGCCTTGGATGTATGGACAGACTGGCCCAACGCTTGCAATGTACTCGATTTGCCCCAGTGTCGGAAGACTCAAGGTGCCTTTCTCAGTGTCTCCAGAACACAAAAACAGCTGCTGCAGTCAGGATGTCTATGCTGGAATGAGAATCCATCCAGAATGAGAAACCGGAAAGCAGCACAGAAAAGGACCTGGGAGTCTTGGATGATGGCAAGTTGAACAGGAGCCAGCAGTGCCCTGGCAGCCAGGAGGGCCAACCCTGTCCTGGGGGCATCAGGCACAGCATCACCAGCTGGGCAAGGGAGGGGATTGTCCCACTCTGCTCTGAGCAGGACTCACCTCGAGTCCTGGGGCCCGTTTTGGGTTCCACCATAAAGGAAAGACATTAAGCTCTTAGAGAAAATCCAGAGTAAGGACACGAGGATGGTGAAGGGCTTGGAGGAGAAGCCGTATGAGGACAGCTGAGATCACTTGGTCTGTTCAGCCTGGAGGAGACTGAGAGGAGACCTCACTGCAACTTCCTCGTGAGAGGAAGAGCAGGGACTGGCACTGATCTCTGCTCTGTGGTGCCCAGAGACAAGACCTGAGGGAATGGCCTGAAGCTGTGTCAGGGGAGGTTTAGGTTTGTTCTTAGGAAAAGGTTCATCACTCAGAATGTGACTGGGCACCAGAACAGCCTCATCCAGGAAGTGGCCACAGCACAAAGCCTGACAGAGTTCAAGAAATGTTCAAACAATGCTCTCAGACACATGGTGTGTGAGGGGCTGTCCTGTGCAGAGCCAGGACTTTGGACTCCGATGATCCTTGTGGGTCTCTTCCAACTCACAATATTTATAATCTCTAAGCAAGTGACAAGATAGCAAATGCTAGCAGAAAAATAAAATTGGCGTAATTGCTTTTCTTCCAGTCATTTTCTCTCATTCTACTTTTTTTTTTTCTCTAAAGGTTTGATGGTGTAGGGTTTTTGTACATCAGCATTTGGGCTTTGCTTTTTAGGATAATGATTTTTGTCTTGCTGGCATTTCTTGCTTTCCACTTAGATTTTTTCTCTCTATCCTCAAATCTCCTGAGTTACAAGAAGAAACACTTGGAGAGTCTGACCAGCAAATGAGGTTTTCTCTGTGTGTGTGTAGCTCCCTACCTCAGACCTAAGCCCACCATTAAGCGTACACAGAATTTAGAGGGATCCAGAAATGACCTCTTCCTGTTTCTGTGCAGTCATCTGATTAACATCACTAGTTATTTTATTAAATAACAGTATCACTCATGATCTGGCAAATGAAAGCATAAATTCTTCCTCTAATTAGTACTTAGTGTAAAAGAAACTAATTCACAGTTAGAAACTTACTCAAGGCAAGTTCATTTTTCCTGAGTTGCAAGCAATATTCAGTGAGTACAAAATCTATTGTCTACAAGGCTGTTTTATATGTAATTGAAATACACTGTGGAAATTATTAAGTGAACTAGTACCAATAACAAGAAATGCACAATGCTCTGATGAATTACTTTTAATAATGAAGCAGAAATGAAAATAAGTTTGTATTACAGGTTTCTCAGTAAAAGATGAAGGAAATGCAAATCATCTAGGCAGACTATCTTTCATACTCTGGAGGAAAATCTCTCCTTGATTCATGACATGTAATAAGGTTATGTATATTAAGACAGAAGCTGTTGCAATAATGGTTCACACAGTGAGCATTTAAACCAGTTCATTCTCCATCCGATCGTGCCTGTCCTCAGCAAAGCCAGTGGGCCTCTCCCACCGCCTTTGAACAGCTTGCTTCCTCATCTTTACTACAAGTCGTCCTTGCTAGGCAGGCTCGATCTGCCTTTTTCTTTTTTTCTTTTTTTTCCCCAAAGAGAAATGCAAGCAGAGAAAAAACTGACTGAAGGGCAGTGAACATTTAATGCCAGAATCTTTCGGAGAGGCGTTGTAGCGAAACATCACCTTCCTGCGACTGATGCAACTGCTGGAGTCAGGGCTACAAGACCTGTGCACCACCACCACGGGATGGTCGGTGCTTCCCACACTTCTCACCATCTCTCTCCATCCCTTCATCCCTCAAGCTCGCTCCAGCCGCCGGCCGGCCTCCGGCACGCAGGTGTACTCGCTGCCTCCGACTGACCTCTCCTCCTTCCTGGGTCCCCCACCCCTCATTCCCACTAATCCCCATCTTTTGGAAAACCTACGTGTTTCCCAAGAAAGCTCCCACCTGTGTGCCCACTTCCCGCCTCCAGGCTACCCGGAGGCCACCCCGCCCGTGTGCCGCTACCCCACCAACAGCAGGCCAGGGCGGGCCGCTCGCAGCCCGCGTGAGCGGCACAAGGGACCTGGGCACCGTCACGAGTCTGGGCGCAGAGGCGGAGGCGGCAGGGATGAAGATGACATAGAAATGAGGCACCCGCGGTGCTTAAACGTGGCCGCGGGGATTTTGGCGCGCCGGCCTCCTTGCGCTCTCGCTGCCGCGTCTGCCTTGTCCCCGCCCGCCTCCGGCAGAGAGATGCTGCTGCAGGCGGGTGGGTGGGCGCTCCTCCCTGCGTCAGGAGGTGCGGCTCCCTCGGCCCGGCGCTGCCCTCCCCTTTCCTCTCCCCCCGCCGCTTTTATGTCTGTCTTTAAACACCGCCGCAGTGAGGGTTGGGCACATGTGGCTGCCACCGCCTGCCCGCCGCTGAGCCCCGCGCCCGCACGGCCCCGCTCGCCATCCTCGCCCGCGGGGGCACCCGGCCTTCCCTTTTCGCAGGTGGCGCCCGGCGGGCGGAGGTAAGGCATGGCACGGCACGGCACGGCACGGCGCGGCGCTGAGCGTGGGTGCGCGGGGCGGCCCGCGCTTTCCCAGCCCTGCCATGCGGCTGGGGCCGCGGGGGAAACGTGGCCGCCTCGCGTGTGTCGCCGGGCGGGAAGGGGCAGGATGTGTGGGGGGGTTCCTTTCCGCCCGATGTCCGCCTTCCTCCGGGTCGGGGTCCCCCCAGCCGAACCGGGGCTTTCGCCCTGGTGCCAGCCTCTCGCTGGCGGGGAGAGAGCCGGCCCCTCGAGAGACAATAGCGAGCGCCGGTTAGAAGCCGCCCATCTGTTTTAACTCGGCGGTAGGTTAAAAGCATGTGCGGGGCTGTTTTAATCAGCGTTATTATTATTATTGCTATTGGCAAGGGCGAGGAGCTTCTTTCTTTTTCCGAGTGAAAGAAATTTCATTCATCTCCCGTGCGCTGCGTAAAAAATCCCAGATGCATGTGTAGCGCGTGTTCCGGGAGGCTCCTCCAGGTTCCCTGGGAGCACCGCGGTGATGTGCCTGGCCGCACGGACGAGCCCGCGCTCGGGGAGAGCAGGGCGAGCCGGCTGCTGAGGGAGCCGGCTGCCATCGGGAGCGGCCCGCGGGCTCCATCCTCACCATGTGCCGCGGGCGGACGCGCAGCGGGGCGAGGGCCGGGCCCGGGCGCTGCATTGTTGCTGCGGAGCGTGGGCGTCGCCCGGCGGGGCCGCGCGGTGCCTCCCAGCGCCGCGCCACTCGAGTCTCTCGCCCCGCGAAGGCGGGGGCAGCCCCCGCGGCCGGGGGCTGGTGCGCCCCGGTGTCAGCCATGTTTGGGTGGGTATGGTAATGAGGACCTTCTCCCAACCTTTGTGCCTCTTGGGTTTATTTTCTGTGCAGCATTTTGGTGGTTGCAGCCCGCTGTGTACTACGACGTGTCCACAGGGTAGATTCATACCTACGGTGTTCTCCTTAGTGATTCTTTTTCTCTTCGGTTTGCTTATTAATCCTTCTAATTTTCTATGCTCTTATTGCCTGGTTTTGTTCTCATTTTGCTAGTGTTAGAGCAAACTGAAATTTCTTCGCAAGGCTTTGCTTTTGTTGTGGAAGTAAACGAGAAGATTGTAATATGTCTGCACAGTCACACTGACCTGGCACACGTGAGAGTTGTGACGGGATTTCATCTATTTAAGTAAATTGCACTGTGTTATACTTGTTAAAGACCACGTTATCATCAACTATTACATTTGAAGTGTGCTACTGCTGCGTAACAAGCTCACTGCTGTAGTGTTGTTTTCTAAGATAAGCCTAATAATTTTTAAATAGTATGTTACCATCTGTGTGTCACTGTGGCATACCATAGGATATGGATCCAATTTCCCCCCTACAAAGAAAAGTGTAAATGAAGTAAAGATTTTGTTATCTGATGTCATATAAATGTATGCTGGATATATTATGCAGGCAGCTTTCTCCATTTGATTAAAAACCGATGACAACGTAATCAATTTCTTTCTATTTAGCAGTATATTTCCCATTATCAGCATCACATTAGAAAGGGAACTGTGAAAAATACTTACGAAAGATTGCTTAGTTTCGTTTTGGCTAATATACAAGGTTTTTTTTACCCACACCCCACATTAAGATAACCATAGACTCACAGCCTGCATATAGTGCGTATTGGACACTCCCTTTGGGCTCCGCTCTGCACTTCAGACTCAAGAACAAAAAATCCCATTGGTTTTGATCTGTGCATGGAGAACCAAACCATTTCATAGCTGTTCAGATGTGTCACCACTACAGAAAACTGAGTATGTGAAACTGCCAAGGCATCTTGAAACTAGTTTTATAGCAAAATACGATTCCTTTTGACCTTTCATGTCTTGTCATTCTTACAGTTGTCTTTTTTCCATATTGCAAAAGCCTGTATGCACAAAACTTCAAATGCTGAATTAGTCAGAAAAAATTCACAGATTATTTAGAAACACAATCTACTCATTGCAGCTATTCCTTTTGACTTAGATTACATTTTTAAGGAGTAGTCACGGCTCAACTGGCATAGAATTACCACTTGAAGTATTTGTGGTAGAATGTTCCTGGGAAGATTTTTTTTGGAAATTCTCTACAGTACTGTACCAAAGTGTACACAACATTAAGGGCATTTTTGCCTGTTTTCCCAACTACTTTCCATTGTTCTGGCCATTTCACTCATCTCCATTAGTAATGTTCTTAATTAAAAGACAAAATACCTGTCGATTTTGGAAGAACAGTTTTCAGTCCCAAATTTCATAGATCAGCATAGCAATGATAGCAGCTTTTCCATATGACTTTAGAGATCTCTGAATTCTCAGTTGCAGAATAACTTTGACGTATCAGCCCATTAAAACTCCAGCAACTCTATTTGTCCTTGAAAATTGATTCAAAGTAACCATGCCATTACCCAGGAAATGTATTGAAATAATTTAGGAAGAAAAAAGCAGCATTGACAGATGACGAGCCAGAAGCACAAATCCTGGTGAGATGGTACAAAGTGGTGTGAAAATGCAGTGGCAACTGCCAGAAGTGTTGCATCAGGCAATGGCAGTCACTGGACTGAGCTTCCCATAAGCCTGCACTGAAACAGAGCTCTGCCTTCTTATCCTTCATCCCTAAGGCTAGGGATTCCTTATTTGTGTGGGAGAAAGCAAAGAAAAAGTTGGTGTAATGCTGTGGACAGCAGTGTCTTGAGTCATGGTGCCAGTACCCTATTTCCCACTTTGGGGAAAGAGTTTCTTGCTGCTGGCAAATTACAGTTTTGCATTTCAAGTGTCAGAAATGTGTACTGCAGTATTAATAATTCAGCTCTCATTAAGCCAAAATGGAGAAGGGATGAAAACTGTAATAGGAAATTTACAATGTTTGATTTTCTGTAGTGTAATTAGTATTAATATTTTTCTTTCTAAAGACATAGATATTTATTGTAACGTAACTTGAAAGCTTGATTCGTGTCATTAAATCAAATAATCAGATGTGACGAGAAGTAAGATTTCTGCTAGCCCATGTGTTGAGTTTGGATTTTTGCTGGTATATAAAGAAGAGACGGAAGTAATCACATAAATTCTTCCCAAGGACAACTTGATTTATTATCGATCTGTTCTAAAGCATAGAGGTCAGAGAATTAGGGTCTCTGCGCAACTATGTATCTGGTAATATCTAATTTTCAGTAATTGATTTTGCAACTTAATACTTTATTGAAATATTAAATATACTTTTACAACCTCTCACTTCTGAGAAGTGTGATAAAATTTTACAATAAACTCATGGTTCTCTTCTATCTTATATGGTGAGCTTAGTATATAGAGATTTTGTTTCAAGTTGCCAGTAGTTGCACCTTTTGAGTTTGACCAACCAGGGGTAGAGTTTCTTCATAATTGCTGAGATTACTTCACTTGAAGGAGTGGTAACTACTGAATTTGTTCCTCCAATGAAGTACATATAAGAAAAGACTGCTGAATAAGTGATATATTTTCTCCATTTGAATAGGAGGTTACAGTTAGCTCATCCTGTAAGTCTCTGAAGTATTTCAGAGAGGTTGATTTGTGAGAAGAAAATACTGAGAAACCTGTGCAGAAGTGAGAAACTTCTGTAAGGCAAATTAATTCTTTAGAGATTATGTGCAGTGAAAAGAAAAACTGACATTTAAGAGCTACCATTCTGTCTCTAGATGTTTCTGTTGGGTCAGAGATTTGGCAGTAGTCATATAAGCTGTTAAGATCAAGTCTATTGATAATGAACAATCCTGAGAAAGAAACTTTGCTGTTTTTGTCAATTTATTGTGTTTGTTCTATAATAGTAGGTAGTATTCTCCTGTAACTAAAATTTAAGGAAACTAATCTGGACTAGATTTTTTTTTGCATTTGAGTCTGCAGGGTTTTATTGTAGGGTAAAGCCCTGAACAAAATTTTGTAGGAATGGAGAACAAATTTCCCAGCAATATGAAACAGATGCAGTGTCACTAAAGACTGTATAACTACCTTTATCTACAGCAGGTGTGAATTTAGTCTTGCATTTTTAAATAGTCTTGCTATAGTATAAATGATTCTGTTGTAGACACCAGAATAAAAACACTTTTCTAATGTGTTTTAAGTGTCCCATGGCCCACAGAGCTCTTTTTTTTACAGTGTCATGAGTGTGTAACAGATTTCTTTACATTCTTCAGTGATGTTTTCTGAGTCATGCTAATACAAGTATAATTGTATATAGTATAATTATCTTTAATTGCAATTGAGTTAAGCAATTGAATCTATATGTTACTGACAGGCTGTATTAAACTAGGTTGGGAAAAGTGCTAGATCATGTAGTTCATGCTGAAGAGCAGCATAATGGTTGCTTCAGTTTATAGGTAGAGATGGGCTTGACTAGGCAAAAAGGTTATGGTGTGTATTCCTATTTCCTCCAAAGAACACAGTGCTGCATTGCAGCAGTAATTCAGTCTGTGCAATGAGTACTGTAACACAGTGTAACTCTTCCTGAAATAATTATCTGTACACAGATTCCCCCAGCGATAGCCATTCTTCACAGTCACAGTACTCCCACGAAACCTGGTTTGCTCCTGCAGTCTTCTTCCTGTCTTTTTCACTCAAATATGGTGATTGCTAGGTATTCCCCTCATCCTGTCTGCACAGATTTCTTCTTTGCAGACTTAGAGCAGTCCATTGCTCCTAAAACTTTGGTTTTTGTTTTCTGTATTGCTTGTTTCCATCATGCTTTTTCTTCGCAACTTGTAGACTCATATTGGAGATGCATTTTGTACATTTCCTTTTGGTGCACAAGGCTCCTCTTTTTCACTTCTGCACATGATTCTTCTCCAGTGATTTCATACAGACTGAAACATTTGGCATGAATATCAATAAAGATCTTCTATGAACATGTGTCATTGTGAGAATCCTGACTTTCAGTTCCCTGTCCTCTGCTTAACCATGCTGGTTTCTTCACTGGGAGTCAAAGGGAAGATTTGGTGAACAGGAACATAAGACACAAGCTTGTGGGACTGGACTGGTACACCACACTGGCATAATCTACTTTCAAAACTGAGACTAAAGTGATGTGAACTGTCTGCAGGTTTTTATTGCATTTTTCCACCCTCACAAGAGCATGTTGGTATGTAACTGCTTCCTTAGGGAAGAACGCAGTGCTCTGAAGAATAGAATAGAACTTGATCTCTTTGAAGAATAGAATTTTGATCTCTTTAATCCCTGCAATGGCAAACATTGAACCAAAAAAGATATTGAGGATTATTTCTAAAGCATTAAAAGTGAAGTGTAAGTAATTTTGTCAAATTGCTGTGTTTCCATAAGAAGTAAAAGTGAGATTATAAAAGAAAAGTGTACTGTGTTAGAAAATATTTGGCTTTTCAGAGGGGTGTGCTGGTTTTAAGAAGAAATGCAATGTAAGAATAATTGTGTTGTAATTTATGTTGGAAAAACACTGCTAGAAGTCCATTAATTCTTAGTTATATCAGTCATTGCAGTAGTATTGTGGGATGTTTTAAACATGAAATTGCCTCACAAATGGCTTTGAAGAACGTGGGGCCGCTGTACTCATTATACTTTCAAATCCGTAAGCGAGGGTTTTTTTTGTGCCTATTTTTCTGTACATGTTGGGAAAATGTCCAGCCTTGTAACTTTTAATTGTTTATTGGTATTACACAGCCAAGAGAACCAGAAATACAGTGTTCTTCTAGTAGGTGTCTGTATATTGATTGGCATGCAGATCTGTCTGATAGAGGTGCATCAGAAGGAGCCTGACGTAATATTCATTGCCAGTGTGATGGTGAAGAGGAGCAGCAGTACTGAACAGACCAGGACAACTCCCTTACTAGGCATTCCATGCAAAAAAGATTGTGAGAAAAGGACATGCAGTGATGTTTTTCAGTGTGGCTTTTGGTGCTTTGGCTAATGAAGTTCCTTTGGGTCTTACTGCAAACGCTTGCAAGTTCGGTCAGTGCAGGCATTGCAAGTCTTATCTCCCTGTGCCAGCATTTCTGAATGCAGGCCTGAAGCTGAAGTGAAAGTTCTGTAGTGAGCCTGGATCTCCCAGGGAGCTAATTTGGGTCTGAATTCCCTGTTGCAAGGGATTATTATTGCTTAATCTGCTAGTGATGTGGAGGTCTAATCAGGTTACTTTACGTCTGCATGTTGGTGCATTGAGTTGATTGTTTTTCCATGAAAAAAAAAAAAAACCACAAAATTCCTGCTGTCTTCTGAGAGAAAATGTTGGGATCTGCAGTTTGCTTGATATTAAAAAAGTCAGAAAAAACTCACTGTTTTTTCTTGCAGTATGTGAAAGAAATAGATTTTAACATATCAGGGACAATGCTAGTAAGACATAATTAAAATCTAGCTCATATGTTTGTTTTAGTAAGGTTTTTTGCAAAAGTTTGTTTATGCCAACTCAGGTTATTGATTGCTCTTATTTCAGTGACAGAATAATTCTTTTAACTGAGCCATGTACTGTTCATCAATTTCCATTCTGTTAAATTTCATCAAACAACACAGATGCTTGTCAGGTCAGTTTAAGAGTAATTTTGGATTTCTTTATAAATGGAATTTTACATAAAAAAGGAAAACCATTCTTATTTGCTCATTTCAGTCATGGGAAAGTCCAGAAAAACATTGTTCTCCAATAAATGTGATAATAAAAATTTCCCTTCGGTGTTTTCATTTGACAGGTTACATCATTTGAGTCATGAAAAGGATGAGAAGCTGAGAACTGAATCAATTGATCAAATACCGTGATCTAAATTCAAGACAGAAAAAAAAATACAACCTACAAACAAACAGCTTTTATAAGGCTAAATTATATTTTAGACATTTTACTTTTAATCTAAGGTACTGGTAATAGCATAGTAATATTTTAAAATACCTGACAAGATTTAGGACTTGGAGTCCTAATATAACGATAGTTTCTCCAAAGTACCGTTTAAAAATCTTTATAACAAATCCCCGTTTTACTAAGGATTTACAAAATTACCTGTCCCATCACATAGTTCTGTATTTATGTACAAGGCAGTGTAGAAGGTAACAAGTACTGGAACTAACTGAAGATGTTCAACAGAATTTGGTGTGATATTTCCTAGGTTAATGCTGATGAACTTCAATACCGGGCTACATCCAATGATGTGGGAACGTAGAGTAGCATTTTATATGGTGAAGTGCTCAAGTTCAATACTCTGATGAGGAAAAAGAAAGCTTGTTCAGTGGTTCATGTTTAGCTAATCAGTGCTGGTGAGTAACTCTACCCTTTCTCCCTATTCAGGCTTCACACAGGAGCATTCATATCCAGACCTAGGTCGGGCTGTTTGGTATCAGTCTTCTGTGCAGGTTTGTTCTGGATCAGAGAGAGGCTTCTGTGCATGTCACTGACTGTTCTGGGAGTGCTGAGCACGGAGCAGTACACTCCTTGCACAAACCAGCTGGGACCACACTTCAGACATTTGTACCTGATGGTAGTATCTCTTGAGAGAGGACTCCTCATTTGCTTTAGTACCAGCTCCTTTAATACAGAGAAAAGTTGTTAAATCTGACAGTAGGAGAGCGCCTTTGGATTTGTCACGTGTCGGGAAGGACTGTCCTCCATCCTTGGTGCAGTCTGGCCAGTGATAATGTGTTGAATTAGGAAAGCAGTCCTGTTAAAACTGTGCACCAGGCTGCTGAGCATGCCTCCCCCTTTTTTCAAGCCCTGCAAGTGTTGCAAGTCTATACAGTGGTATTTCTGTGGATAACATACTGCTTAATGGAAGGTTAATGAAAGGGAAATATACTGAGTAGAAGTCTCGAGCCCGGTTTATCCCGAAGTGTAGCAGTGCAGTGTTTAATGCATGACAGGACAGACTGATGCAATTTTTGTTGGAATTGACTCATCAGTGAGAGCTCCAGATAAATCATATTGCTGTTCTGCAAGTTACTCTATGTAAAATAATTATAACAGGTATGACCTTTTAAAACATTTCAGTAAATACTGATGGATGGATAGCTTGTGTCTTTTTCACTGAAAATCTCTTTTTGTTATTACAATTAGAGAAAGATTTCAGACTTAACAGACAAATACTGATGTAGTTTCACACGTGCAGCTGTTTCATTTTAATGTAATCCCTGAACTCATTACTAATTACTAGAACTGAGACATTGCTTTCTAATTTACATCAGTGGAACAAAGGGGAAAAAAAAGTTTGAAATGTGACTGAAAGTAATGTTTGAAGGGCAGATGCTGTGGCTTATATTCTTAAAGCTCCATTAGGACTGCTTAAATGCTTCAACTTAATGTATTAAGTTTGCATTTTGGTTCTACATAGGTATCCGAGTCAGAACTAAGAGCCACTGAATCATGTATGAACTAGAAGAGAGTGTAGTTCTTTGAAGACTGCAATGCAAAAGACAGAATAGATGAAAAGAGGCCCACACATGGATTCATTTAGCCCAGATATACAGGACAGAGTATCTATCCTACTTTTTTTTTTTTTTTTTTGGAAGAACTGGTATCAGTCAAAGCAAAGCCTGGTGCTGGTCCCACTGCATGTCAGAAGGAAGGTTTATAGGACCCTGAGCCCTTCAGTGACAGTGGTGAACACAAAGCAAATCACAAGCCAAGTAGGTTCTACTATGCTTAAAAAAGCTTGGGCTGGCTGCCAGAGCTAGAGTTGCTGAGAGGAGGCAGTAACAGAAGGGAAAGTGAGAAGACAGTGACCGGAGTCTGGGGAATCCATGAAAAGAGGTTACGATGGAGTTCAGTAGGCAACTGGAGTGAACTTCAGCTTCCAAATCCTTGGAAATTGTTGGGAAAAGTAATTGCCCTGTTGGCTAGGAGGCTGGTGATAGTACTTGTGGTGGCAGAGGTTTTATTTCTGGTGCTGAGAAGTCTCATCTTGATAAGCTGTGGGCTGGGATCCAGTGGCTTAACTTTACTTTGGGTCTGGCACAGGAGCACCACAAGGTGCTTGACCTCTCAACGACTGTGTGAACAGTACCTTGCAGTTCTCCACTGCATGGGATTTTGTCAGGACGTGATGCAGCCTTCATACTGTGGACCAGATGTTGCAGCAAGTCCATAAGCAAAAGCTGTAAGGTCCATATTTCCTGAAGTAATTTCTGATTCTCATCAGTTAGCAGTTCTTGATTAGACTTCTTGTGTATTCTTTACAGAAGCCCTCTTTAGAGCTTTCATGAAGCTTAACACATAATCTAAATCCCTTTTAAGACTCTTAATTGTGCAGATGGCTTTGCACACACTAGTTTTATCCCATGTGATTAGTGAAGAATTTACTAAAAAACATTCCTCCCCAAAATCTTGTGGTTACCTTTTGTATGGCAGCTGCAAGCAAGTCTTTTAAAATTATTGTGTTTAAGAAAAACACGTGTTCCAAGTCAGGCGTTTTTGTTTCTGTACATACACATTTGAAACAGTAGGCTTTTAAAATGGATTTGGCATTTCAAATATTTCAGATAGTTTCTTAGAAACAGGAAATAATTAAAAATATGTAAAGCATCAAATAAGAGATGCGCATCTCTCCTTTCAAACTATGACTGTGATTATATTCCAGGATGAAGAATAACAAGAAAATAAGTCACCATTGCTTTTGAACTACTAGGTACTACTACTACTCTCTATCAAAATTTTAATTGCTGCATGACTTTGTGAAATGGTCTGAAAAACTTAATTTACTTCAGTTAAAATATACTTTTAATAAATTCAAGTACAGCTATTAAGGCAGGAAGTAAGGGAGTTGGGCTCCTATATTTTATGTAAAGTGCATACCCTTTTGTTGTATTGTGTCTTGCATTATCCCTGTTCTGTAATGGTTTTACCCTTGTACCCCTGTTTTCTCCCTACAGTTTGTCCCAAATTGTGTCTCTCCTTCCCCAGGTCAATCCTCCCCAATCTCCTCCCCGGACCCCTGTCTGTCACTCAGCCTCCCTTCCCTTCTGTCCAGAACCTTCCACCAGGGGTGTCAAGTGATTGGCCGAAGGCCAGGGTTCTTCCCCCCGAGTGTTGCCCAATTTGTAGCCCCCTATGCCTGTCTCCCCAGTTTCCACTCCCCCAAGTTCCCCCATTGGTTAATGAGTGAATCCCTCCCTTGTTTACACCTCTCTTTAAAACCTATTGTAAGAGGGAGCTGTGCCCTCCCTGCAGCGGGTCTCCCTGAGGTGCGGGGCTCCTTAGAGTCTGCCAGTAAACCTTGGATTGTACCCCTGCATCGAGTCGGCTCCTTTGTCCTCCACCATCGTGTGCCAGCTGCTCCTGCGCATTAGGGCTGACACCCCCAGGTGTGCCTGTACCCAGGGCACGGTGAGTGTCCCCCGCCGTGGGACAGCCGTGTGGGGGCTGGCCGGGAGGGACCGGGGGGTCCTGTGAGGGCACGCAGACACCCTTTTGTGCCTGATAAGGAGAATCTTGTTATGGTATTAAAATATGACCAGTTAGCCTGTCAGTCCTTAGGAACTAAACCGAAACAAAATCCATAACAAGTGGATGAAATGTATTTTATAAAATATTTTAGACCAAATAGTGGATTTACTCCCTACGATTTGAAAGTGGTTTAGCATCCCTTTCTTCTTGTTTTCTCCTCTTATCAAATCATTGAGATATGCAGAAATGGGTAAAACAACAAGGCACACAATTTCAAAATGAAGTTTTTTCTGCGTAATAATATCCTTTTTAATTTCTTTTTCCACAGATACTTTCAGTAGAACAAGCGTTCAGAAACAGAAATCCTTACTCTTGATTCACTGGTATCAAGGACTCATCAGGCACCATCTTCAGTCTTTTTCTTCAGTATTTTCCCAAGCAGAGGGAGAGTCTACTTCAGTGGCCATCTGTTTCAGCTGAACATCATCTCCTTGCAGTTTGTTTCAAGTTACAAATGCCTAAGAACAGCAAGGTAGTGAAAAGAGAACTAGATGATGAGGTCATTGAGTCAGTTAAGGACCTGCTCTCTAATGAGGACTCTTCAGATGATGCCTTCAAGAAGAGTGAACTTATGGTTGATGATCAGGAAGAAAAAGATGTAGATGTTGAAGAAGGCTCAGATGTAGAAGATGAAAGACCTGCTTGGAACAGCAAACTCCAATATATTCTGGCACAAGTTGGATTTTCTGTGGGACTGGGGAATGTGTGGCGGTTCCCCTATCTGTGTCAGAAGAATGGTGGAGGTAAGTTTTGTGGTACAGCTAGTTGTACCTAGATGATAATGCTAACCTTTCAGATGTCCAAGTTAACAGAGAGAGCCACAGTCAAACCTGCTCCAACATGTCAGGTTTTTGTTTTAGTTTTTGCCAGAGCCTATGAGGAAAAACACGCATTCACTTTATTTAGAAAGATTTATTTGTTAAAGTAAGTATCAGATTCTTCTAAGATGCCATTTCCTCATTACCGGGTAGAAAGTTGCTCCAACTATGTGTTATGGCTACCCATAACACATAATTATGGAAGGTTGCATTGTTTAGGACCTGGTTATTGTGCTTAAGTGTTCTTTATAGTAATTCAAGAAAAAATCGAGGCATTAAAACTGCATCCACTTTAAAGTCCAAAGCAGCATTTGGTCTTTTAGTATTTAGTGGTACTAAGTTTAACACCTTTACTTTCTAATTGCTTTTAGCTCCTGGCCATTTCATCATGATTTACTTCTGACAAGAACTTCAAAATACTCTGGGAGGGAGGGAAAAAGTGGAGGGTTGTTTTTTTTTTTTGGTTTGTGTTTTTTTTTTTGTTTTTTTTTTTTTTGTTTTTTACTGATGATAAATAATTTCAATCATTCCATTAAGGCACTGCATCTGTTTTTGTGCTGTTAGTTTACTATTTTCATAAATAACAAGGTACCTTTCACTTAAAACAATGACATCAGACTGTTGGTTAGTTGACCATCTGTGGTCTTGAATGCAGTTTGAAGTATGAGGCTGGAAACTTTGCTTCCTCTATGAATGCAGGATTAGTATTTCATCCAGTGCTATACCATACCCAAATACACACTGTGTTGTAGCAAATGTGCATTAATTGCACACTCTCTTGTAGCTAATTACTGCACATTAATGCACGCTCTATTGTAGCAAATTACTAAGCTGAATTCAAAACAAACCTGTCACTTTTTGTGATACAGAAAGTGAATGTGTACAGAAAATGAAGAATAACATTCCACTCCTGCTGCTTTTTTAAAAGCTGAATGATACAACTGATGTAATTGAGGAGTATAGAAATGAGCTTAGAATATGATAAAAGTGTAATTCTTTATTTGTTTTCTCTCAATTCAAGCATTAAAAATTAAGTTTATGCTTTCAGATATTCTATCTTCAGGATAAAGGTAAATTCTTTTGTGTCTAGTTACTGATTTTTTTTTTTTTTTTACTATCATTTAAGCTTCTTTTTTCCCTTTTATTCTGGAGGAAAGTCATTAAATGATTGATTTAAAGTATGGTGTCAAGATGTAGTCTCTTGGGCAATGGACTACAGCAGTTGATTTTGTGTAGTTGTGTCCCTTTGAAAGTGTGTCTGATGTAGTTAGGAATTTTGGAAGTCACTTGGATTCTTCTTTGAACCAAAAGAAGGGATTCATTGCTGTGCTCCTTGGGCTCTTGGTTTCATGCCCTCAGATACTTTTAAAGTTACTCTGTCAGTGAGGGTAAATTTAGTTCTGGTCAAGTATAAATGAATTAAATTAGTTAATAATTTCATATTTCAGAAAACAAAAAACCCAAAACCCCTAAAACAGTAAACCAGCCAATTTTCAAGGATTATGACTCTTATTAATCAAATTTGAATAAGTAACTATAGTGTCACTTGAGATTGTAGTTAAGTGTTTTCTCTTGTCCTGTGATTGCAGGAAATTGTATGTATAACATAGTCTGTGGAGATACAGTATTTTCTGCACATGCTAAGACAAGGCTTTTAACAATAATTTTGCAACATTTTAGCGAATGGCAGCTTTCTGAAAAGGATAAAGAGAAAGGAATTGATCATTAGAGCTGAAGCTTGCTTGGTTTTCAAGTTAGTCATAATGCAAGATGGAGAAGGTGATGCAAAACGTGGAAGTATGTAAAGTACATTGGTGCCTGTATGTGTAGATGGACAGATAATTGTCACAAGTGCATTGGAGAATAGGGGGAGGGAGTGAAACTTCAAACACATGGTAAGAAAACCTACCTGAATTTTGTATGAGGTTCTGCTTTCTGCCACACATACTATTTCAAATAAGTTTTCTAGGTAAAATTAGAGTGGTTTTATGTAACCCTCGTAACTATCAATGTCAGAAATGTAATCTTCTGCTGATGCAGTTTTACTATAAATACGCTTCGGAGTCTCTTGGTATAAGATAAACTTTCCTAGTGTATGACTAGGTCTCTACCTTCAGTTTAGACCTTCCTCTTCTTCCCTTTGTTTAAGGAACTTACATCTGGAAAATACTGTGTGAGGGGAGGGAAGTATATTAAAAAAGTAGCTAAACAATAGATCCAGTTCCAGTTAAAACCAGAAAGAAGTAAAAACCATAGATCCTCATTAGTTTCCTTTACAGCCTTCTTACAATACTAAAGCCATCAGTAAACGAAAAGGCAAATCCTAACTGTGTAGTAATCTTCATTTTTATCTCTTTTTTTAAACTTCTGTGTCAAGAACAGCAAAATAAACATAGATAAGACACAGCAAGGTTAGCCCAAATAGATAAGTTATTCCAGAATTTTGTGGAAAAAAATGGTGTTTTTCCCCCCCTGGATTCAATAGCGGTTTAGTTTGTTTATGGCTGTGGCCTGTGGTATAATGACACTCCTAACATCAGAGCTCTCTACTGCTTCAATGAGATACCTGTGATACCATCTTCAAAAGTAACTTGAGTAGCACTACACTGCTGTGTAGTGAGAATCTGTGCATGCAGTGGATGTCTGTAGATATCTTTGCAATCTCTGTTTCTGGGTCTGGTCTGTATTACCAAACCAACTTCCTTCAATTTATTTCTTGTGATTATTTAACACTTACTCCCATTGCTTTAATTCATAGCAACTCATAAATATTTAGAGTAATACCTGGTATTTTTTATGGTTAACTAAGTTACAGCTAGACTGGGTAGCTCTTTGCTGACTTTCACACTTTATTCCCAGAAAAGTGTTTGTTGGGAGAGGTGAGAGAAAAGGCTGGTATGCAGCTGGGATGTACTTGTATCCACATTGAGGATGTAGCTTTAATGCCAAATATATGGAATGGAAAAAAGAGTCTGGGAGGAGACAGAGAGCACTGGAGGGTGCTGGTTTTCTTGAGTTGGAGGGGGAGGGCGCAAAGGAGTTCAGTCTCTCTGAAACAGGGGCTGAAGATGTTCAGTAAAGTTTTGAGAAACTGACTCTAGATCTCTCTGTCCTCACCGCAGGCCCTTCTTACCCCTGGCAGACAATGCCCAGGCCCCATCTGGCACTTAGGGCACTTCTTCCACTCTTTTTTACAGATAAAAAAGCTATTTCATCCTTGATTCTTGATAAAAGCGATTCGCGTTGGAGCTGAGTGTGCTCAGTTTCATTTTTGCACTGTAGGATTCGTTTATTTCTCTTTTATTACATGAGGATGAATACATGTGTTTGTTTAGATAAGCACAGTTCCTATGTAACAATTTTATAACCTCTCTTAGCATAACATAGGTTCAGAACTGCCTCAGCTTCCTGTGGTTGTAGCCTTAAAAATCAACTGCTCAGATCCACCCAGTCTTGCCAAGATGCTCATAAACAGTGACAAACTAGATTTATAATTTCCTGCTGCTCCTAACTGTCATCTGGAGGACAGCTTGCACACCTTTCACTATTGTCAAACAAAGAAAATATTTAAAGTTTATTCTGTTTGGTTGTCTGTTCTGTTTGGTTTATTCTGTTTGATTAGGATTATCAGAAGTATAATGGTATTGTTAAATAACTAGAAGTAACAAAAGCAAGTAAAATTAGCTATTCTGCTAAAATGACTGAGTGTTACTTCGAAGAAAAGTGAGGAGTCTACAAGGTACTACATACCCAAAGATTTTGTGTTGCATTTTTGTGAGCATTAACTTTTCTGATTTTTCTTCTTCTTTTTCAAGGTAAGTATTTTCTATTATCTCTGTGATGTAAAAAGTCAAAAGAACTACTAAACCATTGTAGATAAAAGCTGTGAGCAAAATAGGAAAAATTGTAGCAGATGATACTGTCATTATGTTTTGAAAAGATTGACCTGGGTAGAGTCACATTGTGAGTTTTTATTGTTAATTAGTCTGAATTTTTTAATGAAATACCAACAGATTGACATTAAAGTTCTGTGGTCTAATGAAAAACCATGGCAATTGTGCATTTTCCTCTTCAGTGCTCTTAGAAGCTAACAACTAATACAAGAGAAATGGGAGCAAAGCAAATACTCCCTTGTATTCCAACAGTCGGGTATGGATTTAGAGGCTTTATTACGTAGCTTTGGATCAGTAATTTATATTCAGTGCCCTGAGGTCACTGATGACTACAGTAGAATTTTTTGAGTTCAATATTGCCAGACTCAAAATTTAGTTGTACTTTAGTGTACTGAAAATGTCTTGTTTCTATTTTGCAAGTGTATTTGGCTACGGTGATATTCACCCTTTAAGCACAGTTTTGTAAAGGGGCACACCTGAACATACTGAAACTAGTTACAGAAAGACTATCCTAGACTATCCTATCAGGACAGACTATAAACCTACAGATAAACTGATAAATGGTTTTGCATTTTTCCTGACGAAAGCAGTTTCTACTTTGTAGTGATAAATAATTTTACTTACTGAAGCTTAGTATACTGTTAACTTCTAGTGTTTTGTTGCTCACTTGTCATAACTTAGAAAATTTTAGCATTTGACATTGAAAATAAGTTCATCTGAATGTCAGCTTCTTGCTTGCATTCTGTTAGTAAGTGTCTAGTAAGCAATAAGAGCTGGGATCTCTCTTCAAGACAGTAGTAAACTTTTTACCTTGATTGAATAAGAATTAAATCAGAGACCAGACACTTAATTAAAATCTAGCACAGCAGCAGCTGAAACAAATGTGGAAAGTTAATAAGTTTTTCAGGTTACAGCAAGAATTGCTAGAAGAAAATTCTTCTGTAGTGTCAAAGTGGTAATGGTTATGTTGGCTTGTGTTATTGCTTTTGAAAGTATTTTTCAACTCTCTAATCACTAATGAATCACGTAATTTTATTATTTTTTTGGAGCATTTTTAAGCACTTAAATAAAAACCAATATTATTCCACTTCTGTCAGTAATGTTGCCAAGTGCAGTGCTTGTGGTAATCTCAAGAAAGACAATGTACCAGATATCCCATTGATTAAATAAAAAATAAGGAAATCAAAGAAGTGCACAATTTTAACAATCATAAAACCTTCATGAAATCTCTTATCTTTGTCATTCATTCTAATGAAGAAGGATGAAGGTTTTTTTTCTTATGGAGATAATTTTTTTTAAATATGAAAGCCAGTGTTTAAGACCAAAACAGGCAAAAAAAAGTGACTTCACAGTTGAATAATTTTATAAATGTAGAACGGAGACCTGGGGATCCTGAACTACAAAGAATTGTAATATTCAGAAGGCAGCTTAGCTGATAGGTGTAGCAGACAACTGATTGTAGTGTGTTATTCAAAGCAAATTTATTATTCAAATTCAAATTAAAATGGTCCTTATCCAGTATTGTAACTGCAAGGTCCCATGTTTTAATGCACAGGCAAATAATAGACATGCTGAGATGTTTCCATAGTGATTTTTTTTAGGATGAAGTGAGGATGTCTTAGAGTTCTTCTAAGTGTGTCTAGCTTCAAGGGAAGACTTCAGCAAAATACTTGCCCAGGGATGTAGTGGTTTCATGTTGACTGTGGGGCACAGGAACCCTTTGCAGCTGTGGTACAGTTGTATAATCCAGCTGTGTCCAAGCTCTATCGTACTGAAACTCACACATGCACAGTTTTCCATTATGTCTGTTTTGGTGACAGGAACAAGATCAGAAGGTTTGAATAATCAGAAGAGCCAGCACTTCAGGTGCTTTGCACAAACCTAGCATATAGAGGTGAACTCTGCTGTCTGGCTTCCCCCTGAATTACAGAGTTGTCATGTCTAATGTAATGTGGATTTAATACCACATTTATTTAACTCGTTTAGTAGAGTCTAACTGATAAATCTTGCAATTTACATTGATACTGCACCATAAACACCCACATCAGCCCAGTCTTTAAACATGTGCTTAACTTTGCAGCCTTGTGATTAAGGTTGTGGACTGGGACACTGAAGAGCTGGGTTCAGTTCCTGCTCTAGTACAGTCATCCAGTGGCATACAGGGTAAGTCACTAGGCCCCAATTTTTTTGAGCTGTATAGGTTTGTCTCTGCTCAGCTATGGCACATCTGTCTAATTAAGATCTAAGGTATCATTTACAGTAGCATTATATGATATAACACCTGTGTACTGTTGGCTTTCAATGAATTGTATGATCAGATTTTTTAAAGAGAGTGATGCCAAAGCTTCTCACTTGCAATGTGAATTCTGTCTTGAAGAAATTTTGACGGTCAGTCAGGGGTATTTAATGGTTTCTGTGTTACATGTTTTTAAGACAAATAGTCCCTCTCATTTTTCAATGTGGATGTTGCTCTGTTCCTCAGTTTTCCTCACGTTTGTTTTTTTTCTTTCTCTTTTCATAATAGAAAGTAAGTCCTTTGCATTCTTTCCATTACGTGCATGTAGAAGAGGAGCTGTGAGAGACACCAAAGTACTGAATAGGAATGTAGATGCTACCTCAGTAAAAACAACGCTTCAGTAGACATTGTCAGACAATACCATTGCATAGCATATTATCACGTCATGAAAATAAAATGTAGGAGCTACTTCATTGATAACATAGCCTATTGACTGTCAGATTAATCTTCTTTGTCTGGTGCTCCAGTAGTTTTTCATAGAATCATAGAATGGTTTGGTTTGGAAGAGACCTTAAAGGTCATTTAGTTCAAACGGCCCTGCCATGGGCAAGGAACCTTCCACTAGACCAGGTTACTCAAACCCCATCCAGTTGGCCTTGAACAGTTCTAGGGATGAGGAGTTCAGAACTTCCCTGGGCAATCTGTTCCAGTGCCTAATCAACCTTATAGTAAAGAATTTCTTCCTTATACCTAACCTAAATCTACCCTCCTTCATCTAAAGGCCATTCCCTTACCCTGCCACTACAAGCCCTTATTAAAGGTCTCCAGCTCTCTTGGAGGTCCCCTTTAGGTACTGCTATAAGGTTCTGTGAGGTCTCTCCCAAGCATTCTCTTCTCCAGATTGAATAACCCCAACTTTCCCAGGTCTGTTTTGCAGTCCTGTGACCAACTTGGTGCCTCTGGACTCATTCCAGGTGGTCAACATCTTATGTTGGGGCTCCCATTTTCCTCAGATTTTATTTCTTCTTTTTTTCCCCCTAGTCTTGAACTCAAGACTGCAGTTACTCCATGATTGATATCTTTATAAGATCTTTGTAATGGAAGGGGATGTCCAATCAGTGTGTACTTCGTGAGGAGCAAAACATCAAGTGGACCTAAACATGAATGAATGCTACCAGAAAATCTGAGACCTCTTGCACAGCCTAGGAAAATTCAGCTTTTCTAACATAAACTGTTACGTTAGAAAATTCAGCTTTTCTAACATAAACTGTTATGTTACCATGAGATAAATTGCCCACCAAGGATATGAAAATGCCCAGTGCATTTTGATAGATTCCTAAAAAAGCCCTAGCAAGTTGACTGTGGATGAGGGAACTCGAAGTAGGACTTAGCTGGAGTTGAGGATAAATGCCAGATTGGTGTCTGGACTTTGTTCAGCTTCTCTTTCATCACTGGATAAAGACATTGATTATACAAGTTAGCAGCTCTGAATCTAAGCTTCTGAGGTCTTCAGATCTTTGCTTTGTAGCTTGCTTCAACACGTTGCAGTCTGCATCTCTCAGAGGTTTTTCCTTTGCCTTATAATAGTTTCAAACAGAAGTTCTAAGGCCTTTGAGTTAGTTTGTCCAGCACAGTGGTCTATATTGCAGTGTAAGAGCCACAAAGAGTCAGGTGCCACGTTGCTTTTGCTGATGCCTGAATGTTTTGTTAGCTCTGGTACTAAATATTCCACAACCCCAAGGAGGAAGTTGGGCTTGGAGCTTGTCAGTGCGCTTACTGTATGGATATATTTGCTTGCAGTCAGACTTCCTGAAATAAATGGAGATGCATCCTTAAGTTAGAATTGTGTATGATCAGTTTCTGGGAGTAAGACCTTAAAAAAGAGGAATTGCTTTTTATATGTATGTTTATGTAAGGGTGAAGTTACAGTTGCATTTTCAAATATGACTTAAGAAGAGAGTTGGTGAGTACTGCAAGACACAGATCTACAATACTCCATTTCGCTCCCACCTCATGTTTCTGTTTTCTGTCGGGAGCCTTGTGGCAACAGGCTGGTACAGGTTTTTTTGCTTAGCTGGATAGCATCATTATTATGTACAGTATGAAATCCCCTTTTTGAGCATATGAGAAATGGAGGAATCAAGAGATCTTCTGAAACTTCTTATGATTGAAGCTCACTCAGAATGTTGTGTACAGATTGTTTTCTATATTGCCTTTATATTCAGTCTTGCTGTTCTGTTACTGGTCAAGCTGTAAGGTTGTCTAAGAAATGTTGATTTAGCTCCTGATGATTCTGTATTTCTAAAAAGTTTGATTGAATGTCCAAAATTTCAAACAAGTAACTCAGTAATATCTCACTTGCAGTAAGGCTTGCCTCAAACATTTTACAGTGCTTTATAAAGTGTGTGTAAGTGTCTTTGAAGTTTTGATATCTTACAAGACCTGTGACTGAGATTCAGCTAAAATTACTCTTGCATGTGATCAAAAAAGCTTTGCAGTGAAAGGCACTAATTCAAATTTGAAGCTATTAGAAATTTTCACATGTGTTCTGTCAACTTCTGACTCTTTTTCCATTTACTCTGATTTATTCTTTGTTCCCCTCATAGGTGCCTATCTTGTGCCATACTTAATCTTGCTACTGATAATAGGGATTCCACTCTTTTTCTTGGAGCTTGCCGTCGGGCAGAGGATCCGTCGAGGGAGTATTGGTGTGTGGAATTACATCAGCCCCAAGCTTGGAGGAATTGGATTTGCAAGCTGCGTAGTAAGTTTTTTAATGTTGTGTTGTTTGCTTTCAGATGTTATTTAGACTTCCTGTTTTGCTGCAGGGAAAGGCCATTGATTTTTAGCTGGGCATCAAGGTCCGTTTACAGTCTTTTCAAAGATCTTCGGGCTTGAATTGATCCATCAAAACTGTTGGTATATATGTGTCTGTTAAGTCAGTCAACTTGTGTTTTGCAATTCTTTTGAAATTAGGAGCTGTTGAACAGAGTAGCTTCTGGAAGGAAAATTCCTGTAAAACTATAGATGTAACATAAATGTATAAATATGGAGAAAAGTGAAAATTGAGAAAATGTCAGGTACTTTAATGGGACAAGTCGTTCCCTTCTTCTGATTTTGTTGAATTAAACTAAATTTAGTTAATTAGGTTCATTGACTGATGTACAGGAATATGCAGAAGTTCAGCAGGGATTTTTTAATTTACTTCATAGATGTAACTTTTTGCTTGTTTTTTTTCCTTTTTACTAGGTGTGCTTCTTTGTGGCCCTGTACTACAATGTCATTATTGGATGGAGCCTGTTTTACTTTTCCCAGTCTTTTCAGCATCCGTTACCATGGGACCAATGTCCTTTAGTTAAAAATGCATCTCATACCTGTAAGTCTGTGTTAACATAAGGTTCTTAAAAATCATATAAAGTATATACAATTTGAGATTTTCAAATAAAAAGGAGGAAAATTACAATTCAAGAAGATATTTGTGTGCAGAAGTGTACTATGCAAAAGTGGTTTTGTATTTTAAGATGTCACATTATAATACTTGAAAAAATACAACAGAAGCTTAATCTAAGACAAATACACTCTATTTGGAAAGAAGTGTCACTGTCAACAGCATTTTAAAGAGTAATTAAATTAGGAGAATACTATTTAGTGTGTTGCAGAGAAAAAAATCTTACTTCTTTTTTTCTGATGTTGATACTGATTTTTATACTTACTTGGTAAAAAACAAAGGTGAAAGAAGGATATTTCTATATTTCAACTAGTAGGGTGCTTCCTAGTAAAAAGTTGTTGTTTACTAACAAAGAGAAAGTGAAAAACTATAAATATCAATGAAATGCAAGTGATAAGAGCACTGTTTCCTTTGTAAATTAATAGAAATGAGATAATCAGTCCTTGGCATTTTGCTGTAATAAGATAATCTCTTACAGACATATTCTATAACAACATGAAAAACCCTTATCCCCTTGGGTTTGGTTATCTTATAACAGCATATATTTTGTATTATTATTGCTATTGAAATATGAATTATTTCTTCCTTTAGTTTCCTTTTTTTCAGAGCCTAAATTTTCTTTAATTATCTTCTGTGGGTTTATTTACCACTTGAATAAAGAGCAACCAGGGATGTTTGAAAAGTTGCAGTGTCTTTTCCAGAGTTGCTTGCTTCAGTTATTACACAGAAGCAGTCAGTACTTGTGAACTGTAGTTGTCAGTACAGTTGACACACAGTTGGACTGACTGTATTGCACAAGCTACTGTCCATTAATTGAGCAGCAGTGGTTGTTTATGTACT
This sequence comes from Irena cyanogastra, assembly GCA_013397155.1. Taxonomy (NCBI): domain Eukaryota; kingdom Metazoa; phylum Chordata; class Aves; order Passeriformes; family Irenidae; genus Irena; species Irena cyanogastra. The sequence continues at coordinate 422,382 of VWZV01009445.1, read as the reverse complement.
CTTACCCTTCCTAAATATTAAGACACAGCGTGTCAGCCTTACTTGAGCAGAGGCCATCTGAACTGAGCTTAAAAAAAGAAAACTATTATACTTGATATCGTCTTACCATTTTTAATAGGTTATTTCAGTGAAGATCTGTCATCTCTGTTAGGTTTCTTAAAAAGAGTGTATTTTCCCCTTTTTTCCATTAATTATCTTGACTCAGATATACATGCTTACATGTATGGTTGATTGTCAGGTATAAATAGTTTATAAAGAACTTAAGTAAATATTTTCTCTGAAGAAATTTTTCTATTTACGTGTTACGTGTCTAGATACACAGTTTCTTAAACTGTTTGGTAATATGACTATAACAGAATTACAGTATGATCCAAAGAATAATTTCTGGAATATTCATAGCAACTTTCATTAAATATATCTGTGTAGGAACCATTTATTTTCTTTTCTCATCACTTTGGTGTTATTATTTTATTGTTTATAATGGCAGTTAAGTCCCTGTTTATTTGAGTATCATATCAAAGCAGACAATGATTTGTTTTCCATGTGTCTTCAAATTAGCGTTCATTGCAGTGAGAGTTTTCATAGAATGTAATTCATAGTGTCATATGCAGATAATGTAATTTTATGTGTGATAAATGGAATATATGTCTTCATCTAAGCCTCCCTACTGTTTAGTTCTGAAGTGAGAAATAAATTCTGCCTTAGAGTAGGGTTAGCCATAATGCAGAGGGATACATTATCCCAAAAGGGTGTTTTAAAAGATATATCCAGAAGCTTTCACTGATAGTGGTCACTTTTTCTTTTAGACAATGTCTTAAGACTGTTCTGTGAGTTTAGTTTTTTAATAAATCATGATGGCACAATTAGAAATACTGAGACGTGGTAGAACACTGTTATGAAATATCTCTCCTGAACGCGTTCTTTACTTGCTAACATCTCTTTTGACAGTTGTGGAGCCAGAATGTGAAAAAAGTTCTGCAACCACTTATTACTGGTACAGAGAAGCACTGAATATTTCCAGCTCTCTGTCGGAGAGTGGGGGTTTAAATTGGAAGATGACTATCTGCTTGCTGGCTGCCTGGGTCATGGTATGCTTAGCCATGATCAAAGGCATTCAGTCTTCAGGCAAAGTGAGTATACTGCTTACCTGCATGACATTGTTTTATTTTGAAGCATTTCAGGACATTATGTTCACCAAACCATCTGTTTACTCTCTTGAAATCTGTAGGAGCAGGTTAAGTGCTTTGACTCACCCCTGCATTTGTATACTCTCAAGTAGAGGAATATTAGTAGTTAAGCATTAAAATTCTATCAGTTTCATTGGAAATGGTAGTAATTTAGTGGGAATTGAGATCTGAAGAAGCAGCATTTTGCTTGTCATGAGCGTAATTGTTGCATGTAAGTGTACCTCAGCTTTATTGTGCAGCATGAGTCTCTGTGTTTTGAGTATCTGAGGAGGTAAGGTTCCATGCAGTGCATTCACATATGCATGCTTCTGGCATTAACACAGCTGCTTTCCCAGATTCTGGATTGTTTCTTTTTGCTAATGACTTACCATCCCTTTGCATCTGAGTACTGTTACCTTCTCTTCTTTTCTTTGCATGCAGCCGGCTGGACTTGCTGGTGAAAGATTTGCTAGATCTGTTGATCCCGGTGGGATTTTCAGAGGAAAAATAATTTATCCCAATAGAGAAATTCTTTGCTGTTAAGAAGTTCGACACTGATGTGGCAATTTCTTGGGCCATTTCAGTTAAAGAAATAAGTAGCAAGTTTAACTAGCAAATCATTTTACTATACTTTACATAATAAATTTTCTTTTCAGTGGTGGGTAATGAAAGATCAGATTTGATTACTGTTCTTTGTTGTTTTGACAGTAAGCATTACTTAGTGATTGAATTCATTGGTTATGTACTTTCTGTTGATTCTTGTCCCCTTTCCTTCTGAAGTCAAAATTATTTTCTGTTCATGTTGCATACCTTTGACATACCCAGTAAAGTGCTTTTGAAAAGAGAAGCATTTCTGCAGCAGTTTACTTCTGTCTTTGTTTTCATCTCATCGAATTAATACTGAATTTCCCTGGAAGTGCAGAGGCTCTTATCTGTTTGTGATAAATACATCAGACAGTATTGCTTTTGTACACTACAGAATATCTTTTACAATCATGTGATTTTGCTTTCTTCTGCAGAGACAAGGGGAAGGGGAAGTGTTCTGCATATTTCTCAGAGCATATGATTATCAATTCAGTTATATATCCAAAGGATACTGTGTAGTAAATGAACATATTGAAAAGAAAGCTCATGTTAAATGTCATGTTACATTTTGTCTTACCTTCTTGTATTTCAGATCATGTATTTTAGTTCCCTTTTTCCATATGTGGTACTTTTATGCTTTCTGATCAGAGGACTGCTCCTTAATGGGTCAGTGGATGGAATTCGTCACATGTTCACCCCTAAGGTATGTACTTAATTTCTGTTTGCAGGGTATTAAAGTTTCAGTGGCAGTTGAACCATTTATGAATGCTCTCATTTAAGCTTATTGTTTTCATAGAACATTTGACTGTATTTCTGTTTGCTTAAATTGCATAATTTTTTGTTTATCTCAGTGGCACTATACCAAGCCCTAAAGTCCAAAGGCTCTAGGTGTTCCAAGGGTCTGTGGAGTTACCTCTCTTAGGTGAGGGTTCCCAGAGTTATACACCTCTACAAAGCTAAACAACTGAGAGTGCAATTTAGAGGATTCAGGAAGTTTAGAGAGCTTTAAATACTGAAAAGAAAAGGTTGTCTAGTTCTGGGCTGTCAGTGCCCTACTTTGAACTATCATGGCGTACATAATTAACTTGTCCCTTTCAGAAAAGAGCATTTTTTTCTTCCTTTTTAGAAAAAATTAAAGCTGTTTACATAGTAGCCCAAAGTACAGGACACCTGTATTTAATAGTGCAGTAGTGTAAGTACTTGCCACTCAGCTTTCCTTATCAATTTTCTTATGACATGCCAAGATAGCAGCAGCAGGCCTAAGCATATATTTTTTTTTTTACTGCCAGTATTTTTGCCAGGAACGTGCCTTACACAGCTTTAGGTTTTCTAACTATGGAAGTGATAAGGGATGTTATGAATCACTGTTTAGCTTGAAGATCTAAATTCTACCCACACCTATCTCAAATGTTTGCAACTACATCTGTACTGCAGGAACAGCATGTTTGAGTAGTCAGAGCCATACTCAGGAATGAATAAGTCATATTGTATTGTGAAATGGGCTTTCCAGCAAGTCCGCTTCACAATACAATTGAGAAGAACAGGACTGTTATTTCAGAAATAAAATCTAAATGATAAGGTAATCAAAATCAATGCACATAGTGGCTAATGCCAGATGACAGGCTGTTGTCAGTTGTTTTGATTCCAGGTGTTTTGAGTCTGGAGAGTTGTCATCCTATAGAAATGACCTTTGTTGTCTCTCACATTGATGCAGTCATGTTCATTTCACTCACTGTCACCACTTTAGAAAGTCATGCTTGTGCAGAAACATGCAGGCTGCTCAGGCAAATTGGAGAAACCTGAGAAAGAGAGAAATGTAATGCCTACTAATGAGAGAAAGGCTAAAGTGGAGGTGAAATACAGAACTCTATAATTTCGTTTCTCAGCCACAGTGTTAATACTTTCTTGGGCTGGAGAAGTACCATTAGATACTGAGGGAAAATAAATATAAAGACTCCCCCTGGATACCAACACTTCTTCAGTATTCACTACTTCATGAGTTATACTTAAAATAAGTTGCAGCTGGTGCTTACTTTACAGTTATACTTAATTACACAGTTATTTCAACTGTTCATTGAAATTATATCAAAAGAAAAATTGTTCTTAATTTATTCTGATAGTTTACAGTTCTGTATCAAAATTTAAGTTTTGGTTTGAATTTGAAGATAGGAGGCCTGTATGTCATGTGTATTTTATGTGAATATAAACCTTACAAAATGTTTCCATTATAATTTTTTGTACTTGAGCACTAATTTGGACTGCAGGTTCATATGAGACTATCTGAAGAAATTCAGACTCCCCCACCTGTAGTTTCATTCACTCCACTGTGCTAACACTTTATTTGGGCATCCAGGCTATGAAAAGGAGTGCTAAACCAATCTAGCATGAAAATTATCCAGGTAGATAGATGTGAGAGAGGAGGGAGAAGCATCTTTTAGGCCCAGTTAGCTGAGCAAATGACCACATTTTGAGCACAGATGATTGCAGTAAATTCCAGGGAGTTATGCCAGCGTGGGAGAGGACTGGCACACATTGGTGCAGGTGTGAGAGTGCAAGACTAATGTAGAAGGGGAGAATTTCTCTGTTTGGCATGGCTGTTAAACAAAGCAGAAATCCTAAATAAGAAACCTCATGGAAAACCTAAAGAAAGGTGTATGAAAAGCCCACTTACCTACTGCAGTTAAACTGTAGGATTACATGAAGCTGAAGTACAGAGACTCCAAAATTTCACATACAGTACCTAATAGCAAATCAGTCTAGAGCTAGTTTTGGAAGTCTGGGCTACGTGTATCTGAAAACACACTACTTTTGGTGGTGCCAATGGTTATATTATAGGAAGTGAGAAGTGTTTGGTATTTCAACTAACTAAGGATTTGTTCGAGTTAAGAATGTCCCTTGCACTCCCTCTGGTGGGAAGGCTCTGGCACGACAGTGTGACACAGAGTTAGACCTATGTGCTGTAGCCGCTTGTGCATTGTAATTGCAATCTAAACTGTAAGACAGGAGTATGTTTATTGTCAGAAACACCTTTTCCCAGTTGCATAGTATTTCAGCTATATATAAGTGAATAAAGAAGCTTTCTGCTGCCTGTCTGTAATAAATATTACATCTCCATGGGAAACAGACATTTTGTTCAAAATGTTGTAACAATAGCAGATTTATTTCTCCTCAGAGTAAGACAGTCAGTCTAATAATGCTGGCATCTGTGCTGATGCTTTTTAGTTTTACTTTTATGAATAAACCTAGGGCTTAAAGAAAATAAAAGTCAATTGCATTAATGGAGGCCCTGAATCAGCTTGAGCAAATCTGATGTTTAAATTTGACATGTACTTCTTTAATTCTTTTTCGTGATTCAGTATCTGGAAGAATTTGAGATAGACAGATGATGACTCATAACTGTGTAACAAAGTTGATTGGTTTTTTTTGAAGGAGCAATGCAGTTGATTTGAGTGAGCAATATTGTTAAATTTTTTGATAAAAGACTTAGTTGCCCCTGAAATACCTGACCCATTTAACATAGGGTTAAGTTCAAGGCATCTGACTTAAGAGATTTGACTCATGCACTATACAGCTTGTGGTGGCGAGCATTCATTTCATGTGTTTCATTTTGCTTTACATATTTGCATATTGTACTAGAATTCCATATAATCGTGTGTATCTCATGTTCAGCTTCTTTTTGTTCATTTGAAAAGTAACAACAAAGCGACTTTATTCATACTTTAAAAGAGTTGATCAGTCTAAAATACATCTTAAGTCTTAACAGAAGTCAGTACGCATATTGTAAATAAAAGACAGTAGTGTAAAAAAAAAAAGCTCTCACTTATTTCTTGGTGTAACTGGCTGCTATTTCAGTTATGTAGCTCCAGTAGTGTCTTGTTGTTGGGAACATATGTATAGAATGTTTCTCGTCCATGTTTAGATAATATAAAATAAGTAGAAATTCTGGCCCATAAGTTTGCCAACTTCAGGGGTCGCATTCAGCTTTCATTTTATCATAATAAAAATATAGTTGTAGTGTAGTATTAGCATTTTTATGATGTAGTGTTTATTCTGTTGTTTTTTTCATATAATAGAAATGCATTTTATAGCTGACATATATTATATCTAATTTCAAACAGCTTGAAATAATGCTGGAGCCCAAGGTCTGGAGAGAAGCTGCTACTCAGGTGTTCTTTGCCTTAGGGCTTGGATTTGGTGGAGTCATTGCCTTTTCAAGCTACAACAAGAGAGACAACAACTGCCATTTTGATGCTGTACTGGTGTCCTTCATCAATTTTTTCACTTCTGTGCTGGCAACTTTGGTGGTGTTTGCAGTTCTGGGCTTCAAAGCCAATATCATAAATGAAAAATGTGTTACCCAGTATGAATATCCCTTTCTTTTTTTAAAATTATTTTTACGGTTTATTTCATTTATGAACTAACACAGACCACTGAGTTTGTTCTCTCTGTTGTATTGTGTTTTACAGAAATTCAGAGAAGATTTTAAAACTTTTGAAAATGGGCAATCTCAGCCAAGATATGATCCCACATCATATCAATTTCTCTAGCATTACAACAGAAGATTATAATTTAGTTTACGACATTATACAGAAAGTCAAAGAAGAACAGTTTGATTCTCTTGGTCTGAAATCTTGTCAAATTGAAGATGAGCTTGACAAGGTGAGATTGACTTTTGAGTACAGAGAGTGTGAACAGATGAGTATTTGTAAGCCTGAAGTAAGCTGTGATGTGTACCTACACAGAGTGTCAGTACAGCGGACCTGTGAGCCGTGCACCTCTAAAGACCTGCATGAAAACATGGTTGCATTCCAGCTCACTTGAGGACTTCTGGGTCTGATGCCTTAATATAGTCTTCACTGATTTATGATATATTTTGATCATTATATCATTCTTCTCAGGAGGTGATGAGTTCTTTAAGCTCTGTTTTTCAGAAGAATTGAGCCATGAGGGTTTTTCCAGAGACTAAACAGGGGTGTTACCTATTCAGTGTCTCAGAATGCAAGATATTCTAGTGTTAAGATACAGTTACTAGATAAAAATACTACTTCACTAAATCTGAAAAATTACTATGTATTTATTAGGTAGTTGTTTAATGAGTATCATCCTGTTTTGAAATATTACAGTAAGCCAAATCTGTAAGAGAAATTACAGTTTTCTAGCTTTAGAGAGGCAATTTCAGATTGAAACACTGGCTTCTGTATAGTTGCACCAGCATCTGAAGATAATATAGAAAATTGATGGCTTAGACTTTTAAAGTTTATATACTATGGCTGTTGTTTAAATTAGAAACAAAAGTATAAAATTAAATCCTTTATATGCTTACTGGAGAAAACAGAGTGTATGATGATACCATATGAACACAAAGTCAGACTTGTCAGGCTGTCACAATACCAAAAAAATCAAAAACCAAAAAAATTAATGAATAATGATACAAGTTTTTTTTCCTCACTGACAGGCAGTTCAAGGAACTGGTTTAGCTTTTATTGCATTTACAGAAGCAATGACCCACTTCCCTGCTTCTCCTGTCTGGTCAGTCATGTTCTTTCTCATGTTAGTAAATTTGGGACTTGGAAGTATGTTTGGAACCATTGAAGGCATTATCACGCCCATTGTTGATACCTTCAAGGTCAGGAAAGAAATTCTTACTGGTGAGTACACAAACTTTCTTTTCTCCATAGAGCAGTAAGCTAAATTTTTTTTGACACTATGAATTCTTTTTTTTTTTTTTTTCTTCTTGATGTGAAGGTTTACAGAGCATTTTACACAGCAGTAAGTCACTGTATTCCAAACTGTACTTCCTTGCACAGGCACATTAATATCTGCCAGTAAAACCTTTTCCTGAATGTTACAGTAGCATAAACACCCTAAAACTTAAATTTTAATTCAATTTCTGTTATAAATTTCTGTATGGTCAGTCCTTTTGGGCTCTTTCAGAATACTTTCCATTCCAGCCTGTGTCACACGCTGGAGAAACAAAGGAAAAGGAAAGAGTGAAAATACATTGCAAATTACTACAAATTATTCCTGAGTAGGCCAGATGAAATCTTAATTTATAATGAAATTTTTATTATGCTAAAATCAGTACAATAACTCTCTAGAGAATTTTTCCCTGTTAAATGTTTATAAAGTCTTAAACAAGACATCTAGTTGTTTTGTTTCGGGGTTTTTTATTACTTAAATGCCCTAAGTTATTTGAGGTGTAGCATGTTCACATACCTTTGAATCTTCTAGGGATTTCTCTTTTTTATATAAAACACCAGAAAAAGTGTGAAAGTTAGGTTTCTGAAAACCTTCAGGACAGCTGCAAGAGACTTAGTGTGTTATGCACAAATTTAGCTTTCATATATGAATATTTCATGTTGAGCCTGTAAAAGGTGGGATAGAAAATAAATTTTAAAAAATGGTGCTTTAATGTTATCTAACTCTATGAAGAAAATAATAAACTCTGTGAGAGAAATAATAATACATTTTACAACAGTTAACCCCTGATGCAGCAACTGCTTTTTTCCTAACTGCTTTCCTTACTTTACTGAGATAGTAAGTAATATTTGATAGATAAAAAAATCAAATTCTTAAAAAAGATAAATCAATTGATTTTTCAGAAGAACTAAGTTATTGAGCACTTTTTGGTCTGTTTGGTTTTTTAATTAGGTCCTAACTTCTTGCTGAATAACCAGTGCAACAATTAGAAGTTAGCTGTTCATCCTAAGTGTGTGTGCGAGTACCATGGTATATAGTCATTACACTGAAGTAATGGAGCATTTTACAGTAATTCCTTGTTACTCTGTTTGACAAAAAAAAATAATTAAGGTAAAGAAATATTCAAGACCTGCCTTTTGCTTGTAACTTTTTAAAGTGGTGTGCATGCATGATTTTAGCTAAACTCAGTTGTACTCAAAAGATTACAACTTGATGTGATGTTTTGTTAATTGACTGAAAAAAATGAAATATCTGGATTAATTTTCATGTAGTACTGGTGGTATTTAAGAAGGATTATGGCTGCAACAGATTTTGTGCTTACAAGACAGAAACTTTCAACTTTTACAGAATTGTTAGCAGATTTGCAACTCTTTTGAGTTCAGGGAAACCTGTTCAAATGCTTAAATATATTTTGCATTCAGCAGTGTCATGCCTCATGCTGAGTGGTGGAAAGTCCATAAAGACATCATAGTAATAGTTCCTACGGGGTTCAAGAAAGTGATTAGACTTCTACCACAGTGTTTGAAACCGTGTCTTGTCTTACTTTCTGTACTATAATCAATAATAATCATTTACCTTGGATTCATGCAATGGGTGTATTCTGTAAAGATATTTTGTATTTTGCCAAAGATTAATTTCTCCTAATTTTGGACTACTTAGGTGCATCCTTAGCCTAAGTTCCCTGTGAGGGAGGAGGGGAAAAAAAAAAAGGCACTTCAGCTGTAGGAATCAGTCTTACTGATGCTCAGCCTACAACTGATTTAACAACTTAGTGAAATTTGACTTACTTAAGCATTAAGTCCTGTTACTGACAAATTTAGTTGGAGAAAATTATATTGAGATCCATTATGCAGGATCAGCCTTTCAAGGAATATATTATGGGTTGTCCCTAAAGAAGGGACAGAAATGTTGCTTAATGTACAAATACATTTAGGCAGATTCTAACAAAACTTTATGCTGTGAATAATCTTTTAGGGGAAGTCTGTTCAGTTTTTGTATTTTTTAGGATCAAAGTAATTTTTAGAATCACAGAAACTTCTTTATATTATTTTTCCCCATATTTGCACTTTTGACTTCTTTTCACTTCTGAATTCCAAAACGTGAGCTGGTGACCAATTAACATGATCTATGATGTTTTGCCTACTGGTTGATTTTACCCTTGCATGTACATCACGTTTAGTGATGCTGCTTAATCAGGGCTGCTGTGATATGGTGATTCTTGTAATTCTAATTTCATAAGTTCTCCATTTTGTAGGAAAGAGGTAGGATTATTAATGTTTTTAAAATTGAGACCCCTTAAGCAGGAAAATGTTACCGACTTTACTTTTATGAAATAATGCCTCAATTCCTCTTTGTCTGTGGAACGTTGTTGTAGTTATAGCTCACTTTTCTGTCCTTTATTCCAGTCATCTGCTGCTTGGTAGCCTTTTTTATTGGCCTGATATTTGTGCAACGCTCTGGAAATTATTTTGTGACAATGTTTGATGACTACTCAGCTACTCTGCCCCTGCTTATCGTGGTCATTTTGGAGAATATTGCAGTCATCCGAATTTATGGAATAGACAAGTAAGTGAAGGAAGTGTATCCCCCTGTCCATATCAACACCATTCTTTACAATAATTATTACTATTTTAATTATGTTGTGTGAAGCATTTGCATTATACACAGAAATACAAGTAATTAGAAAGCATGTCAGTCTAGTCCGGAATCTAGTCTGTTATTAAGAACAGGTTTGGAGCAGGATACACTACATTAGAGCAGCATGCTGAAACACAAAGAATGATTGCAAGAAGTCCAGAAACAAAAGAATGCAGTAAAAGAGACAAAATTAGAGATTTAGAAAGGAGGCTGAATAGAAAAGTATAGGGAATTTGAATGAACAAAGACATCAAGAAAAAGATTTCAAAAATAACCATGGTCTAAGCAGCAAATGAGGATGAGTATTTCTATGCTGTATTCCAGGAAGCCTGAGAAGGAAACAAAGCAAGCTCTAATGGCAGTAAAAAGAAAAAGTTTCAGTTTATGAACTAAATTTAGTTTGGGTGTTATAGCAATTAATTTTTCTTTCCATTAGTTGTGTGAGAGAAGATGATAGCAAAAACAGGGTCAAAACTTACTTGGAAGCAGCACAGTTTACAATGAAGTAAAGTGACCTATTGGGGATGAGTGAAGAGGAATGACCATAAATCCCTCTTTTTTTTTTTTCCTTTTTTTTTGTTGAATTCATTTTATAATCAAAATCAGCAGAATGTGTTCAGTAAGTGAGATCATTATCTTAAGCCACGCTTAAGGAATTGATGAGTTTGTATCAGAAGTAACTTGTGCCACGCACAGGTTAAACAGAACATGCTGTACTAACATGTTGAAGTAATTAAAATGTCTGTAATTCCTTACCATGAAGAGAAAGTGTGATGCAGAATGGGTGGGGTTTCATTTGACTTTTCAGTTGTTTGATCTGAGTAATCAGCCAATCCTTTGTCATAATGGAACAAAACTACAAGAAGAAAATTTAATTTTATAGTTTCCAGACATTGTTTCTGGTCTATGCAAGTAGTACTTGGTCTACTTGCTCATTAAGGTCCAACTTGGACCACATGTATGATCTTAAAATTGATCATTTAGATATAAAAGCACCACATAGATTATTTTACACATACAACCAAAAGATGAAACATGACCTGGTTATGAGGTTGGTAATGTCCACGCTCAACTGTGAATGGAGGTAGCCAAAAGTCAGTGGCTTACCTGTGAGGAAGTTTAGGCACAGATGAAATATGGTAATCCTTTGCTTATGACTCAGAGTGCAGGCAGTTCATGTTTTCAGGAGGGGTTCTGGCAGGATACAGTGAAAAGTTAACAGCCAAGTTTCTCATTTGTAATGACCACCTGAGTATTCCCTCTGGAGTATTCCTAATGTTTCTTCTGATGTCTGTTTCTGCAGAATACCCTTCAGGAACCTAGCAATTCAGTTTGCAAAAACTGTCAGTATCTACAGCCTCAGGTTGCCATTGGCTGTGATAGTACCAAGGGTTCCTTTTAGATGAAGTTCTGTATAAATGTCTTATTAGACATTAAGTCTTTGATCAGATAGTAGAAAACCAAAGAACAGCATCCAAAGGGTGCTATAGAAAAGAGACAGTGCGTGAATCTCTGTAGCCAAGAAGTAACATCTCCCACACTGTGATCAGTGCTAAAAGGAGCTTGAGCTAAAGGAGACTTTTAGAAGAGGATGAGTAAGGTGGAGACAATGGAAGACTACTTTAAGGTAGGGATAACAGATTCACGTTCAATTGGAAGAAGAACTGGAGATCTCATAAAGAGAAAGCTACCTATAGAGGGCACAATCCATTTGTAAATTCAGCTTCCTTTTAATTATGTGTTTTATTTCAGTGTAAACAAACAATAGAATTCCTCAAGCTGTGCAGTTAATTTTTTTTTCAGAGAGTTTACATGACAGAAGCTTCGCATGTGTAACTGCTTGGAAAACATCCTTCTATAAGAGCTTTTTTGAGATGCACATTTCAAAAGGGAGTTGGGACCACAAGAGAGTTAAAGCAAGCATTGCTTGTGCACACTTGAAAAGAATTGTTTCTAAAATCATTCTCTGATTCTGCTGGCTCTGGAACCATGTACTCCATCATGAGTACAAAAATAGTTTTTTTCATGTCTTAACTTAAAATTTTGGGCAGTAAGGAGGCAGTTTTATAGCTTGGCAAAGTTTTATTTCAGCAGTTTACATGATGCAAACCATAGCTTATGCCTAAAGTTGGTTTTTTAGACTGCAGCACGTCAATGGGTTCAAAATTAATATTGCACAGTCTGTAACATGTGCTGGTAAACAACCCAGCAGACAATACAAGAAAATATAAAAATGAATCTTAGGAAAGAAAAGCGAGTTTAAATATTTTCCAGCACAGTCCAGCAAGCAGCTTTCTAAGTCACTGCACTGTACAGGGATTCCTTTTGTTCATCTGTTCTGAACTACTAGTATAAGCTCTTGTTTTTCAGCCCATCAAGAGATTTAAACTACAGCTATTTCTTTATATGCATTTTCTCCAGTGTGTTGATTCCCTCAGGTTAGGTGCTATGTATTGATTATAGTGCTCAAAATCTCAGTGTCTACACTAACAATAACATTTTAATCCCTTCACAGATTTATGGAGGACCTGAAGGAAATGCTGGGGTTTTCTCCGAGCCAGTATTATTACTACATGTGGAAATATGTTTCACCATTTGTATTGTTATGTTTGCTGGTAGCTAGCATTGTCCAAATGGGATTAAGTCCTCCTGGTTACAATGCTTGGATTGAAGAAACAGTAAGTATGTAATATGTATGTGTATATGTAGGGTTTGTATGTATATATGTTACCATCATCATCATTGTAGTGTTTGTATCTGAAGCGTTGAGAAACACATGAACAGACAAAAAAATTACAATTAGAAATTGAAAATCAGTATAAATAATGACATGGTTGCTTTTATCTCGAATAACTTTGTTGTAAAACCAACTTTTTTAATTTTAGGGTAGTTCTGCTTTAAAATGTAACTGATCGACACAAACTTGTATGCTCGGGGTGACATATTTTGTAATGTATGATGAAGAAACTCTTAATGATGGGAGAAGTTCACATTCATTAAGTCTTATTTTACTGCAGAAAAAAGGTGATAACTGCATAAATAATTTTAGATATCACATCAGGTTTTTTCTGTGTCAAATTTTTTTTTGCTTTGGGAACACATATCACCAATGTAGGTAGCAGCTGTATTAAAACCTGTCTCTGGTAAGAACTTGTCAGGGTGAGTGGCAAGACAGTTCTGAGCTTTGACTTAAGAGATTCAGTCAAGGTAACTCTGAAGACTTCTGCTAGTTGTAGGCTCATGAGCCCTCAGCTATTTCTACAGGCTTTTTATGCAAAATAGAGAAAATGTCCGAGAAATTCATCTAATGACACTTTCTCAAGTTAGCGGGGGGGAAGTCACAGCCAAGACACGTAAAGGATAAACACAAGAGGTTTGCTTTACTGTAAGTAGATAGTATGCCTGCCTCTATCCAGACAACTACATGACTCTCAGAAAAATGCTCTTGTTGCATTCGATTCTTGCCCTCAAAAATTAGAAACACCTTTGAATACCAAACATGCCCTTCCTTTCCATCCACAAGATTGGGCAAGTGGAATCTGTTGGCCATTCATGCATGGATGCAGTAGAGGTGTGGAGTGTAGTCAGTGCCCTCCAGCATTATAGCTTACCTGATGTTTATGCAAAGTGCAATAACTGAGATGGATCCTGTCTAGACCAGCTGTTAGCCTATGGAACAAGGGCTAATTTTCCAGGCGTAGTTACAGATAACCACTTGTGTGTTTCTGAACACCCAGGGAACTACAGAGAAATGTAACAGAAAGCCTAAAGTGAAAATCTTCATTTGTGTGCTGCTGCAGTGCTCTCAGAAACTGTTCAGCAGTGTTTTAGTCCTGCTCACTGGCTGAAAGATAGCAATCCTACATCTCCGTGACTCTTCAAATTTGCGATCTGTAGTGGTATCCACACTGTGAGTGAAGTGGAGTATGTGCTTGAAAACTACAGACCTCAGTGAGGACTGCAGGTTTTTGTTATTTTTCTGGTAAAGATGTATTAATCATTTTTCTGTTGTGTTTCACAGGCTATGGAAGAGTTCCACAGCTATCCAACATGGGCAATGATTGTCTGTATATCTTTGATGGTGTTGGCCATATTGCCAGTCCCAATAGTCTTCATGGTCCGCCGTTGCAACCTAATCGATGACAATTCTGGTAGTTTGGCATCTGTATCCTACAAAAGAGGTCGGATAATAAAGGAGCCTGTTAATCTGGAGGGAGATAATACGAGTCTGATTCACGGGAAGAGTCCAAGTGAAGTGCCATCTCCGAATTTTGGCAAAAACATCTATCGGAGACAGACTGGATCGCCGACTCTGGACACGGCTCCAAATGGACGTTATGGTATTGGCTACCTGATGGCAGATATGCCTGACATGCCAGAGTCTGATTTGTAACCACAGGAGAAAAAAGTGCTGTTTGTTTCTTCTCTCACTGATCATGGCCCTGCTGTGAGAAGTGGTCAGCGTCACTTACTCGGGTGCGATCTCAGGTGCTCCTGAGTGACAGTCTTTAAAATGTCATGACTGTATACGTGCTGGTTGAGAAAATTCCACTTGGATTAATTATGGGTTTTTATTTGCACTGAAGGAAACATTCAGATACAATGGCAGGCTGCTTCTGCCAGCACAGCCAAGAATTTGATTTTTTAATTAACTTCTAAATTTAAAGCTTTCTATTTCTGAAGCCCAGGTCTCACTCAAATGGTAAAATATTACTGAGGTTATATCATTGAAAATCCATTTTTTTTCTGCTGAATTTCAGGTTAACTCCCAAGTATTAATGGTGAGCTCAGTAGTAGTTCACCAAACCTGTGTTTGTGTAAACACCTGTATATACCTTATGTAGATATGCTGTACTTATTTTGTTAGCACTGATAATCACTTAGGCTATTAGCTGAGTAAAAAACAAACCTGCAAACTATTTTCTTATGTAATAGCTGTATAGAGCAATAGTATTAGAAAATCAAGGAGTAGACTTATAGGAAGGCGATCAAAGAGTCCCTGTTCACTGGGGACTGCGTAAACTGTGGCTGTATATTTTGTGTAAAATATTTGCTTTTTCAGTGTGAAAACAATGTTAGAGTGAGTCACTCCAAGAATCTTAAGGATTGTGCAGATTCTGCATTTTTTTCTATGCTGTGTGCCTCAAAAAGACCTTGATATTTATTGTGGTTACAAGATTACATATATATTATATTTATATAATATACTTGTAATGTAAATATGTATATTATTCTGTATGTAATCGTTTCAAAAGTCGAAGCAAGATGGCTTTTTTAATTAGTCTCCTTGAGTTTTGCTTCTGTTTTATGCAGATAATTTTTTTTCAGTCAGTAATTGTTAAGAACTGTATGGCATTACATTTTAACCTACAAATAAAGAGATTGATAAGGTATTTCATTGTGATATCCTAATACACTTATTATAACACAGCCTGCTTTTTTCTCATCTGGACTACCTGAAAGAATGACATTTACTAGGTGAATAGAGATGTTAAAAGAGCTTGAAAACAAAAAAAATCAGTCATAGTCAGCTATTGGACAGGGCTATTTCCTGTGAATACAGGAGGTGATGTAAACAGTGTTGTAAACTGGCAGGATACTCTGGAAGCTGGTACATGATCTAGTCCTTACCTTAAAGTGTTTTAAAATTAGGCATAAATGCTGACTTTTCTACCTCTAATAAGCAAAGGGCAGACCTTGCTTACATTGTCCCAGCATCAAATAACTAGATTAGTTTATTTGAGGTAAATGCAAGTCTCTGAAGCTCTGTCTCAAAACTACCGTTTTGACCATATCAGTATGGAAAAGCTATGATGAAAGAAGCAGAATCTTAAATCAAAGCACTTTAGCAACTTGGTAAAATTCCTTACGGATAACTTTGGTCACAGGAGAATAATGTCAGATAATTTACCACTTTTAACCTGAGAGCTTCTGAAATAATTTCCAATAATTGGAAAGTTGAACTAGTAGCATTAGTTGAAAAAAAGCTATAATTAATTATAGGCTTATTTTACATGTGATAGAAATTGTGCACCTATAAAAGCGTTTAAAGAAGTCCTCTAAATTGCACATATTGGTACATATGGGGTAGAGCTGGCGTAATTGAAGCAGCTAGTTCTTTTATAACTGATGTATTGGCAATATTAGCATGTGTGTAATGGCTCACCATTAGAGACAGAGCAAGCATGTACTAAATATTTGTGACAGCTAATTTCCACCATCATACCACATCAGGCTTGTAACGTGACTGTTGGGGGTAGTTGCCATGCATCCCTCTGTAGCCAGTCCAGAGAGTGCAGAATTCTGTTCTTACAGATGAGTTACCTGTACTGACACATGCTTTTACTTGTGTAAACCTTCATTTTCAATGTGGAGTCATGATCAAATGTTTGCTGCTACAGAAGAGCTCTTAAAATTAATGTGAGCAAGATCTTACTATTAAAGTGCAATAGCTACTTCTATTTAATGCATCACAAAGGGGACTAATGCTGCTTTAGCTGACTGCTGAGCATTATTCTGCTGGGAATACGTCTGCCCTTTTGCTCTTTACTTCAACACTTTTAATGAGTATTAAGATTTTCCACTCATTTAAATCACTAGTTTTCAGTTGGTTGCTTCCTGTTAACTCCAGTTAGCGCATCACCTTCTCTTCATGAAATGTTTCAGGCTTAAGAAAGCCCAGAATGTATGCCCTGTCTACTGTCAGATGTTCAGTTCATAATTTGATAATAACTATGATTGAACACGCCCAAGTGCAGAAGTTCTTTTGCTCTGGTTTAGTATGATGGTCTCTTAAAAAGGCACAGTCTGTCCAGCCTAAAGAAGCAGTACTGGTCAAAAAAACCAGCCAGATGTGAAGATTTAAAAAATCTAAAAGTAATTGCTATGAAGTGTGACATCCAGGTTCTTACATATTAATGAAAGAACTACTGAAGCAGAGAAAGAAGTTGTATGTACATTTGCTGTACAATGCAGCCAAGGGAATTTACACTGCTTTGGTATTTCAGCTTTGAGAACAAAGTAGTAGAAGAAGTGGGCAGAAGAGGGAGGTTTCATATTTATCTACTTAAAAGCCAGAATGTCTGTGTGTCATGTCAGTTATAGCTACCATTAATCTGGGGGAGTGAGGGGGGTGGTTTAAGGAAGAGATCATTGCAAAAGTCAGTCATGCTTAAAATAAAAGAAAATCCTAATTGAGTCTTACACAATTTTGTTCTTAGGAAATGGCATAAGAACAAGATCATCCATGTGGAAAGTGAGAATAGATTTCCAATATAATTATTGCAGAAAGCATAAGGTTCCTCTAACCAATACTATTTTTGGGATCTGATTTTGCTACAGAAATTTAAAAGCATCAGTCACCATTAATATGGCACAAATGAAGGCCACGTAATTACCTCTATATTCTTCAGTGGACGTTCCCAAATTCAGTGAAGTGCAGGATAGACATACAGTCTTGATGCCTAATTGTAGTCTTTTTTGGTGGATCAAAATTTTATATGATACCTTATATATCATGCAGTGAAGAAAAGAAAGAAAATGGGGAAAAACGGAAAAATATGTAACATGAAAAGGGGGGGGGAAGGGTTGAACAATCGTAACCCTGTTCTCAGGAAGCAGCAGATACAGTTAAGTTGGTGAATCCTTATTCTGCCGTAAAGGGAGCAATGGTCTTGTCACACTAGGGAGGAATCAGTTATGACTGTGATAGCAGTAGCAGAGAAAAAAAAGGGTGTATTTGCAAAAAGATTTTAGATACTCGGAAAATTCTTGCCTATGTTAACCAGCATGGAACATTCAAGTGCCCTGTTCAGGTGACATGCAGAGTATTTCAAAAAAAGCTTTCTACTTCCACCACATCTTTGAGAAGTTAGCAGAAAGATGATTATGCAATTTTTTTTTAAATGGAGGAAATTTAATAAAAACATCTAAATGCCTAGTTAGATTCTGTGGTTTGAGGCAAAAGGAGGAAGTCAAAATACTAGCTGTAATATACGTGCCTTGCCACTTGATGGTGCTCCTATGCCATGTCTGTTGGTGAAACGGCATGCTCAGGAGTTTTGAAAAGGGTAGAGTAATGTGTTTTTATTCTCTATCAAGACAAGATTTCTGAGTGATCGTGGTGTTGCTAAAGCTCAGAACTTAAATAGTCTGCTCCTTCAGCAGCTTTCATACATATTTGGGTTTTTATTTTCAAAACTCTCAAATTTTTAATGCTGTCAAAAGGTAAACCAAGCTGTCAATATCCCATAGCCAAATTTTGGCTCTTGAGAGCAGGCAGTAGGTTCTTGAGTCAATATTTTGAAACAGTGCTTTCTAGAATGCTTTTTTATTATTGTTTTTTAATATCTTTTTACTTGCTATTTTTATTTCTTAAATTAGCAAAGTAATTAGTTGACAAATTAGCAGAATAAGGGAATCTCTGACTCTAATATTACTACGAACACTGATAATTATATTAAAAACGTCAGTGCTTCTCACTACCAGCATCAGTAAATGATTAAAGTTGCCAGGAGGTAAGTGAAGGGTGTTGGGGAGGTAGCAAGGAACACTGAGAAGAGCCAGCAGCTGAAGGAGTGACTCTGGCCTGCAGCATTGCTTCTGAGGAAAGCAACTACTGAGCTATCTGGTACCATTTTGGTTAGAGTAGTACAGCTGGCAAACGTGCCTTGGGCATCTGTTTAACCCTTTTGGTAAGGGAGGTGTAAAATATTTCTCACTAGCTCTTGCAAAACCACCGTGTCTTTCATTTATACTGTATTCATCATTACTGACAACTAAATGAGTGAAAAAGACTAACCAAGGCAACTTTGTCTGAAAACAGCATCAGTACATGTCTTTAGTGATTTTTATCCAGCAAAGTACACAGAATGGCAGTGAGAGCTCCCATGGCATTGTCTTTAGGGTATTAAGAATATGTTCGGTGAAAAATCAGATGTAGCCATTCTCCCTTATTTATTCAGTCCCATGTCATTTTCTGGTTTCATAATGCCCTCTGAATCTTTCATGTCCAACCCAAACTCAACAAGTGAAAAAAGCACAATGTGTTTTCCAACACGAGAAGTTCAAAGATGTGAGATACTCAACTGAAAGAAGTTGAAGTGACTAGTGAAAAGAAGAATGGTGTGAAAAGGCAAAAGAAATTTCCTTCAAAGCAAGTCTAGTAGATTTTCAGATTTTTTATTGAAGCAAAAAGGAAACACAAACAAAGAGTCAGGTTAGCAATCCTGCAAATAAAGAATTAAGAAACATGTCAAAAGATTGATGAAAGGGGGTGGAACTGAAATGGAACACATTAAAAGAGGAAGGAAAAAGATACTGAGGAAGTAAGACTCATTCAATAAATGACAAAGTGTAAATTGAACAGGTAGTAGTTGAAAAAGATAAAGGGGTATGGGGGAAAAGAAAAGGGCTTCAGAATGAAAACAGATTTTGATGGGTGGTGGAGTATGGTGTAATCAAGCCTTTAGAAGAAACAATCTGCAGTAAGATACAGCTGTTAAACAGAGGTATGAATCAAAGGTAGTTGAAGTTTTGGTAGCGCAGGAGGAGAAGGAGAGAGGAGGAATGAATCAGGACAGGAGAACGCTGGGCTGGGAAGAAAGATTTGAGCTGTGCCAGATTTAATTTCCCTTCAAGTATTCAAGTGTCTCTGACATACTGAAGAGCTTGATTATTTTTCATAGCACATCTTAAGATGTTCTGGGGAAAGATGTTAAGGAAATGCAGCCTTCCAAAATTACTTCATTTTAGCTGTCTGATCTGAAGACAAAACTATTATGGTAAAATAGCAGTGAAATTTTGCCATGTATTTAAGGTTTAAGGAGAAAAATAATTACTTAAAAGCACAGAAAACTCAGTGAATGAGCATATGAGGTGAAGAAAAATGAGTTTGTGACTAAAAGCTCTGAGTTGGAGACCACTGTGTTACTATGATTTAACATTTTAGTAAATCTCTTGGGCATTTGCCTAGCATCAAGGATATGAATAGTTCCAGCCATTATTCACAGACTTGAAATTAGCCAAAATCTCAAAGCACCTAAATGATATGCATTTTACTGCCTGGTCTCTGGAATGGAAACCAGATACCCAGCCTCCATATGCAGAGCATCTGGACAGTGAAGTGCTCCAAAATGCCTGTAAATGGGCAACATTTGATGTGAGACTTAAGTGTGACAGAACCCCTTGTTATCAAAAAAAAAAAGAAGGAACTGAGGCACTCAGTTCCTGAGCGCCCAACAGATGGGTGAGACATCAATATCTGTGAGTCACTACACAAATTAAATGTTCAGCTTTGTTCAAGTATATAATATTTTGAATAAAACTGTGTTTAATTATATGGATATTGTATTTAGGAAAGCTGTAATGAATATTCTGCTCTCCCATAGGCATTAAAACCAGACAAACTGCTCACCTGACAAAAAAAACTAGAGTGGCTTTCAAAAAATGTTGTAAAGATTGTATGTACACATTCCCTTTACCTATATATATACATAAACATATATATATATAGCTACAATCCATCTTACTTTCTGAGAGAAGACCAAAAAGGAGATGGAATAGTTGGCACTTAAGGGTCTGTCTTAACTCCTCAGGAAGGTTTATTTTTGAGTAAGTTTAATATTGCTCCATAAAGAATCTTCAAAACAGCAAACAGCTAAAAAGTAAGATAAAGAGGTTTTGAATTAGGTAAATAAGAGAGTTCTTTAGACATATTTTGAAATTTCATAAGAAACTCTGAAAGTTTCTGCAGACCTCAGATCCTTTAGGGTCAACTTAACAAGGCCTCTTTAGACCTCATAGATGTCACAATGCAAGGTTAGCCTCTTATACATCTTAATTCACACATTGTTATAAGCTTCCTTTTGATTTTGAGTCCTCTCTGCTGCTCCAGGACTTATCAGATGATTCTCATTTTCACCACAAGCTGCACAAGCAGCTGTGCTGGCACAATGGATGTGGTGGCATGGAGACAGGAAGGAAGGGCTGAGAGCAGAAATTGCTTAATCCTGCACTGACACCGAAGAAAGAAACATGGAATTTTGCTTTCAGCTTTAGAAATATTCAGTATTCCAGCAATCTTCAGGACTCAACAGTTTGTTGAAGTATCTGGAATTTGCAGAAGCAGCCTCACACACAAAAAAAAATCACGGTTGAATTATCTACATTTGTTTTCTTAACTGCAGTTTGAATGCAGGGAAGCTGAGCCTGTACTGCTGTGCTGGACAGAAAACACTTGTGCCAGTACTGCACAGGTCAGAAAGAGTCTGGTCCAGAACGCACTGTTGTGTACACATCCTGCATCTCTTTGTATTGTCTGTGTGAAGGACACAGGGATCTAATTCTCATTCTCTGTAACATTTCAGACCATTCTTAGCTGAAGCACCTGTTGTGGCATGTGCTGAACAAGCAACTGAACAAATCTAGCAATTCAGTGAAGGGGAGGCAGAGGAGATTCTTTCAATCTTCCCACTCTCACTCCTGCACATTTTCATATCCATCAGACCTTCATGGACAGATCCATTTCATTAGCCCAGAAAACTGCTTCACCTGTTATTCCTTTTTTTTT
>VWZV01009445.1:370159-400708 GCA_013397155.1 Irena cyanogastra | reverse complement strand
TTTTTTTTAAGTTGTGAATCAAACGGATTAATCACAGGATGAAATGAGTGCAGGCATAGATGCAGGAGGGAGGAGGTGCTGCACAGTCAGGAAAGGAATGGACTGCTGGAGTGAGATGGGGAATGGACCTCTCTCATTTATTACTAATGAAATTATTATATCTGCTCAATCATGTAGCATTACACCACGAGAGAGATGTATGACTGGATAATCTAAATTTTGGCCTAGAAGGAGCAGTTCTTAAATCCCCTATATCAATTAAAAGCTATCTTATGTGTACATGAACTTTCACAATATGTATTCAATTCATAAACCACATTCTTATTAAAGCACATTAATAATCTGGAAAAAATTGTGAGGGAAATATTGGAGCCATATCCTGTCTTCAAAGTGAATATAATAATTTGCCACTCTTTTAGTTTTTAAATCTGCTTGCTTGCTGCTGCTGAGCTCGGGAAGTTTCCCTGTCTTGAAGTGGGATTGAGTGTGCTGTTGACCTTTCATCATCATAGTCATAAGACTGAATAGCTAATTTTATTTAACAGTATGTCTTTACTTGGCTATGGCAAACTGTTTCTTTAAAGACTGCAAATGTGTCCAAAGTCAGATCTGAGATTTGACTCCTAGCACATTTACAGACATACATGGAGTTTTGAGTGCCGCCCAGGCAAAACATTTCAGAAATTCAGCATGTGGCGTAATAGATTTTAAGACTGTGCCTAGAAATGAAGAAAATTGGGGTTTGCTTCAGGCAAGGTACTGACAGACAGTAGTACAGATAAATACACTCAGTGGGAGATACCTACTGTTCCCTCAAGACAGTGTTTTACTGACAAAGGAGAAATGAGTGCTGGTCTTTAGTGAGACGTGGATCTAATTTTTCAATGCAAATAGAGCAAGAGCCAAGCTCAGAGATCTTGAACAGTCTTACAGTCGGCCTTTTGGACAGAGGCAACCTGTGGGGTAGCATGTCTGTGTCTCTCTAAACCCAGATTTATTACAATTGTTAAAATGGGGAGAAAAATGCAACAGCAACCAAATGAGACACTAACTGTGATGCTCACTTATATTCCTCTTCACTTGCCTTTCTTGAAAGATAAAATAACAAGAAAACCACTCCAAAACTGAGAAAATAATGCTTCTCTTCATCTTTTTTTTTTTTTTTTTGTGTGTGTATATGATGCTAAGGAACTGAGGTAGTGCATCATAAAATAAAGGGATTAACCCCTCCTTTTGTTGACTTCAGGTTTTAAGGGGAAAATATGATATTTCATTCTCTGTATGAAGAAAATCATGCTACAATGGGGAGAGTCTTGAATGTGGGACAGAAGATTTAAGCTTTAAACCTCTGTTTACTTTAATGGGTGTCACAGGGCTTAACTCTTTGAAGACATGACCCTGTGCAATCATTTTGATTTTTGAATCTTTCATGTTCTACATATCCTGACTTGCAGGTCACATAATTGTGCCAAACTGTGCAATTTGTGCCAGTATCTTTATGATTTACAGAACTCTGGTTCCTAATTGATGTTGACAGTATAGCCTTGAACAAATATAGCTGCATCATCACCAGCATTAGAAAGAATTCATCTCTGCTTGCAAGTGCTTCTTTTCTACATGGAGGACACAGTTCTAATCATTGACACATGCCATTAAAAATAATTATTTGTAAAAAAAATCATTTCCCAAGACAATATCTCTCATGGGAGGGAAGAGTCTGCTTGTAGGTGGTTATGTAACTTGGTATTTCCCCACATTTGACTTTTCGTCTCTTTTCATAAAAAATAAAAAATAAAAAAGGAAGAAGATAACAAAAACAGATTACAGATTTGGGAATTGATTTCAGTGAGGCAAGTTTGTTACAAAACCTGAGAGATTGTCATCTTTTTGTTATGAGTAATGCTTGGTAACCTTGTAAAAAGCTCCAAATCAGCAAGTGGGAGGATTCTCCTTGTGCAGATAGAGCTGGGTGCAATTTCCATGGGATACACCTCCTTCCCAGGCACTACACTACCCCTGGAAAGGGGCAGGTACCGATCTACAGGAGGCAAGATGCTGCCGGCAGCCGGGAATGGGCTGGGTTGTGACTGCTGCTCAAAGCAACAGGCAGTGCACAGGGTGTGCACAACATACACAGGACTTCCCTCTTTGCTGATATTGTGATAACATTTATTCTCTAATATTTTTGAGCCTATGAGAATGCAAGAATAATTTGGATTATTTTAACCCCTTCCCAGTACTGTGAGATCCATGATGCATGCTTTCTATTTTTTAATTTTTTTTTTTAGTTTAAATCTGGACTTACACAAGTATCCCACGAAATAGGATGTTTGATCTCTATTATGCAGGGAAGAAAAAAACTAGAAAGGACACAAATGAAGTTTGTGAGAGATTTAGAAACAAAAAATCAGATCACAGCCACTGGAAAGAAGACGCTGAAACTTTCCTTATAAATACAGAAAGAAATGTGTCCTTACTTTAAAATGTATTTTGTGGGGTTAAGAGACGACGGATACTGATAAAATTTCACATACCTAGTGCAGAGCTGACTAGCCCCATAACCCTTGGGAAATGTGCTTAAACTAGGTTTTCTATTTTATAGCTCTTTTTGAGCTAACAGAAGGAGCAGGCAGTTCCCTAGTTTAATTGAGGGGTTTAGCTATCTTTTTCTCCTATTACTTTTCTTTTAAGGTGGAAAAAAAATTAAGTAGGGATTTTTGCTTTAAAAGTAGAAAATTCAAATGCATGTTGACATTTCCTGATGATGTGCAGTTATATACAGCACATGAGTGTCCTTTGGGACAATGAGATTGTCTGGCAGCAGGTGCTGTACAGAGAAGGCACATGTGGAGCTGTGACATAGGGTGCAAAGATGTCCAAACAGCTGAGCACCAAGAATGTGAGGACAGGTACACAGTGTAAGCTTGAAACCTGTTCTGCATCTCCAACAAGTACCTGTCAGGAGAGAATTTCTTAAGTTCCAAGTACAGAGTATGCATCTAGTTCTAAACCTAAATTTGACTGAGATTTCTTGTGTGATTTAGTTTCATTCATCTCTCTTCTACCTGTCATTTTCTGCATAAAGTCACCCTTATCTTAATATTCTCATAATAATAATAATGATAAATTTTTCACTGTTACATTGAAGACAGTCAAAATAACAGAGTGAACATTATTTTTCTAGTTAATAATTAGTATTCTATTTTTATATTGAGTTTCTTTTAAAGAAGGCATAAGGAATTCTAGGTGCATTGGAGTGAAGGAAAATTCTATCAGATTAGCAGTGATAAAGTCCTGGGTCTCTTGCAGTCAGTGCTAGACTCAGCCAGCTCCACCAGCAGTAGAGAATCCCTTGACTTCTCCTTTCCACCAAAAACAATCACCACCATCTGACTTTGCTAAAGCATAGATTTTTCTTAGCCTGGAATCTCAGGTACTGCTGAGGTTGCTTGTACCTTAAGCCCCACATACTGGGGCCACTTTGAGACATAAATATCTGCTCACACTTTCTCTGAAAGAAGCTGGCTTAGCACTTTCATAGTTAGGTTCATAAGGAATTTCACTTTCCTCTTTAGTTAGGCTGTGGCTGGTCAGGACAGAAATTGTTTTTGTAAAGGCAAGAGTCATTGATCTCCTGATTCAGTTTTCTACCAGTACATGGCTACACTGGGAGCGAAATAGTGCAGCTGTGAATCTCATCATTGCAAAATAACAATTAACATAATAAAATTAACAATTAGCAATAAAAGTTACCTGATCTGAAGACTAATAAAATTACGCCCCTCCCAAGGCAGAATGAGATTCAGGTTAATTTTTAGACTTTCAGTCAAAAGGTTCCTCACAAATTCAAAACAAAATATGAAAATACCTTCTGAGATTAACAGATTTGTAAGCAAATGTAGATTTTAATTTATTGTGAGTCCTTCACTGTACCCTGTTAAAGTGCTTTGGGTCAAAAGATTTGCTGAAAAGAGCACAGATTCCAATCTGTGCAACACATCTGGAGAAACACTGCATATCTCTTGTGAAATAGATTAATGAAGACAGAAATATGGATTGGTACAGAGATAGATAGATTGGTCAATCCTCATGAAAACCATTCTTCTCAATGACAGAAATGCCTGAGAGTTTTCTGTGACACTCTATTACGTTTCCTCCATTATGGCAGTATAGAGCACTATATTCTGGGCAGAGCATCTACCCATTTCATTTTCAAGTGTAGTCATAAGTGTGCATCCAGCCCATCCAATACAGTGTGTGCATAATATTTCAGCTTTATGGACAGAGGCTTGGGGTAATCCATTATGAGTGGGTTAGGCAGCATGATACATGATGCTGCCCCCACACAGAATGGAACATGAAAAGCATCCAGCAGGGACATCAGCTGGAGCTCTTCTCAAGGAGTTCAACATCATAATTTGCCACTCTTAATTCAGGCTTAATTCAGTCACACCACATACAGGGGAATGCAGGCAAGGCTGCTTTCACTCAGAGAACTGCAGGGCAAAAATAATGGTTTACATGCAGGTTTCAAGGAGGGTTTGGGATTTTGTAATCATTTGGGGAAGTTGACAGGGTGAAGTTGATAGCTGCTTATAAATACTTTGTGGTAGAAAGATGCTTATTTGGTACTGATTTTTTCTTGAAAATATCACATTTCCCCCAGTTATTTCCAGTAAAAAAAAAATCAAAGAAACAGGGTGAGAACAGCAGATGTTAGTACCTTTTATTAATCCCTGATTTTACTCGTAATGGGAGGATATATTTAGCTTTTTCAGAAAAACTCTACCATGTGTAGACTGGTACAAGACATTTTGGTGGCTTTTTCATGAAGTAAAACACCTCTGTAACTAATGTACATGCAGGTCTTCCTAAAAATCCAGGCTGTATGAGTCCTGGATTTCTTACTAAGACTATTGTGTAATGGGGATCTGTGAGTACTCAGCTCACAAAATCAAAGTATTTTTTCTCCACAGTGTTGTGGCTAATAGTCATATTTGGATGCTGGCAGGTTATACAGTCATAAAAATGAGACTATTTTTGGCAGCAGGGATGTTCTGATGCTCATGGGAATGAGGTGTTTTGTTGATAGTTTTCCTCTACCAACTACAGAAACTGCTGGTGATGAATAGGTCATCCACTTGGAGACACTTGCCAGAGCTGTGGATTTCATGAGGCTAAGTTTCGTTTCAAAGAAAGTTTTCACTGTCCTCGTAAAATGTGTTTTTTCTTCAGCATGATTTCATTCTAACTGATAGGCTTGGACTTCAAATAAAAGTATCAGTGTATTAGTAATTTCCTTGCAGATAACTTGTCAAGTGACCACCCACACAAAATAAGAGGAGTCAGAAGTTATGGCTCCCATCCATTGTGAACAACAGGATATATTGTGGGTTGTCATTTCTGCTGCCTGTGCATTTTCATAGCTCCTTTGAATCAGACTTCTAAGCTTTGGAATCATACAACTCATGGACACAACAGACACAGTGAAGCATAGCCATGTAGCTGCTGAAAGGGTGCAGTACTGCCAGCCAAATAAGAAGAAAAAAATTACATGAGGTGCTGTAGTGTCTCATTCTGTCTGGTAACAAGGGACTACAGAAACCCCCCAAATGCAGAAAAAGCCAGTTTATCACTAGATCTTCAATTTCTTTTCTCTATATACAGAAAATAAATTTAATTTTAAAATATGAAGGGAGACATATTTCTAAAGGTGAAAAACACTCCTGCCTTGAGAGCTTTGTACCTATTTGTTTCAATCCACAAGTATGAGGCAGGAAGAAATTTCATTATCTATGCTACTGAAAAGAAATGCCCGCTTACCAGCTAGTCATATTTTACCATGAGAAATGCTCAATTTTCCTAAATCAACTGCATGATCCGTTTTACAACTTTTCTAGGGAAATAGCTTTTTGCTTTTGTGGATAGAGATGAATTATTTGCTATAATAAATGGTCTGGGTTTGTACTTGGAAAGTACTCTTTATCCTCATATGAAACAGGAACCAGATAATAGATAACTTGAAGCAAACCAACTGAATGCATCATAATTTCATAAAACCACACAATGAGAACCCTGCTGTATCTTCTAAAATTTCACAAGTAGTGATATACTTTCCCCCAGTGACTCACACATAGTCAGCACCCAGCTGTCTGGGTAATTGCACGTGGAAGAGATTTCTAACTTTTTTTGTAGAGTAAAAGATAATAGAAATCAGCTGATACACATTATGAATACTAAAAGATTTAATGATGTAGGATTACTCTTGGTAAATGTGTTTTGCAGGATAAACATTGTTGGAAGGAGGATATAATACTGGAATGTGTCAGAGGCTGCCACTCCACCTATTGCACAAGGAAAGCATCAGCTCCACTTTTTAAAATTCTTAGATTCTAAGAGGTGCACAGATGGAGGTTTAGTGCCAGTTTTGTTAAGAGTGAGTGAGTTGGTTAGTTAGTTAGTTAGTTAGTCAGTTAGTTAGTTAATTAACTGGAGGGCCTCACAAGAAGAGAAAGGATCAAAGGATACTTATCATAAAATTATTCCAAACTCTGCCTATATTTGAATCTATGTTGCTGTGGTTTAATAAAAAGCTTTTTCCTGCAGTCAAGGAGAAAATGAAAAAAAGGTTAAGGTTTCTGCACCCATGCATCTTACTTTAGTACAGCAAGACATCCTGATCAGTATCCAGCTCTGCCTCTTCTTAAGAGACCATCCAAAATCCGTTTAGCAAAGGGTCTAAGAACATTTGAGCTGTCATCCTCAATTCTGAGAAAGAAGAACTACTCTAGGAAAACTCTGTTACAGTGTGGAGCTGAAAAATGAGCTGCCCGTGAATGCCATCCAGAAAAGGAGAGAACACAGTTGGCTAGACCAGGTAGGCTGCTAAAGCCAGGGGAAGAATCAAACCAGAATGGAAAATGGACTTCATACCAAATAACTTTTGCTGTACCTGAGTCCCAAATCTGAACAGCCCTCATATGAACTGGGGACAGCCCTGATTTCTATTTGTCAGATGATGAAGTGCATACATAGCAGGATGTCAAACTTCAGACATTGCTTTTCCACACTTAAAAGAAAAGGGAACTATACTGCACAACTTGGTCTGCCTCTGACAGACTAGGGATGTGCAGCTCTTGTGTGCACAGGTGCTGTGTAAAAAATTTGGCCTTCCTTTGGCAGTTTTCCTTGCTATTCCTACTGTGTAAAAGCAATCTTGAAGGGATGTAGAACAAAGCTGTTGGCAATAAAGCCTGCATTTAAACTGAAGCAGAGCAAGAACCACGTGGTAAAGTACAGAACAAAAGCAAATCAATCATTAATCACTCTTATTTTCTGGAGCAAAGCATTATTGTTAATATAATTGTTAATATAATAATATGTGGCTACTCTGATAGAATACACAGACTGGAAAACAACCCACAAACATTTGCATGGTGTTAGCCATAACAGTTCTTACACTTATTTGCTTAATTGTAAGTTTGCCCCATGTTTAATGGTAGACAACTTATTTTTGCTGGTTTCTCCTTCTGCTGTCAGCAGCTGCATAAAAGTCAGCTTCTTGTTGTTGAAAAATTCAGGTAGCAATGCTATGCTAGTTGTTCCAAGCTGGATAAATTTATGAGCAATTTCTTCTTCATCTTCAAGCATTCTCTAAACACCTCCAAAAATCAGTGAAAGTTTCAGCCTGAATTGAGATACATGGCTACAGTTATTACAAATGACCTCTGACTATATATGCAATATGGTTTGTGATAAGCACCTGGCTTCACCCTATTCTAGAGCTGTTTCTCCAGAAAATAAAACTTGAATCACGAAAACTGAAAACATCAAAAATAAATGTGATAAAATGTGATAAAATGGTAGTGATCCTACTTTTAAACCAGTTTTTTTTCAGGAGCTGGTATGCAGAAAGGTGAGCATCCTCCACCATGTTTTCTTTGCCTTCTTTGCCATTTGTACCCATTGACTAAAATGTTACAATTCAGACATGAAATTTACACAATTGAATACAAATATCACAATAAAAAAGAAACTCTGTCCTATAGAATTGTTGATTTTCTCCAAAATCTTTCCAGTTTTACAAGATAAAACCCATAGTAAGATGCATTAAAATGAAATCATTAGTCATGCACTGAATCCACACAAATTTTTGGATGTTGACCTTTGTGTTTATACAAGTCTGTTTGCCTTTTTCACTTCTACAAGCACTTCACTAAATTTTTGCCTGCTTCCTTGTTGTTCTTGGCAATTACTTTTCCAAATTATCACTCACATTTTATATACCTCTTAAGAATTAACACAGATTTCAAGTCTATAAGGAGTCATTGTAGCTTGACCTGCTTGTAGAAGCTGTAGACTTTAAACTGGTAAGTGATGTATCCACTCTGCAACTTCTGAGCTAGTGACATTTTAGAAAAATGATCTAGCCTTTATTTAAAGACTGCAGATGATATAAAATTCAATGCTTCACTAGGAAAGCTATTTCAATGGCTAGCTACTCTGTGCTAAAAAGGAATTCCTCACTATTAGTCTGAATTTGGCTTATATAAGCCTACAGTGACTGTATACTGTGAAATTTCTGCCTGTTACAGATGTCTGTAGTTTAAGAAATTTGTTCCACACTTACCTACAGAAAGTAATGCAACTGCCTTATATTTCTCTTGAATAAACACCAGAAGTGGACATCAACATCAAAAAATTATTTCACAAGTGCCACACAGAGGAAGGCAGTAGGAAATCACAGTATCTGCACTTGCACCTTCCAATCCTTGTGCTCGGTTTACACATAAGAAATTCACCATGATATTCCTAAAAATGAAATGCCCAAACCAGAAAGCAATTTCAACCAATTATCCTTCATCTGGGTGTCTCAGTACATTTTTCTTACTCACTGCTTTTTAAAAGTTGCCCTCCAGTTTGTGTAGCTTATTGACTTTATTTTTAACTGCACTTTGCAGAGAACAGGGATATTGATAAGAAACTACCCTTTCACTGTTCAGTACTGCAGTGGGTTGACCTTGGCTGGCTGTCAGGGGCCCACCCAGCCACTTTGTTGCTTCTGCTCCTCAGCAGGATAAGGGAACAATATGAGATTAAAAGCTGATGGGTAGAGTGAGGGAGATCTCTCACCAATCACTGTCACAGACAAGAGAGATTAAAATTGGGGAAGAATAATTTAGTTTATTTCCAACTGAAAACAGAGTGGGATAGTGAGAAACAAACCCAAAAGTAAACACACTTTCTCACCACTCCCACTTCTTGCCAGGCTCAGATTGTCCTGACTCCTCTACCTCTGCCCCCCGCTTTCTGCTTTCTGGTAATATTCAGATCAAGATTTGCTGATTACCTCCCTTGGTTACTGCCCTTTTCTCAAATTCCTCCAGAGCCCATGTATGGCACCAGAAAAGACTGTGGTGGGTTAAGCTGATCTTCTCACAGCAGCCACCCCAGCAGCTCCTCTGCTGCCAAACTCTGCCAAAAAAATTGAATATAAATACCCTTTCTCTTTGTGTGTCATAGACAAATTTAATGGAGAAAAATTTCATGTTTTCTCTCAGTAAACATACTAAAAATCATTAACCACGTGCATATTAATTAGATTCCTTTGTATTCTTTATTCTCATACTTTAACTGTCCTCTCAGCTTAGTGACAAATGTATGTGGTATTCATATCTCTTCATTTTCCCTAGATAACTAACAACTGCATTTAGAACTTCCAAATCGTGCACCAGTTTTGTGACAAGGAGCAGCTAATCATCTTTCTGGAAATTCAATACCTTTTGTCATAAAACTTTGATAGTATTTCTTCAGACAGCTTTCGTACAACATAACATTTGATATAGGTGATGTAACTCACTATGGATAACAAAACCCAATATTGAAAATTATGCTAAAGTATAGGGACATATTCTAACTCAGAGACTCATTGATTTTTTGAAACTGCAAACATCCTCTCTGGGACAGTAAGAATGGGTTTTTTACTTTTTTTTCCCCCCTCCTCTCCGCTATATAGGAAAAGTTCATTTTCACGAACATTTTTCAGAAACTGTGCTTCAGGCAGAGGAGGCTGCATAATGTCCATAGTAAACATCCCCTTCCTTTTTCAGTGAAGGGTCTTAGCAACACAGAATCCTTGTCTGAATGCATCGAAACTCAGCAGCATTGGCACTGTTGAAGTAATAAGATTATGGCAAAAAGAAACCAAGAAAAAATTTAATGATCCTGACACCTAAGCTTATATCTTGTGGAATACAGTTTGTAGGATTTTGTCCAGGAATCTGCAGCAGTGTAGCTTTTGGCTGCACCTACCAATGTCCGTCCTTCCTTTTCCTCACTGTAAGCATCATCTTCTCCTAGCCTGTTACTGTGCCAGTGCTCTTATTGCTGTGACAAGCCTATGACCCTGTGTGTTAGCCTATGAATCATGGAGGATTCACAGTCCTAGTGTAGGGTGTCCTTGACATTTATCTTCTTCAACAAAATGAGACAGTACCATTTTTCTCCATCATGAGTGCTTGTGCCAGCTGACCTGCAGAGAATAGGAAAGAAGCTGTCTCTCAGCATGAAAACATTTGCCAAATCACCGGGCAACATTAATTTCTCTAATTCTGTTGCTCAGTGCCAGCCTTGAATATCCTACCCTACATTTAAGGACACACTTAGAAAGAACAGTTTCATTTCCATTTTATTTATATGAAATTAGAAAATATTTCTATAGTATGGAGACCAGCTATCCTCTGTTCCATGTTGGATTAGGGAATGTTTCCTATTTAAGGATGTCTTTTCAAATACATTGTCCCATACATTTCAGAGTTTTCAAAAGAAACACAAATTCACTGTTATTGGCATCAACTCGAGTTTCAAAAGCAACTTTAAAACCATTTGGGATGCTTCTACAGTAGCAAACAAAGGTAATACTTTGAAATAAAATACTCTATTCAAAAAGAGAACGGTGCATTATTATTCCAATAGTGGGAAATATAATACTCATTAGTAAGATTTTATGTCTTGAAAGTCTCTTTGTCACACGCATACTCACTGTAAATGTGGATCGAAATAACTTCATGCTGTATTCTTAAAGGTTTTCTTTTTTTTTTTAAAGTAAATGAAGGTGACATGGTATTTTAATTTCAGAAGTGTTGATTTTCCTTAGTTCTGATCCATATATTATAACCTGAAAATTATACTGTAACATGAAATAGAACTATTTATTATAGAGATGCTTAATATAGGCAGTAAATTCAAGGCAATGCTATGAATAAAAACTTAGCAAATCTAGATCTTTAATAACAGAATAAGTATAAATGTCTGAAATATACTCTGGCAGCCACATTTCACCAGACTCACACTGCAGTTTTTATTCTTTTCTGATTTCAAACTGAGGTTAGAAGAGAGCCTAAATTAAAAGAAAGAGTATTTAAGCCTAAATACCAGATTATCTTTAAGTCTTTGATGAGTTAAATGTGTATTCATTCTCTACAGGAAGCAGATACGTAATCTTCAGAGCTCACCATGAGTACAGAAAAAGAGCAGGTTCCTACCTCAAGTAGCCTATAACAGTTCATAAAATAAAGATGTACTTGATCCTGACTAGCTGGTCAGTTAGAGGAAATTTAATGTCAGTTTTCACAGGACTTCAAGAAAGTTGATAGAAACTTGATTTTTCTCTCTTATCCTTCCTCTCATTGAACAAAATATTAATTTTGTCCTTTGGTATAATAACACATGCAAAGAAGTCAGCTTTTGTGTGAAAAAGCTTCTGTGTCCAGTTGTAGCCACTTGTCAGTCGAGAGGGTGGGAGATTTGGAGCCTACTGTTACAAGGTGTCAGGGAAGGACTATGATCTTTGTTTAAGGGTATTTATTTGCCAATGTAATGTCAGTAAAGTGAAAAAGAAAAAAGAGATCTGTGTTTTTAGTGTGCTTCCAACTTCTATGTTGAGAAGTTGTAAGAAAAAACCCAAACATAACAGTCCTGCAAATAAAAAGTGACAGCTTTTGGTTTTGCCTATGGAAAAGAATGGTTTCCCAATTTGATTTGTATATTTAAAATGAAGGTCAAGTCTCTTCCATTGGAGTAGGTTTTTAGAAAGGAACAAATTTACTTCTTGCAGCTTTTTGTGCCATATTATTTTTGCACTCTGAATTAAATTCTATTTTATTTACTTTGAGCTTTATGTTTCAGTCAGCAGTATTAATTTTTATTCTTTGCTTCTTTTCAATTCTTAGTATTCAGGTTTTTGTTCATAATAATATTTCCAACCACTTTACTTTTAATTATGTTTCCAGTTTTAACTGCACATCATTTCACTTAGGTCAACTTTCCTATACATTTTACATTTCTTTGAAGGGCCTTTAGGTCTGAAATAAATCTGCTTCTTTTTATTTCTTTCTTCCCTTGTAAATTCTGCTCAATTTATTCTGGCCAGTCTGGTTCTGATTTATGTTTCATTTATTTACATTTCATTATTTTCACCTTTTAAACTTTTTTCACCCTGTTATTTCTCATTTTCTGAT
The DNA here is from genome assembly GCA_013397155.1 of Irena cyanogastra. Lineage (NCBI taxonomy): Eukaryota > Metazoa > Chordata > Aves > Passeriformes > Irenidae > Irena > Irena cyanogastra. The sequence continues at coordinate 388,190 of VWZV01009445.1, read as the reverse complement.
TCTTTTCAACTGCTTACAAGTACCTCCCCCACACCTATTAAAAAGTCCTGGTTTTTTATCATTTTAGCTTTTTTTGCCCATACTGAAAGAAGTCCTCCTTCAAATATTTTTCTTTTTTTTTAAATATACTTTGTTTTATTTTCACCTTCTTTGCCTAGTCCTTGTAAAACCAGTTGAAAACTGATGCTCTTTAAAACATGGCTTATGATTTTCCTATTATGTTCAGCACCTAGATTTTCTGTAACTAACATTTTGAAATGATCTAGAGTTTTATTGGTATCTCATTTTACAAAAGAGAAAAGAGAGGGTGGGAACACATCAGACTGGTATATTTCTTCTCACCATTTGACTATGTTAAGAATGAAAAAGGAAATGAAGATCTGTTTTCCTCTATAATAAGGTTGGCCCCAATATGGAAGAGAAAAAAGGCCTTGTTATAAAAGGAGATGTCTGATAAAAGTCGTGATGGAATATTGAAAATAACATTAAAGGCAACATTTTGGCTCTAGTATTCTTTTTTTCCACGCTGTTAAAAATGAGACAAAAATGTAACCTGGTCCTCTGTTACATTTCACACTTTTTGGAAAAGTCCTCTTGATTGAGACAAAAGTCTTATCTCATATTTCTGTTTTGCAAATCTATTTTCTGTTTTGAGACTGGATTTTATTAACTATTTCTGAAGTCTAATAAACTTTTCTTCTGCACATAATACAGTACTATATTTCCTTTTACATTTTAGTTTTACACCACTTGAAAAGGGTACAGCCTTTAAAACTGAACCTGACAATGCAGTGGTAAATACACATTGTGCAGCATGGGACTGAGTAAAATGTTCAAAGGAAAGATTCCAATTTATTTTACAGGAAGCTAAAGTGATCTCTGTTTATTATAATTACACAATGACATATGGAGCGTTCAATGATTTTTACAGGAAGTTCCTGTTCTCTTCTATATTCTGTTTATTTTAGCTTGTTTTGTATTGTCAGAATCTGTCTCTCTCTGATGTAAAAGTGGTGAATTATTTAAGCATTTTGATCTGTAACCTTTATTGGCATGACAAGGTTGGTGCACAGGTGTTCCCAGGACTACAGTAGACATTGAAGTTATATTGCTTGGGTATGGAAACATGATTTATTCAGCCTTCATGCCATGAAGCAGAAGGGTAAATGTCTGTTGATAACAAATCATTACATGAACTGCTATCTTTTGCAGCCTCCTGTATTGAAGTACATTGTTTTACACAGGATGACTCCCAGACTGGTTCCCCATTAATTGCCTTCCCTATTCACAGCAGAGATGAAATCTGCCTCATTATTGTAATTTGGTCAGAAGTACTCATCCAGACCACACAGTGAAATGTTTCTTAAGGTCAAAACAGGAAAGGCAGTTTTTGATTTTTTTTTTTAATTGTAGGATTTAATATTTGTACTTTTATAAACTGAGTTACTGTTGGCTTTTAAATGCTTATTAAAAAAGACCTAAATGAAATCATTACTTCTTTTATAGCTGCCAAGTACAGGTTTCATCCAATACAGGCTTCTGTGGACTTCAGCAAATTACATAATCTAAACCCTCAGAAATCTCATTGTTTTCAAAGGCAAAGTATTTACTTATAGTATTTACTTTTAAACAGAATGAAACATGAAATTGGTGTTCTTGTGCAATCAAAAATTTCAATATAATCGCTTGTTTTAAACTGCGTTTGATAGCAGAAAGATGAATAAGTGGTTGTTCATTTGGGTGGACAGCCTAAATCACACAGTACTTGGCTCATTATTGGTGCTAAGAAATATTTTTTATCAATGTTTTTTCAATTGATAAGTTAGTTTTCAGTTGAATAAAAGGAGCATATACTTTCCTCAGACTCTTTTGACAAACACGTGATTTTGGCAAGAATGTGGACTCCTTAGCCAACACATACACAAATTTCTGAATTTTATGGACAAAAATGTCCAGCTTTCAGTTTTCTAAAGAAGAAAAATCAGTGTTTGGATATTTAGATTTGACCAAAAAAAAATCCCATTAAAAATTGTAGAGGAAAGGGCAAAATATGCTTATGTGGAACCTTCTCCATCTTTAGTTTCCAATTAAAACTAGTTTTTTGCAATTGGTTGAGTTTATAAAAGTCTGCAAGTAATGAAATTATGCCCTGTAGACAGACATTTAGACTTGTTCAATTTCTCAGTTGTTTTAGCTGAAATCCTGAGACTTGCACATTTTATTACCAATTCACATTATTTAATAAACATTTACGTTTTATTGACCTGCCTAAATTTGGTTCCTATACCATTATTAACAATTATGTAAAATTTACATTATTGTGCTAACACATGTGAGTTCTATATTAAGAGAATAAATCATCACATGTGCAATTCTTTCCCTTTGGTATGGTCAGATTTACAGCAATTTCAGAAGGGCAAGCCTTCTTCGAGAATAAAGACTTGTACAGGTCTGAGTTCACAGGCCACCAGATGGTAAATAAATAAAACTATGTTTTCACACTCTGAGATATATTTCAGAAGGTTAATGAATAACAAATATTTATAAAACATGCAATATAATAAAAAATATGAGTTAATTTCTTTGCTTTACTTCATCTGTCGGATTGCTTGCAATTACGTGGATTACAGATTACACTGAGGAATTGTATTTCTACTCCTGAGGGTGCCTACCATGTGAGGTTAGGGTATAAAATAGTACTAAGCTCACCCTTCTGTGGCTTTGCTTACTTCTCACTCATGTATTTTTTAGAAGTAGCTGTGTACTAAAGAGAAAATATAAATCATTACAGATACGTAAACAACTGTCAACACCTTCAAATATTGAAAAATTTCAAAAATTCAAAAGTTTCTTCAAGATGACTAGGGACAAAAAATCTTGAGGAAGAAGTAATATTCAAAAAATTAAATACCTATAATTGATCAGACTAAAAGTTCTACCTGAATCCACTCATTTTCTTCATTAAGGTAATAAAAACCACATAACTAAACGTGTAAATTAATATATTACATGAGAATTTAGGTTGAAAACTTTGGTCTATGTTTCTATATATTGCATAGCCACAAATGTATAGCCAGACGGACAGAAAGCTAAACAGAAGCATAAACCAGAGACTCTCAGTGAGGGAATAATCTAACATCTCAGCAAGAAAGAGCTCAATGGAAAAGGCAGTAAAAATATTAAAGAAAAGAAAAATCTGGATAATGTAAAAACTGAAGTTTGAAGCTTAGTAAAGAGTTCCAGCAGAGATGGGAAACTAACTGTATTACATTCCTAAAGAATAGTATTGCCTGTTCTTTTGCTGTCGCTCTGGATTCCATTTACACTAAGAAACTGGAAAAAAAAGCTTTTGCTCAAGGGCAGATTTCTGAGCGACAAAGTGATAGGAAGTACTGTTAATTTTCTTCTTTGAAAAGCATCCCAATGTGCCAGAAATGCAGTATGAGAGTTTCATATAAAAAAAGGAAAAAAACTACTTTGTTTTTCACAGGAACTTTTATTTTTTGCTGTTCACCAGTCATGTGACATTTATTAAAGGGGTCATAAATATCCGCTTTGTACTGAGGAAAGTAGCTGAGTTGTCTGCAATATTTATTAAATGAATTTACTAATTAAGAGTCATATTCTTAAAGACTTCAAGATGCAACTCACCATGAAGAAATTCAGTGTTTTAACATCACTGGTTTCAAGGAGGTAAAACACCAGAGTTACAAGAAGATTCTCTTTGAACAGCTGTCAAAAAGCTGACTTCAAACCACTGTATCTGACATTTCTTCACACAGTGTACAAAGGACAGAATGCCAGGATACACAGGGCAGCCCAGTCTTTACACTGCTTAAACTTTGTGTCAGGACTATCCAACAGATCACCCTTACCAGCCTAATTTCTAGCTAGGCAAGTCATTCCCCAATATCAAACCATCTATGATTGATGTGCTGCAGCAAGGCCAACAGCAAAGAAAAAAGGGGCTTTCAAAGTTACTACTTTGTAGGAGTTGATTTAGTATGAATGTGAGCTGAAAAGGTGCTTAGCTTTTTTTAGTGTATGTGATTAGGTGAGCAAGGTATTAATGTGCTCGTGGATAGAGGATGGATGCCATCACAGCTCTAGCATCAGATGTCTTGGCAAGTTTATGAAAGGAGATTGTGCATCATCTGGATTTGATAAGAACTATTTACACAGAGGAGCAATACCATGCACGGATTAAAAAAGTGAGACACATGAATGATGTTGCAGAGTGTGCAAGAGCACACTCTAATAAACACTTTGTGGACTGGCATTTTACAGTGAACTTCTTGAATCTAAGCAGGTGAAACATAGTACACAGCATCCATCCATTAATTTTTTGTAGTGTCAACAAGACGAAAAAGAACTAGAAAGATGTTAGTTGTGCTGAGTTAATCAGTTGTGGGGGAGACTTATACCCTTTTCACTCTGAGACCTAGACACAGCACATCCAGGAAAATATCTGTGGGTCTACCTTGGATTCCCACCAAAATCAGCCTAAAAGACTTATTCATGGATAATGATCTATTGGAAGGTTAGTGGAGAGGTAACACAGGAGTGTCACATCTGGACTTCAGCTGACAGGGTCAGAAAGTACCATCTTTACCAGTCACAGCAAACAGCTCCATAGTAGTCATTGGATTTGACTTTGATCCCTTGTCTTGCCCCTTGTCACTCACCTGATTTAAGCAAACATTAACTGTTTTTTCAACCACATAGTTTTGTGTACAAGGGAAAACCAGATTATTCAGACTTTATGCAAAGCAGCCTCATCTCAACTGCTCCATTCAAGTTAGCATCATTAGTGTCTCACATTTTTTCAACCAGTATCAATGGAGTGTGCTCAGAAAAAGATTGACATTCAAATTTACGTTTTACGCTCCAAAAGTCCTTGCTCTCAGCTTTACCTACCTGTCTTTCCTACTTAGTTACCTAGTCATAATGTGCCACTCCATATAAATGTCGTATCATTCATACAGACCACTGAAGTCTGCATTACTCTGATTCATCCTGAGCTACCCTCCCTCCCAAGTTAATAAAAAAAAAAGAACAATGAACAACCCACCTCAGCAAGGAGGTGAAGATAAAACCCCTTTTCAGAAAAGGTTAGGAAAAAAAATCCCAACCAATACTCCCCCATCCCTAAAACAACCCTGAAAATTTAATTGAGCTTCATTACCTAGTTAATAGTCATCTGCCCTTTGAATCTTCATATGTATACATGGGAACATCCCTCCAAGGACCAGTCAAGCTGGCTTTTTTGATTACAATTTCCAGCAGCTGTACAAGGTAAAGCCACTGAATCACCTAGTGCTGATTCTCAGTGATTCATCACATCAAACAACAGTAAAATGAAAATAATTTATTTAGGAGTTCTCTAGATACAATATCAGTGGCAAAAGATTACAAGTGAAATAAATACAAAATGCAGGGCTTTTTAAAATGCAACTACCTCTGCAGTATTTTTGAAATGGCCTCCTTGAGACACTTTGGGAAATGTCACCTGACTAAAGATCTCCATCAACTCTGAAGACAAAACAGGCTAGAAGCTGCAAGATTTTGGGACTGATGACTGGGCATCCTCTTCTAAGTATTCCATAATATTTTTTCATCTTTAATTTGGTTGCATATCTAATACATGTATGCTTGAAGATTTACATCTTTTTCTCTTGAGTACTTTCTAGATTTAGACTGTGAATATAAATTCAGATTTCTTTGATGGCTCAGCTCATTTGACAAAATGATTATATTTTAGCCAGCTGTAGAGTCTATATAACTGCAGGTATTCTTTCATTTTCCTGAGAAAGGTTTGGTTTTCTTAACTGCTGGCTGACTACTTCCTGCCAAGCCTGGGTGGTTTAATGATACCTCTAAGCCTTGTTAGAGCTGCTATTAACATATATTAAATATTTTATGTAAATCATTTACGTAAGAAGCATTTAGCCAAAGTTTTGATTATCTAGTTTTGACTTTTTTTCTGTAAAACCTTTAGTACAGAAGCACTTAATTATTACCAAACACTTTGTTCAGGCTACCTCACTGAACCTGCACCTCTAGGATTCACTTTCTATTCAACCTCACAGCATTCAACCAAGCCAAGTGCAAGGTCCTGCCCCTGGGCTGGGGTAATCCCCAGCGTTGTTAGAGCCTGGGAAATGAAATGATTGAGAGAAGCCTTGCAGAGAAGGACTTGGGAATACTAGTGGAAAAAACACTGGATGTGAGCTAACAATGTGTTTGCAGTCCAGAAAGCCAAGAGTATACTGGGCTGCAAATAAGGAACAGACAATGGAGGTGATTCTGTCCCTCTGCTGCTCTCTTTTGAGACCCTACCTGGATAGCAGCTGCCTACAGCTGTGGGGCCCTCAACATAGAAAGCACAGCCCTGACAAACCAGGGTCAGGTCAGAGGAGCACTTCTCCTATGAAGAGAGGATGAGAGTGTGGAGGCTGTTCATCCTGGAGAAGAGAAGACTCTGGGGAGATGTTATTGTGGCCTTTCACTGCATAAAAGGGATTTAGAAGAAAGATGGAGAGAGACCTTTTACCAAGGCATGTAGTGAAAGCACAAGAGGCAATAGTTTAAACTGAAGGAGGGTAGATTTAAATGAGATAAAAAGAAAGAAGAAAGAGCATACTGTTGTCTATCACATACTCTATAGGAAGTTTATAGCAATTAATGTTCCTAGTTCTGAGTTTCCACATTTTCAGAAGATAGTGATTTTAGCAACACAGGACTGTAGTTTCTTATTTTTTGCTGCTTATCTAAGAAATGGAAGTAGTTAAGTCCTGCTTTCCTTACAATTGTTTCTGGCAATGTCTTAATGCATCATTTGCTTTCTAAAAAAACTGATGATAATGTCTTCAAAAGTAGTAAGAAACATTTTCCAGAACAAGAGTAGATTGTTGTGCAACGAGATGGGATTTATTACCATTCTGTATATAGTAAGCAACTATTTTCTTCAAATGAATAGACTAAGGAAAAAAAGTACCATGTTTCTCAGCAGTGATAAAGTTTTTCTTAGCAGATTTTCTGTGGAGATTGTGGGCTGTAGAGAGAATGACACTAAAATGAGGAAGTGCTAAAGGTATTTTATGTAGTTATAGAGTACTATTGTTCTGTTCTCCGTGCACGTAGCGAAGGACCCATAGAGAGGAAATGTGGGATCAGGCAGACTTATAAATGATTCTCTGCATTAATAGGCAGGCTTATAATTAAAGTAACCTGTAGCGGAGGGAAGAGAACATCCTGAATAAACATAAGTACATATTTATATATAGATAAACAATTATGAATACCAAAGCTAAGCTGTCCTTCAAAGTTGTCATCCAGTTTCAAGGCAAATACTTTGTATGAAATTCTACAACCGAAGATTTGATTTAGGTCCAAAAACTGATAAGGCAAAACTTATGAAAGATAAACTAATCAATGGTTATTAAACACAAACTACTACATCTTGCTAAAAGAAACCAGGAGCTTCAAATCACAATAGGCTAGGACATTATCAGAAAAGTGTCAGTATTTCCTTTTATTGTCATTTTTTTAAGCCTGACCTGTCCAGAAGAGGTCATTGCAAAAACACAGATTTTTTTTACCATTCTGCATATCTCTGTGTTGTAGCTTTGAAGTCAAACATAGTACAGATCAAAACAGAATCTGTAGTTCCCAAGACCAATGGAAGTCACATAGTCTTTCTTTAACTCTTTTTGAACTGTTTTACAAATAAGTTCTGGGAAGAAGGTTAGAATGGTGATGAAGCAGGTTGGAAAATAATTTAGTTGCTGTCTGTACAAATGGGAACTGGTTTATTTGATGTTCTAATAAAAAATATGCCTTTCTAAGCATCTATTACAGTATACAGAGACATATGTTAGTGCCCCACATAAGCTGGAGGCTCTGCATTATCTAAATCAATCTTTGTAAAGCAGGCATTTACACAATGATACTGGTCTTTAATGCCTGCTCAAACACGTCCAGATCACCTCTTGAATGCTTACCGAAACAGTGACTGCACCACCTCCCTCTGAAACTTATACCAATGCCTGAAATTTTTTTCAGTGAAAAAATTTTTTGCTAATATCTAGTCTGGACCTCTGGTAACTTAAGGCCATTTCCTTTCATCCTTTCACTTGAGACATGGCAGAAGAGATGGACCCCCACCTGGCTACAACCTCCTTTCAGGTAGTTGTAGAGAGAGGTAAGTTCTCCCCTGAGACTACTCTTCCTGGGCTAGACAACCCCAGCCCTTCCTCTCAAGATTTGTGCTCCTGATCTTCACCAGCTTTGTTGCCCTTCTCTGGAAATACTTCAGCACTTCAGTGTTTTTCTGAAGTGAGTGGCCCAAGACTGAACACTGGGATTTGAGGTGTGGCCTCACCAGGGTCGAGTATAGGGTGACAATCACTTCTCTGGTCCTGCTGGCCACACCATTCCTGATACAGGCCAGGATGCCATTGGCCTTCTTGTCTATCTGGAGACTGCACTGCCTTATTCAGCTGGCTGGGAACCAGCAGCCCTAAATCCCTTTCTGCTGAGCAGCTCTAAAGTCACTCATACCCAAGCCCGCAGCACTGCCTGGGGTTGTTGTGACCCAAGGGCAGGACTTGGCACTTAGCTTTGGTGAACCTCATACGGTTTTCCTCAGCCCATTGATCCAAGCCTTCCAGGGCTCTTTGTAGAGCCTCCCTACCCTCCAGCAGATCAACACTCTCTCCTAACATGGTGTCATCTGTAAACTTACTGAGAATGTACTCAAACCTCTTCTCCAGATCATCATTACAGATATGAAATAGGAGCAGCCCAATCCTGAGCCCTGGGGAACACCACTGGTGACCAGCCACCAACTGGATTTAGTTTCATCCACTGCCACTCTCTGGACCTGGCCATTCAACCAGCTTTCACCCAGGGAAGAGTACTTCCATCCAAGCCATGAGCATCCAGTTTCCTCAGGGGAATGCTGTGGGACACAGTGGCAAACACTTTACTGATGTCTAGATAGACATCCACTGCCTTTCCTCACCCTAAGGAAAGAGCATTTCTCTGCATACAGTTAGAAAAATCAATTTACTTCAGGGCTACACATACCAGCCAGTTATACTATAGGCAGAAGTAGACAGAGGTGTTTGAGAAACCTTACTGAATGATCAGGAAATGTGAGCACCTCAAGAAGTAGTAGAGTTCATGCATTTGCAGTAATGTGCACTTCACATCAGCAAAAAAAAATTTAGTTTTTCTGACATAATTTTCTCTTTTAGAAAACAAAAGTGTTCACACATTAAAAATGTTCAATTGAAATTAAACACATTTCAATCAGAAGAATGTTTCACTTGTTCCCAACCAGTTCCAAGCACAGCAACATCTTCCCTTGCACCTGAGAAGTCTTAACTTCTGGAATCAACTCTGGAGCACCACTGCTCCACAAAGTCTAGTACTTTTGCCTTGGTGAAGAGTACATAACCAACACCTGAGCTGGCTCACTTAAAGGCTATTTGCTATCTGTGTGTAGTGTTTCACTATGCTGTGCAGGCATTCCATTGCCTAGTAAATCTTTGTAACTTATATGATCCCTTTTCCTTGGGACCAGCATGAAACCATGCTATGTTCCAAGATCCTTTTGATTAGTTTTCCATATGAGAGCTTAAGACAAAATTACACTTGCAGAATTTGAGCTTTTAAAATATTTCTCTTCTTGGAACATATCCTAATAAAAGCACATTCTACTTTTGCTCCATTTCTATGCTGAGGTATTTATGATCAAAGCAGAAGGGTCCTGGTATAGCTTTTTGAACTGCAAGACACCTACTGGTAGAAGAAAATTGAACCAAAAATGTTCTCAAACTTGCAAATCCAACCTGTGATGTCATATGCCCAGGTTCTGAAAAAAGACTAGAAAGTCACCATAAACCACAAGATTTTATATAACTGATGACACAATTATATATTTTTAATATTTCAAGTTATAAACAGATTTATGACAATGAAGTGATTTCCACTGTGTGTCCAATTTTGTCACAGAAAAACCTTTCAAGTTTTGATGCATGGCATCTGGACGAAAGAAGACATTCAACTGATGCTGTGTTTTAAGTTTAGTGTAAGTGCAAAAGTCTCTTACATTCATGAATAAAATCAATTTTGTTGGGCAAGAAAAATCAAGAGTGGTGTTCACTTGAGATAAACTTTAACATCCTTACCTGTCTTTAAAACAAACTTTCCTTCTTCCCTTGTAGCCTTGTAGGCATATCTGTTTTCTCTAGATAATTTTATTTAAATAACATTTGTACTAGAGCTTAATATTCATAGTATGAGGCAAAAGGAATTATTGGAAAAAGAAACAGGATAAATATATTGCAAAAATTAAGCCTTGATCTGGAAAGTTCTATTGTCACAAAGGAGATTAACATAATCACTTTTGTGTCTAAATTGAAACATCCTCCCTCAAGTAAGCATACACAATTTATCATCCTTTAATTAGTTAAATATTCTGCACTCCTTGCTTCCTTATCCTGTTACCCTAAGATGTGTATACAGGTTATGCTGTGCTTCAGATTTTCAGGGGTTTATCCCCTCTAGATTTTTCAGTATTCCAGGAAGAAAAATCCTTAGATATACATATAATTTTACATGTAACATTATATATGGGCTTACAGCTCACACAGAATTTCTATGTCTTACTTTGACTTTCTGCTAGGTGGTATAGATGTCTAAAGCTGTGCAAGTTAAATAGGATCCTGGGGTAAATCTGTATATCACATATCCGATTTCTTTACAGAGGCAAAACCAAGCCTGACTCCTACCAGAAGAACATGCTTTACTGCAAAAGCTATGTCATAAGATGCCATGTCTCTGCCACCAGTCAGTGTATAGTTTGAGCCAAGAAGCATCATAGAGAATTTCACAATGATTTCAGAATATTTTTTGTTTAAAAAAAAAATTGTATGTCACAGATCTGTCTAGCAATCAAAACTTGCTTTTAGGCTTAAGGAAAAAAAAAACCTTTAAAGGCAGTGATTACTGGAAGTGTACTATAGCAATGCCATTCTTTAGAATGAGATCATGTAATTAGTGATATTACTTAATAATCATATTTTTGATGGGACCTTTAAGGGTTAGTCTAGTTTTGCTGCTCATATCTCTTACAACAGGGTCTAATAGAAAAGCATGAGGACTGGGATTATTTTGACCTGATTATTGCAATTCCTGTAGATGAATGAAGGCCCATGGCTAGAGACTATGCTAAGTGTTCTGAAAACAGAGTAAATAGGTTCTTTAACATTATAGTGATTGTAATCGGAGTGTCTGCATGTGTGTGTGTGTGTGAAAGGTCTTGGAAGGTGACAAGAGACATTACCAGATATAAAAAGAAAGCAGGAAAACAGTAAGGAAGTGTTGGCTGTCCTGGCCAATGTCCAAGTATGGGAAGCATGAACTTAGACTGACCTAATCATTTTCAGATATCTTCTATTCATAAAAGGGAAGGGTTTTAAAGAGGAATTTTTGAGGAGAAATTAGGATAGTTTTATGAATGTTTACAGGAAATTACTCCCAAGAGTAACAAGCAGCAAATAAATGTTTAAAAAATCCATCAGCGGAAATGGAAGCAAAGTTTAATGACCAGCTGAAAGAAGATATTGACTTACAAAAACTGAAAAAAGAAAGTGGCAAGAATGAAAAACTCTGTCTTGTCTTAATTAGAGAGGCCATCAGAATATGCTAGAGGCCATAAAGAGGGTGAAGACTGTGATTGGATCCAAAAGAATCACAGAATCAGAATGTTTGGAAATCAGAATCAGAATGTTTGGAAACTACCTTTGAGATCATCAAGTCCAACACCACCTGGTCAACTAGACCATGGCACTGAATGCTACATTCAGTCTTTTCTTAAACATCTCCAGGGACAGTGACTCTGCCATCTCCCTCGGGAGCCCCTTCCAATGACCAATCACCCCTTTCGTGACAAATTTCTTGCTAAAGTCCAATCTAAACCTCCACTGGTGCAGCTTTAGACTGTACTCTTGTCCAATTGCTGGTTGCCTGGGGGAAGAGACCAGCCTGGCTACAGCCTCCTTTCAGGGACATGTAGAGAGTGATGGGGTCTCCCCTGAGCCTTTTCTCCAGGATAAACATCCCCAGCTCCTTCAGCCACTCCTCACTGGACTGGTGTTCCACATCCTTCACCAGCCTTGTTGCCCTTCTCTGGACCCTCTCCAGCATCTCAACATCCTTCCTAAACTGGGGGGCTCAGAGCTGGATGCAGTCCTTGAGGTGAAGCTTCACCAGTGTCATGCACAGAAGAAGAACCCATTCCCTGGTCCTGCTGGCCACACTATTCTGGATGCAGGCCAGGATGCCATTGGCCTTCTTGACCACCTGGGCACACTGCTGGCTCATGTTCAGCTGCTGCTAATCAACACCTCCAGGTCCCTTTCTGCCTGGCTGGTGTCCAGCCACTCTGCCCTCAGCCTATAGTGCTGCATGGGGTCATTGTGGCCAAGTGCAGGACATGGCACTTGGTCTTGCTGAACCTCGTATCATTGGATTCATTCCATGGATCTCACCTGTCCAGGGCCTTCTGCAGAGCGCTCCTACCCTCCAGCAGATCAACACACACACCCCCAGCTTGGTGTTGTCTTTCCTAATGTTGAATTTCCTAATGGTAGACTCAATCCCCTCATCAATCAAGATAATGAAATAAAGATATTAAACAGGACTAAAGATATTAAATATCTTCAATAAAGATATTAAACAGGACTATGCCCAAAGCTGATCCGTGAGGGACACCAGTAGTGACTGGCCACCAATGGGATGCAACACAATTCACCACCAGAGGAATTATATGATGATGCAGATCTTTTACCAAAGCTATTTTCCCCAATATTAGGAAGACAGCAGATTCTAAAATAATGCTAGTGAAACACTGAAGCATGTTTTTATATGCATGCAGTTCTTTTCAGAATGATGTATTATAGAGCCTAGAGGCTCACTTGAGATTTGTTTGTGTAGTACATTGGCTCTGCCTTCTCCTCACCTTCTGTACTGTGCTGTATCCCACAAAGTTCCATTTCAATGAAGTATAAGTGTCACTGTTGGAATGTGCACAAGTAACAGAATACAGCACAATTTCATATCTGGAATTACCTATAAAACCTGCTCCAAAATCCCCATCTCTGTTCCAGTAAATATCGGATACATTTAAACAATGACTTTATAAAGAGACTGGAACCAGGTCTTTCTTCTTCATCTCTTTATTTTTCTTTTCACAAGTCTCATTTCAAACCACCTCCCTCACATTTATGAACACTGCTTAAGGCCTCTGAGAGGATCTGAATCTAGGCCAGAAATCTGAGCCAATGTTTCAGAAGTTGGAGGGAGATTTGCTTAGCAATGCAGGAGCTGTAGGATCCTCCAAACCTTCTCAAATATCAAATTTTGTAACAGAAAGGCAACAGATGGAATGGTGTGCAAGGGTAGTTTGATTGGGAGGTGATAAGCTAGACAACAGCAGCTTGGCATTAGGAAGATGTTAGAAGGAAGATAAGAAGATGATTATAGACTTCCAGGGAATATAAACCCTGTGTGAAAATATAGGATAGCTGGCTGGGAGCATGATCAGTAACTAAGAAAGGACAGCAGCTGGCTAATCACAGATGAGAGAGGACTGGCCTGGGAACTGCTTGTACAGTTAATCATCATGCTGTCCTAAATCATGGCACAACCAGGAGTGATGAAAAGCAGCCTGAAAAGTGCTGCCATGCCACCAAACCTGGATGTCTTCTGTCTGTGATCTAGTTTCTTCAGGCTCATGAATGAGTCAGGGAGAGTTAGGAGACCCAGGTAGTTCCATTACTGAAGTTATAGAGTTGTAGCGTGAAGTGAAAAATATTAAATATTTCAGAAAGATCACGGAGTGAGATTGGAAAAGGAAAAAACACCCAACCAGTACAAAACACAGAATATAAATTGTAAAAAATAAACAAAATTAAGCAATTTAAAACATAAAATATAAATATAGTAACTTTTAGGTTTTTTCCTTTTCTGCGCATGATGCTACTTTTGCATGTTTTAATTTGTGTTAATCCTAGATGGAGTAAAGTTGCAGAATCCTTTGTTTCTAGTGCTATTTTTTGTTTACTTTTTATAAGCAATGTTATAGAAAGTTTTTAAAGTAATAAAATATATACTCTGAGATTCTTACTGAAACATGTATTATCTTTTGCTTTAACATTACAGTTTAAGATACTGTTATTTATACAGGAATGGAATAAATTTAGCCTCCTCTCCTCTCCTCTCCTCTCCTCTCCTCTCCCTCTGTAGGTTGTATCTAACATTGTAGGATCCTCACCCAAGATCTGAGCTTTCTAGCTGTTCAGTAATATAAACAATAATGAATTCTTTTGACTAGTTCTATCCAAAATAAACAATGTGTGATACACACTAACTGCAACTTCTGTCAGCTTCTTGGATTGTCACAGCAGCTGAATGGTAAAACCAAAATGTTCTAATAACAAACAAATGGTAATGCACTATCTAGGTTCTCCTGGGCAGTTTATGGCAGAAAGAAGACTTTAAAAGAGATATATGTAATTAATGTCCTACCACATGGCTTATTTTCACAAACTCTACTGAAAAGAATCCATCAGCTCAGAACACTTGTGGTCAGATTTCAAATCCCTGTATTCACATACTGAGCCCTGTAATCAGCACTGAAGTAATAGTATTTCAAATGGAATAGAATGTGAGTTGCATTTTGAACTTGTGGACAGTTCTCTAATTATGTTCTCTGCAACTGCAGTCAGCATGAATTTTGTTTTCAGAAGAGAGAAAGGTGTTTCATAAGAAACAGCTACAAAGCTATCTGATAAATAACTGAAAACTAAAGTGATATTATTTTAACATTGTTAAAGAATTAAAAATATTTATATTTTCCAAAAAGCAAAACATTTAGGAAGGAGCTTACTAATTTTTCCAGAATTCATAGGACTGAAATGATTAGCTTGAAGCCATTTGATAGACAGAAGATATCTGATGGTAAGTGAAGAATCCCTCTCTCCATATAGTCATGGAACTTCTAATTTGCTATGCTATGAGGATATCTATTTGAAAACAAAAGCTTGCGGTTGCATCAAATTGTATCTCATCAGAATTCAATGGCATAAAAAACTCACATGCTGCTTTCTGTGGTTTTTGCAGAAGACTTGAAGAATGTAACCAAATAGCTGATGCACCTCACTTCATTCATCACACCCTACCTTCTTAGATAAAGTAGATGGAATGAAGAGGTGAAAATTGAGGCTAATTCCTACTTTCCATCGAAGAAGACAAGTAATACTTCACAGTGATTCCCAACATATTTTGTCTCAATTGTATTCTGAGCAGCTCTCAAAAAGTACAAAGAATGTTGAAGTGTTTTGCTGTCTGAACAAAATACGTACTTTTGACTGGAACTGAGGCAGAAATTCTTCAATTTTTTACTTCTGTCCATTTTTCACACCACAATCTGTTTTTCTGGGTTTTTTAACACCTATACATTTGAATAAGTTTCCAATTAATTATACACCACTTGTCATCTTTAAGAAAAAATTGTGTAAAGCTGTCGTAAGTTTCAGATCACGGCATCCCTCGTGGACAGAGTTAATCTACTTCAGCAGTTTTATGAAATATTTTTTTTGTCTATTCTTTCACTACTAAGTTTGGTGATTAGGGGAAACCATACTCTGACAACACCAAAGAAGGATAATTTTAGAATTTTTGAATAGAAAGCATAACTTTCAAGGATAGGATACATTAATTTCTAACTTTGAGTTGTGATGGCAAGATATCCTGAACTCTTATATAATTCCTACATTCATTCTCCTACTTCATTCTTGACTGTATTTGTGAGTGCAGCCATCCCATCTGTTTTCTGAGAGAATGCCTGAACTCACAATTAGGTTAAAATATGTTTTCTGTGTTATGCAGATGATATTATTCCTCTGGCCTTAACAACTGTAACAATGAGGTTAGGAGAATAAAACAATAAGAACTCCATGGTCCTTCACCACAGTTACATTTTTTAAAATACTTTTTGTCTCCTGGGAAAACGTATCTGAAAACCTGTTTCCTATGAAACTTAACTCAGCAGAAAAATAGACATAAGATGACATTTCAAATTCATCATAATTTCCTTCCTTACAAAGGAAGAAGTTGTTTTGTGCAATGGGTCTTAAAAGGCTGCATTAGACTGATGACACACTTCTATTGGGAAATGTTCATGGTAATTATATGTTTATGTTGCAGCACATTACCATTAAATCCCCCTGTACCAAGGAACAGATATCAGTAGATTAAATAGTGGAAAAAACTATATGGAAAAGGGAAGAAATTTACCATTAAATCCTGGGTGAACCAACCAAAACAAAATGGGGATTGTTGAACAGGTTAACCGTAGATAATGAAGCAGACCAGCAGAAAATTATAATCATGCTTATGGGAAAAAATCCTGGCACTGATATGTATTGATGGGTACTGATGTGTAGTCCCTTTCTGTGGTGTTAAGTTGGGTGAAAAGAAAACAAGTGGTGAAATCTTGACTGTCTCTGCAGTCTGTTTTGCTTTTTGTGTTGCTTTCATCTTGCTGAATTTGTGACTGGAAATGCCTTTGGGTTCAGTCTGAACGAAACTAAAGATAAAATTAAATTCCTGTATTGCCTTGTGAATTTTAGAGAGGGCTCTTTTCTCACACCCAGAAAGATGTTTGTGTGAAAGTCTCAGCCTGAAAGCTAGAGACACAGATTGCAAAATCACATTTTTGAACAGACTCTGACACGCCTTTTATTCCCAGAATACTTCAGTAGAAAACCACTGGATGAAAGACTGTATACAAAGCAAAAAAATCACTCACTCAAAAAACAAGTGCCAAAATGAAGAGGGTGATAGGTAAGAATAGAGGACTCTCCAATAAAAGTCGTTTATATAGGTTTTAGTAAAAAGTCAAATTACTTCATAAATACTATCAGAAAAATAATAGCTTGATAAAAGAACCTCAGATTCTCAGTTAGATGAAACAATTGTTCCCATAGAGGTCAGTAGGTGCCAAATTGTAACACTGGTGTTTAGATTCATATTCTTTGTGTGTTCATTGCCGGAAGATCAAGGTAGGCAGAAGCATAGAGCTGGAGAGATACTAGTAAGATGAGTATAGTCCTTTCCCCACTGAATAACACTGAAGAAGGAGATGAGGATGATGACCCAAAAATGTTATGAGCAGTGAAAGTAACAGGAAAATCATGTTGCTATCCAGAAGAAAAGTGCACCCATCAGACTGAAAATAAAAGAAGTACAGTTTTAGAGAAGGAAATGCTCTTTATAAATAAGCAGCAAAAACTATCTGCTCACAGACCTTCTAATTACTCTCTGGGGAAACATCTTCCCAAGGAAATATCTATCTAAGCCCACAAAGACTAAGGCAAATGCCTGGTATTGAATAATGACAAAAAAAAAGGTGCTGACTAATCCAACTTCAAACAAACAAACAAGCAATGCTCTGAGATAGGTGCATCTTTAAAGTCCTGCATTTAAGGTTCCTCCAAAGAATGGAAACCCTGCATCTGATTGTAATCTACCTCACTGTATATGAAATCATTAGATCCAATTATCACAGGATTTGAAATCTTGTCCTGGCATGATGTATTCTCTGCTGGTGGTGACCCTCCAGAATTTTCCAGCAGTTTTAGCCAAGATCAGCAGGCAGTTAAAGTTTTTGAAAATTCAAATTTTTCTTCACTCTTTTAACACTGTACCAGGTACAGAGTAGGAGTAATTTATAGAACTAGTGTTGTCAGAAGAGTTTGCAGTTGAAACATTACATTCCTGAAAATTCAGAAGAAAAAATGGCGATAATATTAAAAAAAAATGGAGCTGAGCTCCAGTTGAAATGGGTGTGCATGAAAACAACTGAAAACATTAGTATCCTAACAAAAAATATGCACAGCCAAGTGTGAGAGAGTAAAAGCCTGCTGCTAGCTTTGCTACATCTTCCTGCCTCTCTTTG
>VWZV01009445.1:256806-365659 GCA_013397155.1 Irena cyanogastra | reverse complement strand
TTGAAGTACTTTTCTTTCATAACTTAATCATGTCCTGATGCAAATAGAAATTCATGGAGTCATGGAGACATTTAAATTTATAAAGCTCTAGGACAAAACCTTTACTTACTTTTAGACAGCTGAAGAACAGAAAAAAACCCCAGCTAAATAAGTTACTCTCCCTAAGTTACACAGCACTTCTGAATATGCACAGTCATGAATGCCTTCTTGTCACTTCAGCACAGCTCAGTCTGAAAGGGATGACACTGCAGCATGTGGTAAACCTCAGGATACTAACTCTAGACACAAACATTACAAAACCTTTCCTTGTCTAAGAACAGCTGCTCAGGAATGGTGCCACTGCATTGATAGGCACACAGTAGAAAATCCAACAGGTCTAATTTCTGCTCTTTCTTGCCCTAGTAAACACTGAAAATTATGTCATCCGTTTCTCATTTAGCAGACAGAAAAACCTACCTAATGTAAACAAGGCAAGCAAACCCACATTTTTAACAACATGCACTAGCTCTGAGGCTTTCTGTCATTCTACAATGTAAAGAAAAGCACCCTAAATAGCCAACAATAATCCCACACTCCATTTCCTACATATTTTTAAGTAAGTTTACTAAGGTCTGTACATTTCAATCTGTTACAAAAACCCCAAATAACAGCAGATATTACTTGGGGATTTGTTTCAAAACTGAACAGGCTGTACAATAAAAATATTACAAAAAACCAGAAAGTTTTTAACTACATGGATTTCAAAATTATATTAAAATAGGTTCTGTTTTAGATAAGACACTTTTTCAGAAATAAAGAATCTCATAATATCTGTTGAATTTTTCACCCTTCATCTAATGAATGATCTATTGATATTTCCACACTTCAATAAATCTTTGTGGTCAAGGGTTTTCAGTTTACTTGTAAAAAACGGGCCTAGGATTCAACATGACACAACACTTTTACTGAGTAAAGAATAACAAATTGTGAGTACAGTTTCAAGTCAGAGTTTAAAGACAGCTGTCTTTTTGTTCACATTAAAATAATCAGACTCATACAGGTTTTCACAGTAGTTGAGGCGTGGAGCCTGAAGCCATGTGGACTTGTCTAGTTTGTTATTCTGTATGTCAGTGCCAGTGACAGAAGTCAGGGATTCTCACTTCCAAGAAGAGTGGCAGGAGTGGATCACCATCAGGAGAAAAAAGTGGCACAGAGAGAGTCTGCTGCCATTTTGTTCTTTGTCTCATGGATCAGGTGGCACTGGGTAGATCCCTTGGTGAGGATTGTTTGGAAGTAAATCACCTTCTTTTGCACTTTTATTGTTAATATTGTTGCTGTTACTGTTTGTTTTCTTAACTCATTGCTGTTTTCAGTAAATTGTTTGTATCTCAGCTTGGGATCTCTGCCTTTTTGTCTCTCACCGAAGGGGCTGGGGGAAAAGAGGAACTCACAGTTTTCCTTTTAATGGGAACACTAAATTAGGGAATGCCATTCCTAAACCACAGCATGTATACATGCTAAAATGGCCTTGAACAATGAATTTTTTCATGGTATATACATTAGCATAAGCCTTTTCTCTCTTAGAGTGTATTCTTCCTCCATTTTCCTTCCTTTCCTCCTTTCCTTTTAAATTTTTTTTTTTTTTTTTTCTTTCTCTTCTTCCAAAACATCATTGTAAGCCTCCCACAAACAGGGAAATGCAGTGAGGCAGTTGTCTTCACCTTTGCCTGGTCACTGCAAGATGAAGTGATTTCAGTAGTTGAGACTGTACAAAAAGTGGATGGGAGTCAGATTGCCTCTTATTCTGCTTTCTATTTTTCCTGGTGCTATAACCTCATCTGGCAAACAGAGACAGCTTCACTTGTGTAACTTCTGAAGAGGCTGAAAGCCTCAATAAAACCCAAAGCTAGCACTGGATAGCTGTTGCAGAGATCAAGTATATTCTAACAAAAAGTATGAAGTCATTGAAGACATTTATGGGACAAAGAAAATTAATTTGCATTTTGAAAACCAAAAGGATTCAGATGAACGAGAATTAGAGTAAATTGGGCAAGAAGCAGATTTTCCATTTCACAAAATTTTCCATGGTTTTTATGTCTTGTCAAATCAAACTAGAAACATTTTTAAAAGTCCTCCAAAGCAAGTTAAAACCCAAAAATGTCCAGGTCCATAAAATCAACAAATTTTGGTAGCATTGAAATGTTGAATTAAATTTTTATGATTTTAAATTAATTTTAGACCTACACCTAAAGTTTTCTATTTCTGAAATATGTTTAACTGAAAAAAGATCCGAAACATATCCTATTTACAAAATATGATTTACAAAAAATGATGAAAATTACATTATTTGTGCAAGAAAAATTTGAAATATTTCTGATCATGTCTATCCTGATATAGTATAAACAGCTACTTCTGTCAGTAAAACGGAAAAGATCTTCAGCTGATTGTTTTGTAGTTCAGTATACAAAGAGGTATTTTTCCCACCTGGATTGAGCCACTCAAGAAAACATTTTGCATGTAGTAGTGTTGGAACATATGCTTTAATAGTGAAGTGCTGCACCTTTCCTTGACTGAATGTAAGTAGAAGTGACTGACATATCATAGGCTAGTAGTTACTAGGGCAAAAAGAAGGCTTCCCTTAACACCCTCACCATTACACAGCTTTCTTTTCCCTTCCACATCTCACTTGCAATGTTATTTGATTTCATTAACATAGGAATAACCATATGTGTCAAACCATATGTTCCATTTTTCAAATGAAAAATTGGCCAAGATTAATAGCAAAAAATAAATTTGTGGTTAAATACATAAATTTAGAAGTTAAATGTCAGGATTAGCAATAAAATTTCAGTTTCTGGCATTTTAATTTTTTTTTTTTTGCTTTTAACTGTGCTGCAAACTGTGACATCAAAATGCCTGCATCCTTGGAATGTGTGCCTATGACAAAAGCTGAAATAAAGAAATAAGAATGTCAATGAAGAAACAAATCTGATCAATCTGTCAACCAATGTATTAGTCCTGTGTACTGTTTCAGTTCCTGAAATGGGCATATGTCTTATCTGTGACCTAATTGCATTAGAAATTAAGATTGAGGTGCATGGGTTTTCCCTCCTTTATCATATCTGAGTTTCCATGGGAGTAAAATCAAGCTGTGCACATCAGAAATCACGTGCCCTACTTCAACAAGTTCTCTGATCTGAGTAATCTGGGCCACAGGATGATCAAGCACAACTGACAAAACCTGTCACATACTTATTGATTGTTTTGGCTTAAATATGATTAGTATAATCTGCCAAACTAACTACCGTACTATATCCAAATTTGAAAAGAAAGGGAACACTGTGGCTTTTTCACATAATAATTTCTGCATTATGTCTGTTAGGCATAGTTGGTTGCAAGGGTATCTTGCTATATGAGGATTATTATCAAATAACTTTCAATTTTTACTTAGCGAGTAAAATGACATTTGCTTGTCACTGAAGAGCTTCTTAGCTCAAGATGTTGCAAATATATTGCTCTATCTACCCCATGTGCCTTGTTCCAAAGCATCTAATCCACTTAATCTTAATCTTGTATAATGACTTCAGAAATACTTTGACAGAGGTAAGGATTAGAAGTCTTTATGCACAGTATTTGAAGTGAAAGACATGTCTAAACAAGAGGGTTTGGCAGAGGACAATTCAGAAATTCTGTAAGTAAAGAACTACCTTTTTTAGGACAAAACAACTAACAAGTTTTGGCATATACTTTGCTTCCTCATGGATTTTCTCTGTCAAGAGAAACATATTAGAACCAAGTTCTTCAAATCCAAGCTAGGATTTTGGAAAACGAAAGGACATGGAAGATTTCTTTATATCCTTCTATTTTTTTTTTTAGTTTTTATTTTTGAAAATACTGAACATATACTCTCCTAACATTTTGTTTCATCGACTGAGTTTTTTTAACTATCACCTGTAAAACTGATACATTAATCTGGTTAACTTCTGGCTACCCAAATGATTCTGTGAATACTCGCACTTACAAAACGTGCTCATAAATTGAGGTACTGCATGCCAAATTTCAGCCCACAGGAAACCCTCTGTTGAACCTTAACAGCAGATTGCAGTGATGCAGTTATGCCTGGAACAGTACTATGAATGTTGACACCATACTCTACTTGGAGGTTGTTTCGGCCTGAAGTCTTTCATGCATGATGGTGCAAGTTTCTGCATGCAGAAGTCCCAGGGAATCTTATTGGAAGAGATTACAGGATTGAAATTATGCCATGTGATGGGAAGGTTCCTCAGGGATGAAGAAAATGTGGTTTTTATATTTTACTGAAATACAATGAACATATTGTATTACATTGCCCTATATAGAAGAAAACCTTCAGTACTGAATTATTTGTTCTTTTTGGGGTGGAGGGAGGAGGAGGGAGACAGTTGGGCAGGAGACTAGGCAAAGACAAATGTACAGTTGCCAACACATATGGAATCACAACATTGTTGGCAAAATGAAACATCATGCAAACTGCAGTATGAGTTTCATTTAGAACTTTTATAAGGTACTGTGTCGGTTTTGCACTCTTTTTGGTAGCGGGGGAGCCACAGAGGTGGCTTCTGTGAGAAGCTGCTAGAAGGTTCCACCATGTCTGGCAGAGCCAATCCCTGATGGCTCTGAAGATGGACATACCACTGGCCAAAGCTGGGCCAGTAAGGGAGATTGGTAACGCCTCTGTGATAACATATTTAAGAAGAAAATCAAAACAAAAAGCTCAGTTTTTTCTTCTAGTCAGAGAAGAGGA
The DNA here is from genome assembly GCA_013397155.1 of Irena cyanogastra. Taxonomy (NCBI): domain Eukaryota; kingdom Metazoa; phylum Chordata; class Aves; order Passeriformes; family Irenidae; genus Irena; species Irena cyanogastra. The sequence goes on along the minus strand of VWZV01009445.1, from coordinate 360,897 downwards.
GGAGGTGAGAACATGGGAGGGAAAACAAGATGGCAACAACAAGGTCAGTGGAGAAGGAGGGGAGGAGCTGCTCCAGGTGCCAGAGCCAAGATTTTTCTGCAGGCCATGGTGAGACAATGGTGAAGCAGCTGCTCCCTGCAACTCATAGGGATCCACGGGGATGTAGAGTCCCATCTCCAGCCCGTGGGGATCCATGGAGATGTAGAGATCCATCTCCAGCCCATGGGGATCCATGGGGATGTAGAGATCCTCCTGCAGCCCATGAGGGAGGTGCCCTGGCTGGAGCAGGTGGATGCCTGGAGGAGGCTGTGATCCAGTGGGAGACCCGGTAGAGAGAGAGGGCCCTGCTTCCAGGCTGGAGCAGCCTGTCCTTGGAGGACTGCAGCCCGTGGAAAGAGAGATCCATGTCAAAACAGTTTTTGGAGGACTGTGTACCCGTGGTAGGGACTGATGTTGCAGCAGTTCTGGCAGGACTGCTGCTCGTGAGAGTGGATCCATGTTGGAGAAGTTCATGGAGAGCTGTGTCCTGTGGGAAGGGACCCCACAGTGCAGCAGGGAAAAGACTCCTCTCCCTGAGCTGTGGAAGAAAATCTTCAGGTGACAAACTGACCAAAATCCCCACTCCCTGTCTCCCTGTGCTGTCAGTGGGAAGGAGGGAGGGGCTGGGGGGAAAAAAGTGCTTTAAGGGCTTATTTTACTTCGCATTATCCTCCTCTGATTCTGTTAGTAATGAATTCACATTGTACTTTTAAGTTTTGCCCTTGGAGTGTTTTCTCCCAGTCGTTATCTCAGCTCATGAACCCTTTGTTAATTTTTTTTGTCACCCAGCTGTGGCGAGGGAGAGTGAGTGAGTGACCTTCATGGGTGCCTGGTATTTGGCCAGTGTCAATCTACAGCAGGTACAAGACAAGCTGAAAAACAAGAAAGCACAAAAATTAAGCCTTGTTTTTTAAAATTTCTCCATTCACTTGGTTTATATCACAAGTACTTTTTTACTTTTAGCAGACTCCCAATAATATCCTTAATTCTGTTCATTCAAATTCTTGTAAAATTTTCTGGGTGTTATTCAGTGTTCATTTTTATTAAACCAATAACTCTTTGGCTGTTTTCAAACTGTGATGTCTTCAGTCCCATCTGTTCTAGTAATACTTTAAAACCTTTGATTTGCTTACATGGTGATTTGGTTTAGGCTTGACCCCAGGCTGGGAGTTTTTTTAAGTAAATCAGATGATGTAAATAAGAATAGTTAAACTACTAGGGGATGGCTGAAATAGTCAACTACATGCTTCAGGTTTTGCTTCCTAAGCAAGGTAGAAGATCATTTGCAGATTTGCCATGACATTTTCTTATATAAAAAGGAAAAAAAAATTTACAAATGTTCATGCCTCTTTCAAAGAATTTCCTTAAACTTTTTCGGATGTAATATTGATTAAACAAAACTGTCTTAGTAATTATTAGGGCATCTGTTGTGCCATGATCCTACCCTGTTACGTTGACTTTCTCCGGTAGACCCTGTTCCACCTTTGGATTGCCTGTCTGCAGCTAGGTTGAAAAACGTTCAGAAGGTCTGTGCATCTCTGGAGACTGGATCACTGTTTTGAAATTTCTGCTTCCCCTAGTGAGACGCATCTGATAGCTCAAAGAATTCAGAGCTAGACTGAAAGGAGATATAACCTAGGGATAGAATTTTAAATTAATAGACATTTATATGATTGACTACAGGTTTTTGATAATGCAAACAGGTCTCAGCCACAAAAGCCAAGACTTCTAGCCCACACTTCTTGCATGGAAAAAAAATACCTTCCCCCTCCCTGCTCGCCACTCTCCCCTCCCAAACCTGTCAAGTTATCCATTTTGAACTTTGCATCAGTGTGGTCTAAAGTCTTTCCATAAGTGGTGAGGTTCTGAATGGCTTAGGAAAGGAGAAGGAAACATTGTGACCCCTTGCACTTTGAAGACCTCTTTAGTAGGCGGGTAAATGATACCTCCTGTGGTGGGTTCCAGCGTAAATTGCTAACCTACTCCCAAGGGAACAGGAATAAAACCAGCACTTCTGTCAAATTAAGTTTAACAAAACAGTCCAATTTTGCTGAAAGCAAGGTTTAACTGCCAAAGATCTACAGCGGGCTTTGGAGCTTCACATCATAGCTCAGCTTGTTGGCAGTCATAGTCAGCCTGGGTCCAGGTTAGGTAATGGCATCTCAGTTAACATTTTCCTGGAACACTCCTAGTGCTCCAAGCATTTCCTGAAATATGCTTCAAGCTCTCACTGGTAATGGATATCTAGCTTAACAAAGTCCAGGATACTATCAGAAAACATCTTGAATTTGTGCTTAGTATCTCCATTTCCAAGCTGCTGGCTTTTCTTGCATCTGCCAGACATGACATCAAGACAAACACTGGCTAACCAAGCAGGGGAGGAAGAAAAAGTTGTTTACCCTTTTTCTGGTCTGGCCCCACTTCCAAATTTGTTCAAGGTGTCCTTGTGTTCCTGCTTGAAGAATGACAAAAGGAAGGAAGACTCAGCTGCAGAAAAGGAGACAAGGCCTGCGTGCCAAAATTTCACTGCCTCCTGCTTTTTGTATTGACTCCATATTTGAGAAGTAGGGGGAAATTCTTGTTTGGATATCTGCCTTTGTGGTTTAGCTGGGTTGGAAATGGATGAAGCTGGTAAGTCCATGGGCCAACTCTTCTGTTACTTAAAGTACTGAGTTAGATGCACTGCAACACACTGTAAAAGGAGGGACCTCAATCCTCATTTTCCAGATGAGGACCAAACTATTACTTAGAAAAGTAATTAAATTCACCACTTGTAATGGAGCTCTTCCAGAAGTTCTAGGATCTATCTGAAGGTGCTATTCCAAAAACCTGGATTGATGGTTCACCATTCTCTCCATCTTCCCCAAATAATTAAAGTCTGTGCAGCTTATAGGAGGGCCCTTTTTGAGTTTTGTGGATATTTGATATTCATGCTGAGATACCTTTTTCTTCTTGCACATGGTAGAGGAAATTTATATATACAGCATGAGCTTCTATGCATTGACTCTCTCAAGTGCATTACAGAAGATTGCATTACAGAAGTGATATGGGAAGTGTTGCATTTCCATCTGTATGTCATAGCCAACTTTTTTGCCCTTTTGTCCTCCTTTGATGTCCTCATTCTGCACTGTTGCCTTCAACATGGAGCAGGGAAATGGCCCACACCTCTTTTTGTGTCTACTGACCTTCCTCAGCTGTACATTTTCAGACTGTCTTAAATTTATTTCTATGTTATCCTCAGTGCTATACTAATAAACAGCATTTGAGCCTCTCTTATAACTCAACCCACATAATTTTCCATGTTAGAATACCTTTTAGATAATTTATAGATGTCGTAAGCTGAATTACACTACTAAGTATAACTTTCTGGTTATAAATCTCTATAATTGTTATTTTTCTTCTTTGCCCTATCTCAACTTTTACTCTTATCACCAAGAATATGGAATTCTTTATCCAGATCAGTGTTTATAGGATCAGCACCTAAACCAATATTAATATCTGATAAATATATTCTAAAATGGCAGACTCCACCAAGAGAGCTAATAAGTAAAATGACTTCAAGTTGCTTCACATACTTCCCAGCTGTTTTCTCCCACAGAATAAATAAGTAGTTCAAAGTTGCCATTTTTTTTTTAATTACACAGAGGGATAAAATCTAATTGATTTTGAAATTAATTAGGGAGATAATTATAAATCAGTCAGTACAACAGTGATGAATTCAAAATAATTTTGGTACTATAAAAAATGTCATGCCACTAATAACAAAGATTTCTTCTACAAGATAAAATTACACTGTATTTTGGATTAGAAAGGATATTCATGATATATTATATATTTGAAGCTTAAATTAAATAAGTATTTTGTAAGGTAGTAGTGATAAATATGCAACCACAACACATACAGATAATCATACCAACATGAAAGATATTTCCAAGTATCAAATAAATAGTCTGATTTACAATAAATCCCCATATTCAACTTCTAAAAAACAAAACCTCTTCATCTTGAATCCAAGTAAATACATTGGACAAAATATGTGAATGGTTATGGAAGATCTTTAACAGTTTCCAGACAAAGCTCTTTATGTGTATAAAGAGAAAAAAATTAAGACCTGATTTAAGGTTTCCTTTAAGAGTGCATGTTTTTTGTTTGTTGGTTTGTGGGTTTTTTTTAACTATGGAATGTAACATAAGAAGTCAGAACCTGAAAGCTTGACATTTGGTTGTTTTGTTTCAAGCCTTTCCATTCCTCCATGTTCCACAGGGAGAGGAAAAGCTTATATTCTCTCTGTCTTCCTGAAGCCTTTCTGTAAGTACAGTAATCTTTTTAGATATTTTAGACTCGTTGCTGTAATCTGGAATTTTATACTGCAAACCAAATGAGTTATAAGCCATGTCAGTTTACTAAACTAAAAGGCAAAATTGTTATTTATGTATGGATGTATCATTTTTAACTCCCTGACCAATAGAAAAAGAGTTCTCAACTTTTTGTTCACAACACTTTTATGCTTCTTAACTAGCTGCCTATCAGTGTGAAGCATACTGTCAAGTACAAATAAATTAGAATATATTTACTTTAGCTGGCAGAAAATTTGACATGGTAAATGAGTATTATTTTCACCTGCTTTTGGAAGTTTCTCTTTTTGGTTTTTTTTTTTTTTTTTAGCGTTTAATTTATTCCCTTTCTTCGCCTGTCTCTTTGTTGACATTTCCTCCCTGATTTTGGGATTTCAACATGAATAATTTTTGCAAGTTTTGGTCTTTTTTGCTGCACCTCCTTTCATCTCAGTGTATTTGCTTGTAGTCCCTCTATTTGCAAATTTCCTTGTTTTTTTTAATTGCATTTTATTTGATCATCTCTCCTTTCCAGAGTGTTTGCCACACTTGGTTCTCTGCTTTAAAGTTTTTTCAGGAGGAGTTTTGACTCCTCCTTATGTATTCCTTAGTATGGAATTACTTTTGTGAAATGCTGAGAGACTGGATGTGGAAATGGGATCTAATACTGGGTCTCGTAGTCAAAAAATGGTCATTCTCTGCTGCTTTTTTAAAAAGTACTTGTTCTATGTATTAAAGGGTCTTTATTCCCATCTTTTAACAATGACTTATTTATTTGTGTCTATGTTTATTCAGGTAGTCTTCATAATCACAGAATTACAAAATACCTATGTTTGGAAGGGACCATCTCGTCCAACTTTCCTGCTTAAACATGGCCATCCTAGAGCACATTGCACAGGATTGGTTCCAGATGATCAGATTGGATGTGAAGACATAGGTAGACATAGTTTTATTACTTAGGTAAGTTTTTTAAATCTTATTGAGCCACTAACTAGTTTGCTCTTCTGATTAATTCCATCTGAGCTTGTTAACAATACAGAATCTGAAAGTACCATTTTCGAGTTGAGAATTAGGAATATGGGGATGTCTTTATTGCTGTTTAATTTCAAGACCAAATATTGAAGAACTACATTTTAGAGGTTAAATATGAAAACTGTATTTCTAAGTTTAGCTAGAGAATATAGATCAGGAAATCACACTGGTATAGGGTAAATAGGACACACAGTGATTTATTTCTAAAACTGTAATCTCTAATATTCATGGATTGTGTCTGTGCAAAGGAAGTATTCCAAACCAGACATGTCAAGTATACAATCTATGTACATTGACTGAAAAATTATAGCAACACTAAAACTGTTTTATATGGCATAGAATTCATTTAGCACGAATAGAGTGTGCAGAATCAGAAAATAATGTTATTATAGATTTTAAGAAGCTGGTGGAAAGGTGTTTTTTCATGCCACTAAAGAGAACAGAAGTCCTTTAAGAACTTTTGCAAATTAGGAGACAGTTCTCTTTACTTACTCTTTCACACAAAATAGTTCAGAAGTCAGTATTTCAGCACTGCAAATGGTGGTTGTCTGCAGAGAAGTAGAACATGCCCAAAGCTGTAGAATAATACTGACCACCAGTTCTAGCTGGAGAAAAAGGGGATATCTCTAGAGCTTGCCCTGGAACTTTGACCAGTGTCATGGTACAGGCACTTTATGTACTAGAAGATCAGAAGATCATAAAATTCCTGGTCAGAACCTGGTGAAGAAATTCCCATTCTTCACCATTTTGAACAAAGGGAGAGAATGATAGTTAAGGGCTCTAGCAAAGCTTGCATCTGAGGCTTGTGTGACCAAGGTTGTCAATTGTCCCTTTTCGAGGTGTATTTTGCATCTGAATCTTTTACAAAAAAATTGTGACTATTTTGGGATTTTTCCTGTAGGACTAAATATATGTCACCTTCTTATGAACCGTAGTATGCAAAAAAGGGAGTCAACTACTAAAAAGTAGATGTAATTCCTTAATGGGGTTTACATTAATTTTAAAAATACATATGTCTGGAGCTGTTAACTATGATTTTCTGGAAATGTTTGAGTTTTGACAGCAAAGATAGTTAAAATAATTTATGTTTTTTATTTTTCTGTGAAATATTTGCATTAGAAAGCATTTTGTGAACATATACGTTTAGCACTTCCATGGTTTTGTGTGAATAAAATATGATCTTTGAATGACTGAGTCTGATCCATGAAGCTGTGGTATGTTTTAGCACAAAATAGAATCTGAGTTTTTGTCCAAGTTCCTACCCATCCAAATGCAACTCAAAGCAATATTTAAAAGCTTGAGCTATGATGTTTTAGTTCACCACACGCAAACTATTATAATTAAATATATTGAATTAACAAGACAGAAAAAGAGTCTATGTTTGGAAAAAAATGGGAATGATGACGCACATTCAGGCAGAAAATACTCAAGTTAGCCAATGCTAATTTTAAAGAAAAGAATTGCATCCTCCTTGCACATGCTTGGCTTATAATTGAAAAATGTATATTTGTATTTTTCTATCCATCATGCAAGTATTAACTTAGCAAAAATTGATCTCTGTTGGATGAGATATTTGCACTGTAGTAGAAAAACATATCTTGGTGGGGAGGATGTCAGGTATGGTTAAGAAAAAACAATGGGCTTATGTTTTCTTAAGAAAGTATATGATTTTCCTTAGTGAATTTATTATAGTAGAGTTGGTAAATGTCAGAACTTGTTTAGGTAAACGTTTATTTTCTATGTTCAGAACTGTATCTGTAAGGATTTTTGGTAGCTAATTTAACTCATCTTTCTGAATGTATTCTGGAAGAATCAGAAATTCCTCATTATCAATATTTTTAAAAGAGTAAATAAATACCCTGAATAGGTCTTGTCACCTTAAGAAAAAACTATAGTTGTAATTTTGCAATTCCTTTTGTCACATTTTTAATACTTTTGGGTTATTTTTCCTTTCTGTGGATGTAGATCCCGTTGTTACAATCACATGCGATGAATATTTAAGCTATTTTTAAATCACCTTGGAAATACCTCGGATTGTTTTGTCTCGGTTTTGTGTGACCCTGGTTTCCACAGATCAGCTCCCTCCTTTCATGGCTGTCATCCAGCTCCTATCCTAACCTTAAAGGCAGGCTGCAGGTGGGACCAGAGGCATTGCAGAGGTGTCCTGCACTCCAGGCCAAATCAGCCTTAAGAGAAGACCCACAGAACACCAAGGTTTATTTTCACAAAATTTTAGTTATCTAGGTGCCTGTTTATTTTCAGTTATCTAGGTGCCTATTTGGAATTTAGGAACAATCAAGCCTTGATAGCTAAGCCATCCATCTCACTAGCTAGTCTTCATTTAAAAGTCATTTACAAACACTTGTTGGCTGTGATTTGCCTTAAAAGTCCTTGATGAAGACATAGGATGCTGGCTTTTGGACACTTGTTGTCCACCAGGACATCCAGGTCCTTCTCTGCAAAGCAGTTTTCCTGCAGGTCAGCCCCAGCCTCTGCTGGTGCCTGGGGTTACTTAGTACGATTAAAGGATTTCAGTGAGAAATACCTGGTATAAAATCAAAGAGCCAGAGTAGTTAAGATATAGCAAAAACTCTGATGTAAGATTTCCCATTGCTATAAAACCAGGTATATGCCTAATATATATAATTGAGAATAAAATTTCTCAGGCATTTTTACAAATTAGTTTGATTAATAATTTTTGAGAAAAATAAGAGACTTTCAAAATTCAGGTATGTATGCAGGTAGAAAAAACTACTCTCTCACATATGCATTGCAAAAATGTGATATTTGTGACTTACTGAGAGTTCAAAAGCACCACCATTTTCAATAATAGGGTAACAGTCAGTTCTCTTAGAAAATGGCCAGTTACTGCAGACTAATGTCTGTAGCAAAAGTTAAACATGCATGTCATTGGAAAGAATTTCCCATATTTCGCAAGCTTGATCTCAAAACTTTTCACAAACTACAAATACATTATTTCATTCCCACTCGGGACAATATTATTACATTTGGAGAAGTTAGTACATCATCCCTAAAGATACTAATTTTCATTGAAAATATTTTGCAAAATCAATATTTTTTACAGTCTTGGGAATTGCTGACTTAATCTGCACTAGAAGGACATGAAAATGGACTTAAGTGAATGCACATTCATAGTTTTTTCCCTCCAGAATAAACAATTCTAAGGGTTTTTGTAATAATTACTCAGAAAACACCAGTAATCTCGCCAACTAAAACAGTAGACATAACCTGTGTTTACCCTTTATCTAACAAGAAGTGACTTTGTTCAAGAGCATATTATTGCAATGTTTTTCAACGCTGATTGCACGATACCACTTAAGGCAAACAGAAGTGTGAATTTTAAGTTCAGCTTTCCCACAAGTCCTTATTCTTCTTTTCCCTCTTCTTCCTCTTCTTCCACTTTCTCTTCTGTTTTCATCAGAAGTAACATAACAATATCACTTTTATTTACAAGGGAAATTTCTATTGATTTGATTTACTGAGAAATTATTTCAGATCACTTATTTCCTGTTCAATATGCTTGTATCACTTTAGTCTGTAGCTAGTCTTGTCAAGAAATAGACTAGGAATAACAAGGTGCTTGCTGTAGATTTTAAAATCCAGTTGCATATTCTGAGTTTGATATTTTGCAGTAATAACATGTCTTTTAAGGTTTAAATTCCCTTTGGGATAATGCTATTCATTTAAGGGCAATTCAGATGGGAATAAAAGTATGGTTATCTTTTCCTCTGCTGGTTAGTAAAACTGGTGTTTAAGAAGAAAGAAATTTTGAGCCTAATGCTGATAAGTGCTGTTGATCAGCCAGTTGTCAACTTGGCAAAGCAGAGCACTAAATTGTCACTCTGTGGGATACATTGGCAGTAACTTAATTGTCTGAAGGTATAAATCTAAATAATTCCTTTTGTGATTCCTCTATTATTAGTAATGAGACGCAGACACTTAAAGAAACAGAAGCAATTAATCTTAAAAGCTTCTCTCTCCACTGAAGATTAAAAGAGGTATTCACCTCAGCTACATGATTTTCAGATGTCTGAAATAGGGAAAATGAATGCAGCTTACTGCTTCTTTAAGAATTTGGTGCTGGGCAAGGAAGATAATATGGTGTAACAAGTTCTGTGTACATCCCTTTCCTTTATAAAATGGTGATCCATAAGCACAAATATTTTCAGGCCTATTTTATGGTTTAACATCTGATTTCTGCTTTCAAGTGTCACTTTTATAGCTATGTATATTTTATATATATATATAATATACAATATATTAAATTCTCTGACGTATAACATCCCTCAGAAGTGAATTTTATTGTGGGATCTGGAAAGCCTGTGGGTTGCACTCTTCCTGTATTCCCACATGTTAATCCTTCCCTTCTGATTTTGCGATGAATCACAGAGTGATAGCTTTCTCATGGAAGGAGACAATTTTATGGCCTCTGTGTATGTTGCAATACCACTTGAAAAACATAGTACCAGGCTGCTATTTGGTAGTGCTGTAGTATATATATAAAAATACAGTGTTATAAAATATATAGAATGGAAACTCTGCAACGTATGAATAATTTTCAACCAAGCATGTGTCTTTCTGAGTCAAAAGAGAACATCTAACTGGAGCAGAACCAGAGTATCAGGGAGCTTAAGAACTGACCAGCTGCAGACCAAGGGGAAGCAAAAATGGAATTTATCTAAGCAATAGATAATTTTAATTTTTTTTCCCTCACATAATATGCAAAAAAATTAAAGATGTTTATTTTCAGCAGAATACGATATAAGGTAGAAGGCCAACAGAGCTGTTCCTTCTCAGTTTGATTGGTTGCATAGGAATCTGTTTAAATTCTCAAAAATAACTAGAGCTATTGAAAAAAATATTCCTAAAGAACATTTCCTCTGGCCCCCAATACACAAATATTATAGGACTTATAAGTCTGTAAGTTTGTGACTATGCACTTGTTTTTCACCAAGTCAAAGAAAGTAAATTCTGGAGATCTCTATAGAAAATGCAGTAAGTTGTAATCAGTGACAAGAACTATCACTGCCTTTTTTTATAGCATGATTGTTGTCAAAATTTTAAACTATGTATTTATTTACTTTATAATTTCAGAGACAATAGAGAAAAACTGAACTGAGTACTTGCATATGATGTTTTAGCTATCGTATACTTGTATCTCTCCCCTATTTCTGCCACATAAACCATGTCTAGGCTTGCAGCTCTGCTCCAAATTCTAAAGAAACATATTAATGCTTGTTTCAGGAAAAGAAAAGCCTTATATTTGTTAAAGCAACCAAGATTTATTTATATTTTTATGTGTTCTGCAGAAATCTGTCAAGATTGCCACCTGACCCACTGTAATCCTGAGAAAACCTTGCAATTATTTACTTTTCTTTTCTTGTTATGTGCTAAAAGGTTCTTAAGAATCAGTCAGAATTTTTTTATATTTATGAGCTGAATTTTACATTTACATTAATTGGAAATTCATTTTCTTGTATATTTTATCAATATGAATACCAGAAATAAAATCATCAGCTCCTCAGATAATTTCATTCAAGAAAGATTGTGTTTCAAGGCTTTGGAGTAAGAATAGAATATTTTAAAAAAGCTGAAGTTGGGCAAATATTGTTAAAATAAACTGCAGGGTTTAAAGTTAAATTTCACACTTTGTTAATCAAACATAAGAAAGACTTGTACATCCAAAACACAAACCCAAATACTTAATTCTACCTGTGAAAACAGAGGAAGAAGTATAGCTCCTTTCTTTTTAATTTCTTTTCACACTAAGTTATTTTTTTAATAAGAAAGCAGCGATGTATTTGCATTTGCTTTGACTGTGAGTGAAAATATAAGCAGGTTCAGAATGTTGATTGTGTGTTGTGCTCTCTCCAATAATCTGCATTGAATTTTTAAGGTGAGTTTTTATGGGCTTCTTTAGCTTCAGGTGTTTTATATTAGTTTCTTTAGCTTCAGGTATTTTATATTAGTTCCTTCTCGCTAACTTTTAATGTGTTTAACTCAGTGTCTTGGAAACCTGATTGTAACCAATAATCTTGTGGATTAAAAGTAGATAAAGGTAATTGAAACTCACTCAAGGTCATGGAAGTCTTAATGAAATTTTCAGTTTCTCTTCAGAATGTGAAAATCCCTGAATTTTCAGCCCATGTCCTTTATAATTCCTTTACCAATTTTGGAAAGTGAATATGAAGAAAAACAACAAGTCATGGTTTTATTGAGGGAATACTGTAGAATATTTCTAGAACACAAGTAAGGTTGAAGGAAATCTCAGTTGTCCTATGGTGGTAAAAAATACAGCATATTTATTGTCACTTGCAGAATACTTGCTGTCTGGAAGGAATGTGATGTGCCACTCTCCCTGTTCCAGACCAGGCAGAGCAGAGCAAAGGGTCACCACCACTTCCCACACCATCCTTTTGAAGCAAAGGAAGCCCACGTTCACAGCTCACACACAATAATGGCATGTTTTGAGACATGCCCCCGCCAACGTCTTTGTATGTTACAGATCCAGGACAAAAAGATAGTCTAAATAACTAGCATTTGTTTATTTCAGTGATGCAAAACACAAAAGGGCTCATCATTTTTGCTGAGCACTTTAATTTCCCTTTAGTTGTGACTATCTGATGTATTACATAGTTTTGAAAAGTTTGCTTCATTGTGATCTGTATGCTGAACCGCTGTGTTTTGGTCTTTCTTCATATACAGGATTTCAGTCAATTTTTAAGTTCAGTTCCACAAAAGGGTCCACACAGAATATTCCCCCTTATGTAACCCTTCTTCACAATAACAGAACCTTTGAGACCACCGTGCTTCAAATACATATAAACTCTACTGCAGCAATGAATAATACACTGTTCATTCATCTTTCTTGCAAATGAAATAAAATTATATCATGTTGTTTAATTATATTCTTCAATACACATAAAATGCATGTGTGTATACATATATATGCATTTTATATGTATGCATGTGTACATTCATGCATATATGCATGCTAGCACTCTTATCAGATGATGCACCACAGAAAAAGAATAGATGGATTCTAGGCATCCCTGTGTTTACTGAGAATCTTGATAGAGTTTAGACATAAAGATAAGTGGAGTGAAAAAATTCTCTGGCTAGAACAATGGAACAGAAAATGTGCATCAACTAGGTTTTGCAGATCAAATTAAGGTGACTCTGGAGCCAGCCAACAGTGGAGAACAGCTGGTGTGAATGTTTTTTATATTATAGTTACCTAAAATACAGACATGGCACCTTACCTTCCATCTGTCATCTGTGTATGGCCTCTGCAGATAGATGGGCCAGATGGATGAGATACAGTGGGGAAGAGGTTATCATCTAAGTTTTAGACATGTTACACAAAACTGCAGTGGACTAGATAATATAGTTGTCACAGAATAAAACCAGAATACTTCAGCTGTGCCCACTAAAGACAAACTTTGAATTGATTGTCTCTCTCATGGGATGTCTTTCATTTTTTATTTAATAGTAGTGTGTGTGTGACAGGGAATTGTTTCTTAGCTGCCAGAGGACAGTATCCTCCTGCTCATGAAAGGAGATCTTTATGGCTTGTGGCACTGAACTCAACTTTCTTTTCTGTTCTGATTACGAGATTCTTTCTGGGGACTTGGCAAATGATGTGAAGAACTATAGAGGCTCCACAATTCAAAGATTGAGCATATTGTATCCTTCACTGCTCTGTTTCTGACAGTTGGGCTTTATCTGTGGTGGATTAGCTACTAGCATTCTGATGTGGGATCTCTCCCTGGATAAAGGAAAGATCTTGACCTTGGCTGTCTATTTCTCACAGTAGAAGCTTTTGATTTGGATCAATGGGGTTTTTTCATTATTTTTATTGTTTTAGAATGACTCATATTTAAAGATTAATGAGACTCTTAATTAAAGTTTCAACATGGTCCTCAGAGATTTTTAATGACTCGTTATTAAATATTTTGAGCCTGAATGTTTCTTTGTTCATATATTGCACATTTTCTCATTTTTCCTAGCTCATTATACCTTTATATGATGGTATAGGCAACTTGACAATATATTTTCACCTCTGATAGAGCATCCTTTGTCTACATCAGTCCTATAATTTTTTGGCCACCTGAGATTTTGACATAATTGTTGTCAATATTTTTTCTGGAGATTAATTTTTTTCAGCTCTATATCTATATGAAGAGTGAAACAAATATTTTACAAATCACTTCTTTCCACCCAACTACATTGATTGCTTTGAACTTACAAGACAGAGTGTGGGAGGGAAAGGTGGTATAATTAGCTGGAAACTGTGTGGATGCTACCTGCGGATTATGTACAACTTCTGGCAATCTACTTTATTACAGATGTCTTGGACAAATATCACAATATTGACTCCTCCAGGAAAACTGCAATAATGATTGGAAAGAGTCTTTAGTTTCATTTTCTGCGATTCCCATAAAGTAGAAGTCTTGCCTGTCAGTATTATCTTTCTTTTTTTAAACACTGGATATTTTATATACGATTCTATAGTGAATAAAATGCATCTTTATGTCTGCTTCTCCATGAGTGCTAGAAGAACAGTTCTAATGTAAGTCTATTGTAATTTTTCTGTACTTTTTGTTGAAATAAGTGGTATTCTCTTTGCTTTTTTTTCTGTGTGTAGTTTTAAGTTCCCTGTACCATGAGTAAATCTGTTCCTGTTTCTTTGACCTAAGTTCACCAGCCCAAATTAGCAGACATTTCTGATTATTGCAGACTATTGCAGAATCTGTGACCTTCCCAATTATGGTTTCCTTAATTCAATTCTGGATTTAAATTATTGTTTGAGTTGTGAGAAAAGTGATTATTTGTAAAAAAAGTATGGAATTTGCCTCTTGCATTCATCAAGCTAACATAGTTAATTAAGAAAAGATAACAAAGCAAAACAAAAATTCCAGCAAATTAACAAAATTCACCAGGTGCCAATAAAACTGATAGAAAGTAGTGTTGCCTTTTGCAGCATGCTTCTCTTTGTCCCTCTCCTCCTCTCTCTTTCTCTGCTTGCAGATATAGAATTTTCTCTAAAAATCTGCATTCTGTAGAATAAGCATCTGACTGCACACCTGGAAAGTACACTGAGTTCACTAATCTCATTAATGAAATCTGTGGGGCAGTTAATTAACAGATGTTCCCCTTACCCTGTTCTTTTTGAGAAGGGATTTTACCTTATGCTTGTGAGTTTTAAACTGATTTAAGTTAGTGTGTTTATTGCAGCTAGGGAGGTGGCTACTCTTTTTCTGTGGCTGTGACAAGCCAGGTTGGTGATGCATAGGTGGTTTCCAAGAGCTATCCTAGTCCAAGTACACCATATGTCATTGTATTCTGACTTATTTGTATCCACACTGAATGGTGGTTGGGTCTGTAAGGCATAATATGTCCCACAGGCCCTTGAAATTTGCCTGCAAAAAATCTCCTTTAATGGTAGACATGCAGATTTCTGTAGTTTTGACGAGGTTGAATTTCCCATGAGTTTTCTAAGTAAAGATACACACAGTGGAACAGCAGGACCTGAATGGAACAATTGACTGAAAGTAGGAACAGTTATGACAGAAATAAATTATAAGCAATTAGTGCAGAAGTGGGAAAAATATATTCATATAACCAACAGGTGGACAGTTGCAAAGGAGATAGGCATCATACACATGGAGACCAGAACTGATGTTCATCTACTGAATTTGCCCTGGTGATTGCTAGCCTCACTGTCTGCAATAACATTGAAAGTCTGGAGGATTTTCACTGGAGGAAATATGTACTATGTGCATCTGCAGCTATGATTTATGCTCCAGTGTTACAATACTTTTTGTCTGTTCTAAATGACATTCACTCCTGCTAGGTGCATATATGACTGGCAAACCTCTCCAAAGGTAATGAACCTAGTGACTTCACTAGGTGATGTGACAATTTGCTTAGGCAGAGTATTCTGACACCTCTTTCCTGCCCTCATTTCTCCCTCTGTCACAAGCTCTGCCTGTCACAGCATGCTCACATAGTGAGCTTGATATGCAGGGCTGAAAGGATGTGTGAGCTGAAACCCTGGAACTGTGCACATCACATATAGCTCAGGCAAACAGAGAGTGGCAGGAGCAATAGGATGTCATCACCACACTTATCAAGAGAGATTTTGTCTCTCCATGCTCCTGGCACAATGCAGCAGCTGCCAGGATGTTTGGAGACAACACAGGGCATCTCAGCTTTGATGTTGAGGAGCAATAGTCTAGGACACCATGCCTCAACACTCCTCATGAAGGATCTATTAGAGCTGTCTACATAGGGCAGTGCAGCAGTATAGTGTAGGGCAACAAGTAGTCTTCTTTTTTGAGGTCTAGTTTGTTCATCAGGTATCTGTAGCAAGGAACACATTAAAAGAAAACTCTTAGCTAAACATTGTTTTAAAAATTTCACTAAAGATTAAAATTATTGTCACTTGAATTTGTGCTAGATTTGGTAATGATAAATTATAACTGTATCTTCAGACTGCTTTTAACACATACCTTTTTTAGAAGCTGGAAAGATGAGAATATAGACCAGTAATCTGTCTACTCTATAGGTCTGAGGTAGAAAAGGGAATTGGTGTACATGAATACTATTTAACAAAGTAGAACTAAATAAATGCTTGAGCTGAACAGTTAGGAAAATGTATGCAGCAACCAGATAAAGATATTTTCAAGCTGTTCTGTGAAGAGGACCAAGTGAAGGAAGGTGACATACATCACTTATGAAAGCTTACTTTTAAACACAATGACTTTGAGTCTTAAAGTCACTTTTCATACTAATAGTTAACATACCCTAGGAAACTCTTAGGCTTCCAGCAGCTCTTTCTAAGCTATTGAGACAATCATCAGTGCAATATCTTTGAAGTGTTAGCTCATAAAGTCTAGTCCGGATAATTTTACCATTTATAGGATACTTTTTATTCTTTGCAGCTCTATAATTTGCACTATACAAACTATCAAAAGCTGTTAGTAGGATTCCTATTGTTTGGATTTGCATCATAAAGATTGTGATTTTGACTAAGGCAAGATAATAAACTGCCTTACTGTGAAGGAAAATAAAACAGTAATTCACTGGTTTTGGAGAGTTAAACTTTGTGAATTCCTTTCTTATGATACTGCCATCTTTCCATTAATGTTTAATTTGAGATATTAAATAATTGCATTATTTTTATTTCAGGCATGTGTGCAAATGTTTTCAATGCTTGCAGTGGTCACAATTGCTCATTTTTATTGATGCAGTTTTCTGGAAATAACAACCTTATAATATTTTAAGATAATTTTTTTTATTATTTGTTGTTTCTTGTATTTCGTGTTGTTTCTGGGTTTTAAAACTTCTCTGCCAATTCCTCAATTTAAATTATGTCAACCTGATGTCAGACACAGTAAATTATGAACAATATTTCCTTTCATTAGGAGAATTTTACTTCATGAAGAGATGAACCATAGAGGGGATTGGAATTGTACTTCTCCACTGGGAATATTTAGATACCTTATATTTTAGAAAACACGTTGAACTAATTGGGAATCCAGTTTTCTATCAGTGTCAGATGCAGGGTGACATTTTGTAAAGCTTTCTGTACCAGTTGTGCAGAGTTTGGTGAATAGTTTTGTTAGCTCCTCCATAGTGACAGTGAAACACTAAGTGCTCATTTGCATTTTCCTGATGCAGATATAATCTGCCAGACATCCCAAAAAAATTATTGACTTCAGTACACGTTTACAACATTAGTTGTTTTAACTTTTTTGCAGACAGATTTCCTAGCAGCCTTGCCAAATTTTTTATTTCTTCATATAACATCTGTTAAGCACCATAGGAACAGGTTTCCAGTCATCTGGAAGCTTTGAATGCTGACGTGAGAAAGATGACCTGTGTTAGTGTGAAAGATGGAGACAAACTTTCTGGTCAAGTGTTAGCCACACCAAGACAAAAGCTCCTATTACATCTTTTTTGGATGTTATCACATAGAGAGATGAGACAGGTCCATGATCTGTCAATACATTACACATGCATTTTGTTTTTTGAAAGACATGTTAAATATCTTCTTTCTAAGGAAAAACAGTCTGATGAAAGAATTGTCAGCTTTGTCATAAACAGGTGGTGTGAAAGCAGCCATGTCACCTCTCCATTGTCTAGTACTAAAGGCAGGTAAGATCCATATGTAGATGTGAGATTCCTAGAGAGTCAATTATAAATCAAATTTGTATGTACATATAAAGCAATATCCAAGTGTCATCTCTGAGCCTCAGTTGCCAGCTGTTGGCTCTGTGACACCACGGCAAGAGAAAAAGATCCGAGGGGCACTATTTCCCCTGTTAACACTGTAAATAGCTTTTAAAAATATATATGCCTGTGTTAAGGGATAGCAGAGGCCTAATTATTCTAACTGCTATCTCCAGAAATCTGGCAAAATTCTCATTTGTGTAAGAACTGTTTTGCAAATTTGTAAAGAAGGCAACTTTGGGACTTCAGTGTAGACTTGAATCTATCACAGAAGTATCATACTGAGATATCCTAAAAAATGCCTATATTGGACAGAATGGTAAATTTCGTTTGGTAAAGGTGTTTTAATAATATGATTCATTGCACTCAACTGCTTAGAAACTTGGCAAGTGGAAACTTAAATAAATATGTACACCATAAACACTCATTATGTCTTCAATTATGCTAGGATTTACTTAGATTTTTTCCTCAGCATGTTGGTGACATGTAAGCTACTTTTCTCCTTATTTATTACAACCTGCAGTTTGTGAAAGAGCCTTCCTTTTAGTGTTTTTTTTTTTTTTAAGGGACTTGCCACATGATGTTGTGAAGACTATTCAAATTCAGTCTACAATTTAAAACATTTATTTGCAAATTAATACTTATCCATGATAGAGGCAATGCTGACTCCTGAAAGTAGGTACAGGGTGATGACACTGAATTGCTTGTAGCTGAATTTCTTAGGCTGAACCCATAGAAAAATATGCAGGCCTAAAGGCAAGACTAAGCCTAAAACTGTCATCTTTGATTTGGCCTCTGCTAAACTATGACTAAGTATTTGAATTACTGTCCAAGCCAAGTTATTCATTGTAGTAATTTGCATCAAAGTGCAAGGCCATAACGCAGCTGAGGTGCTATCTCACCCCAGGGCAGCTCTCCCTTCATTTCTTTCAAGTACTTCTGGGGGCCCATTAAATGCAATTAAGAAACGTTTCAGTGCAGTAGAATCAAAGAATTTAGAAGTCTATACAAATGCAAAATATACATGTGTGTGTCTATTTGTTCTTTCACCCTTGTTTGCAAGGCAAAGGGTGTCTGCTCTGCAAAGAAAAGCAAGACAGGAGCCAAAGGCTAAGGGCAATGCAGGCAGGACAGTGTCCACTCTGACAGAGGGGACAGCCCCACAGCATCTATATGCAAAAAGCTGACCAGGTCTGGTGAAGACGACCGTGGTCAGACACCACAGCTGGCTAGGCAGGTCTACAGTGGCAAGAGAGGTCCTAGGTCAAGCCATGAACTCAAGTCAGTAGGTCAAGATCAGCAAATAAGTAGCCAGGTACAAACATTCCTACAACATTCTGACTGTTCTCTCTGAATGCTGTATAGGTTTAAATTATAAAATAATAATAAATAATAATAAATATTAAATAAAGATTAAATAATAATAAATATTAAATAAAAATAAAATAAAACAAAATAACTTTTTGTTCTGGAGTTGGTTTTGTAGTCAAGAGGATTTGGCTTATTTACAATGAAGCTGGTGGATACAACAGCTGCTTTTCTCTCAAGTATAAAAATTATTGAAATCTTTAAAGAACAACTAGCTTAAATATCAAGAGTTGCTACCCAAAATAGTAAAGTCTGGAGAAGTAAAATTGTACAAGGGCATTTTAAAAGTTCCCATAGCAAGCAAAATGTAGGGACAGAGATTGCTTAGAAATCTTCCTACAGACCTGTGTGAAAAAAACATGCATGAAAAAAATCAGATTTTCAGGAAAACCCAGAGAAAAAATATTTAGCCTGCTCCTAAAAAGAAGCCATAAAACAGATATTGGGATCAAGTATTGATTAATGAGAGGCTCAGAAATCTACAGCTGAGGTTGAGACATTTCTTATTTAATTTTCACTGTTTTTAAGAAAGCAGGCATCTCTGCTCAGGTTTTCTAATTGAACATGACTGTAGGAAAGAACTGACTGCCCTCTGTCACTGAATCCTTTAAACAGAAATTACCAACATGCTCAAGTTTATTTGTCATCGTTGAAAAGTGTAACAATGCCTGATAGCAAATGTCGTTACAAGCCCCTAGAAGAAAAGAATTTTTAAGTGCTGAATTATGTCAGAAACAAGATAGTTAATGAATTTGATTATCATAGAACTACAGGCAAACTCAGAATTTGTCTCTGAGGAGTGTGCATGTAAGATCTCAGAATCATAGACTAGTTGGGATTGGAAGGCACTTTTAAAGTCGTCTAGTCATCCTTTAGATCATCAGGGACATTTTCAGATGCCTGTCTCAGGAGAGTGCATTCAAGAACTGTAAAAAAAAAGGTAATTTGGCCAATTTTCTCGGCCATATCTGGAAATATCAACACTTTGCTGCTAATTGTGGTGGCCTATAGGATCCACGTGCAGAAATACGTATACACGCAGCAAGGAAGGAAGTGAAAATACAACATTAAGGACAGATGCCACTGCCTAGTGTGGAGCTAAAGGATATGAAGAAAAATGAGAACAATATGAAAGGGCTGACTCTGGAGAACCTTAGAAATGGTTTAATTAAGAATTTTATCTTTATCTCCTTAAAAATTCAACTTTCCATAAAAACAACCATAGAACTCTTTAATAAGTATCATACATGCCCTTATTTTGTTCTACCATAAAATTTACTTTTGTATTCAGATTTTATATACAGAGCAAATGGAACACTTGTTTGTTAACCAAAACAATTTTCTCTTTCAGGAAACTTAATGGAGGAAAGATTCATTGTTTGTGAGTTAAAATCTTGCAAGATGATGCAACATTCTTTGAGTCACAGCTTTCATGCTGCTTAAGGATATCCTCAGAATAATTTTCTGTCTAGCAGTGCTATTCATTGTTAATTCCTTTTTCAGCAGTAGAAAATTCATCTGACTAATTTGTGTTCTGTAAAACGTGATTTCACTAATTTAGTATAAATGTTATAAAATATCTTTTCCACAAAATATTTTGGAGTACTTGTATTTTTCGCTCTCTTTTTTTTTCCCTGATTTTTTAAAGAAGAAAAAGTAAGTTGTTGAAATTTTCTGTTTTTCTGATGTTGAAAGCTGGAAGTTTCTTAAATATCTCAACCACATCATTAAGAGGGTACTTCAAAATTTACTTTGAATCAACAGCATAAAATAATTGGACTTTTCCTTTGGAAATTCAGAATTGGCATTCAAATTTTCATTTTAAGTTTCATGAAGGAAAGCAATGGAAAAGATCAATGAACTTGTTTTTCTGAGTAACAATCCATTTTGGGAACTGCAGGAAATACGTTCAGTCTCCCTGAAAAGGATTTTGTCAGTCAGAAAATCAAAAGGCAGGGTTCAAATAATACAGACCTGAAGCACTATACACACTGCATATGCCTGATATTTACTGAATTATTAATGATTTTATATCTTCTCTCCTTACTTAGAAAATTAGGTAAGGTTTGAGTGAATAATAGGTGTCTAAGGTGAAACTTCAGACAACTTATTGCTGATGCCAAAGGAAGGGAAGAACGAAGTTTTCATAAAGTCAAGATTTGATGGATAAAATAAACAACATTTATGACCAAGCATTTCAAACCTGACAGATAAAAAGGCTGATTGAGATAAACAAACAGTAACATAGATACCAAAAATATCAAGGGGAAGCCCCTTTGAGAGTATGGAAAAGACAGAAAAAGCCCACAACTACCTCCAAGAATCTCTAAATTCCGTTGCAAAATCCCACTGGATCTAATGAACTAAGTTGCTAACAGATTTAAAACTAAATCTACCTGTAAAACTTCAAGGTCTGCACATAAATGAACCTCTTTCTTCCTCCTGTCTGGAAAGTTTTCTTGTGCCTTTTGATGCTGTGGTCCTGTATGACTTCCTTATCTCAGGAATTCACTTGGTTCAGCTTCTTTTCTGTCTCTTGCTTTGCTATAAATCAGACAGACAAAGAATTCATTCTCTATTTTTCCTTTAAAATGAGCTAATTATTCAATCTCTCTTGCCACAGTTTAACACCGTCAACTGACAGTATGAATAATTGTTAATTGAGAGTCCATTTAATGAGCTCAGTTTCATGTTATGAGGCCAGAAAGTTGATAAGCTTGTGAGGGTAATTGTTAACCAAATCAGCTATGTTCTTCATGTTGCAATTTCTTGCTAATGGCCTATAAACAAGCCATGCTGACAGTACAGTTTAAAATCAATTCATCCCCACAGCTTTTTTTTCTCCTTTTTTTTTTATTTTTTGATTCTAATTCAATAAGATTTAGCAAATGGTGCATCCTTCAGGCAAACTCATAGCTCCTATTCTAGATGCTTTAGAGTCTTTGAGTTTGTTGAAATTAGCAATGGTTATTTGCTCTTGGAAAATCTTGAAATCAATGTAAAGTTGATGTGTAAGTCATCTGAACTTACACTGCAGGATTCAAGAGCAGGGAACTTTGACAATACAGAAGAGTCTTGGACTAGAACATCCACTAACTCTTGTATCCACCTGCATTCTTGTAGCAGAGGAGACATCCTCTACAGCTTTAGTAGCAGATTTGGACCTCGAGTCCCTCTGCAATCCCCTTTTTATGTCTATTTCTTATAAACAGTAAGTCTAAGGTGAACATGGCCTGTGCCAGAACCAGCTTAAACAGCAGCATTCTTTCATCATCTTCATGAGTAACTGTAGATTCTTCACTCCTCACAGAATCACAGGATCTTCTACCAGAATGGGCTGACAATCATGCCTTTTGTGGAAGGTGTGCTGCTGTCAGTGAGCCGTGTCCACAGGAGCCGTGTGAGGAAGTGAAGAGGATGCACAGAGATTGATGGTACTCAAGTCTCAGGAGCCTCAAACCTCCATAGAAGTGGGGATGCAGGGGGCCTCAGAACACTGTCAAGGGGCTGATGAAAGGTCTGTTGAACACGAGGTCTGGAGTCTGGTCTCTGTGCATACTAGGAGACAGTCTCCTTCTCCTATAAGTTCGAAGGTAACAAATAGAACTGGCATCTCTTACAAGAGGCATGAGGCCCTGGATCTAGAAGGAAAATCAACTGATGAAGTGGGCAAAGGTCCCTCTGGGACAGAGGGGACAGCTAGAGTAGTAGAGCCTACTCTATGCATCACGACATTCTCTGGCATTATATGTAATGGAGGGCCTGGAATACGAGGAGCTTACAGTTGGAAATGGTATGGCAATCATCTGAATAAGGAGTAAGGGACAAACAAACAATGCAAATGCCATTGTGGGAGTCTGTAATAGACTACCTAGGCAGCATGATGGTGCCAGTGAATTATTCTTTGAGGAGCTTATGGACACTCCCAAATCAACCACCTTTGTCCTTATGGGGGGCTTCAACTTGCCAGGTGTTAACTAGGAACACCCCACAGCTGGCCAAGGTCCAGAATATTCTTAAAACAATGAATGGATGACAATTTAATGGTACAGGTTGTAAGGGAGCTGACTCAGAAAGATGCCCTCCTTGATCTGCTGCGTGATGCACTCTGTCAACGGAGTGGTTCTCCTGAGCAAAGTGGAGATTGGTGGCTGTCTTGGCCACGGCGATCACAAAGTGATCCAGTTTAAAATCTCTGTTGATGGAAGAAAAAGTGCCAGTGAAACTTCAGCCCTGGACATGGGGAGAGCAGACTTCAGGCTGTTCAGGGAACTAGTGAGTAAGGTCCCCTGGGAAAATACTTTAATCACACTAAGCAGGAAAACCGTCAGACACAAATTCCGGTCAAAACAGACATTTTATTTTGTTGTATATACTCCAAAGACTTACATGTGAGCTTCATAAATTTAGTGTGATTTTCTACTGAGAATGAAATGGATTAATTTCCTTGCATCAGTTTCATATCAAGAATAAGCATTCAAAGCATTAATTTGTTCCACAGAGATTCCATATCCAATAGAGACCCATGTGACTACTATGTTGAAAATACATAGAAATTTATCACGAAAAATCTCTCAGAATCAATTACTGAAAGTATTGTGTGCAGCATTTTTTATTATATGTATTTGCAGGATTCTCAAAACACAAGCTCAATTCCTTGCATCATACCTGCTATTCAGTGAAAGGTATGAACTTACAATTTTCAAGATGCAAAATGAACGCAAACTGCCTAATAAATGCTTATATTAGTTCTCCATTTGCTATTCATGGACTCTGTGGTAGGGCAGTCTTTGTAAGTCACCTGAGTAGTTGCATCTGCCTGAATTGCATCAACAATAACTTAAAATTATGCACAAATTGAAAGATGTTAGCATACATTTATGGCAGCATAAGTCTTGGCAGACATCTGAAAGTTCATGAACATTTTCACAAATGCCTGAACTCTCATAAATCGTGGAAAACACCACAGAGAACAACTTCAGAGTATTCTGACGCAGTCTTTATTTCCTTGATTTTTCATGTGTTTCTCAATTCTGTATTACATTAACTTAAGAATGAATGAGCACAGGAGCTTTTCAGCAGCTCTGTTTTTTCCTCTGGAAATCAAGTGCTTGTGCAGTGACCTCTAGAACTAACAGCTGAAGTTGCATGTCTTCTGTGATCCCTATGAAATGCTAATAAAACCATAAGTAGCAGAGATGACTGCATTATAAATATTGCAAAATATTACATTGATTTTATAACTGCAATTTAATTTGCTCTCTAAGAAGAAATGTGGAGACTTTGCAATATGTTCACCAATGATAGTTCAAAGGGTTCTGTAATCAGATTGATACCCTATTAGCATGCCATGGACTACCAAGCAATTAAGCCATATGTACAGTATAGAAAAGTGGTGTAAGCTTCCAAAGAAATAGAAGAGTGCTTGGCATATGTTTAAAAGTTCATTTGTTCTTTAAGATTAATATCTGAAGCATTTTCTCTCCTCAGTTTACAAGTACAATACATAAATCAGCAACAAGGTCAAGTTTAAAAGACAGCACCTCAGAAGCAGAACACTGTTGACTTAATGTATTTTATAGAGAAATGTCTTAGATAAATATTAGGTGCTCTTAGGGGCATATATATTTGTGATGAATGTGCATTTCTCTATTTCATGCCCCTGGGGAGGCATAAATTCTGAAAAACAATTGCGTGCAGCAGAAAATTCCTGCAAATTAAGAGTACCGGGAGTTGAATTTTCTTATGAAAAACCACCTCTAACTCAAATTAGGGGCTGTCAGTGTAAAGTTCAAACAGAGAAATCAGTCCAGGTAGATTTTGACTGGGGCAAATGGAGCTAGACCATAACTTGCTGCATGCCGTGATGGCTTTTCTCAGTTATGCTAGGTTTTCCTCTATTTGCATCCAAAAAGCTTTTCCTTATCATGTTGTAATACCAAAGAACACAAAGCATAATCATTTGTGAGTGAATTCATTCACTTTCTTACAATGCACTATGAAGTCTTTTATAATCAGCTTTGAGAAGAAGCTCTGTTTGAGTTAGAAAAGACTCTGCTGTAATTTTAAAATGGATTAAGGCACTGCATACAGAGAAACTCTAATGACAAATGGATATAAACTGCAATATGTTCATTTAATTTTGGAATATTTTCACTGATGCACTGTCTCATAATATTGAGTTTCTGTAAGAATTCAAGTAAGAGAAGAGACAATCCCCAAATGCTGGTTTAAATTACACTTTATATCTTCCTATCTACTGTCACAAATACAAATAGCAAAAATCAGAAAAAGGTAGTAAGTTAAAGGCAGCATCAATGGGAATTTAGAAAGTATGAAACTATTTAGTTGTAAGCCAAAAGAGGGTTTTTTCCAGTAACCTGAATCTTACTGACCTCTTACTGATCTAGGTAATATGTACTGAAGTAACGTTGAATTTTATTATTTTGGAAGCACAGCAGTTGACTTTTGCCAATAACAACTGGAAAAGTCTTTACTTGCTTTTGGAAACAATCTTGGTTGTCTTTTTATTCATTACAAAAATGGGCCTCTGATCCTTGACTGGACCTCTGGGCTCTACTACAGTGCAATTAATAAAATAATAGTCTACATGGTACAAAACTTTCTTCATCTTAAAGGATCTGTGTATCATTGTACAGTGTATCCAGGCCTTTCTCTCTTCCCTAACCCAAGAAGAAGAAGATATTCAAGCTAAGCAAAAGTTTTTAAAAGCTAAGAAAAAAATTCAATGCCTCCATAAAATATATATCACACCAGGGAATTCCTTCATCTCCTCTTCTCACCTCATTTGCATTGGACATACTGGGAAAGGCACACATCCAAGCAATTTTGTTTAAGTGAAGCATGTCAGATATTTGCACAAGGGGGTTGAAGAAAAAAAAAAATCCACTACTTGTTGGGATTGATTTAACTATCCTCATTTCAAATGTCAGTCAAGTCAGTCTTTTCCTAATGATACAAGGTTCCCAGATAAATTTGTCTGAAGTTGAGACCATTAAAAAGATTCTTCTGCTGTCTTTTTGATACATGACTGAAAGGGAAAAGAAAGAGAAAGAAGGAGAGAGGGAAAGAGAAAGAAAGAGGGAGAGAGAGAAAGACAGAGAAAGAAAGAGAGAAAGAAAGAAAGAATAAGGAGCAGAGAGGATGACGTGTTTCATATCAAGCATTTTAAATCTTAAAAACAAAACAATTTAAAAAACTCTCCTCATGTCCCAAACCAGGACCAGGTAAAGCAATAAAAATATATCTGTATCTATTTCTGGATCTAGATCTAGAACTAGATCTAGATATCTATCTCATAGATAGATATATCATAAATAAATATATCGTTATAGGGTAGTAATATTTGTGAAGAGAACCTCATGTTGGACTTGATGACCTTGGAGGTCTTCTCCAGTCTTAATGACTCTATGCTTCTATGTTACCTCATTTAAGAACCAGGAAGGAGATTCCTTAAGTCACATGTTCTTTTGTGTAATTTTTCTCAGATATCATACTATTATGAAAAGAATAGGTTTCCACAATCATTCAACTCTTTCATTGGAGGACTGTAATTTTTCATTAATTAAGAAGGAAATGTGCTGGAAAATGAGGAGGAAAATAATGAGTTAGCTGACACAGAAGGCTTCTTTTTAACATAATTAAATTAAAACTAAAAATTTTTGAAACATCCAGATCACACAAAATTGACATTTCTTTTCCATTCCCTGATGTAAGAACATAGATCTGTGACACCTATATCACTATGATCTCCTTTGTCCATTCTGCATTTTATGTATACATGCATCTATGTCTGTCTCATGGTCCTGATTTGAGAAATCCAACAGCATGCAAGATTTAATCATTGCAGGTATCCTTTCAGAATTATTACAGGCCTTAGCCTCCATAATTACTAAAAATCATTCTCAAATTTCAATAATCTGAACAAAATATATACTGGCAGATTTTTTTGCAATTTTAAATTTCATTTCCTTGATTGAATAAGCTTATCTTTCAGCTACCGAAAACATAATGAAAACTACTTATTTTCCATTCTTTACTCTGCTGTAAACATCTCTTTTTGGTGTCAGTGATCAGAAGAATAAACATCTTCAGGCCTTTTCAATGACTGCATCAGTTTTTCTTTCTACTATTCATTTTGCTACCCTGTTTTTTAGCTAACAAGTAGCATTCCTAGAAAAGCATTTTCAAATGCTCTCTTTTATCAAAGGTCCAATGAGAGCCCAAGATTATTCTATTACAGAAACATGTGTGACAAGACTAGTTTAAATATTATCAGAAATTCTCAGATATTTATTTCATGTTTATTAAGTTGCTTTAACTTACACCTAAAAAATTTAAATTCTATTAGGCTCCAGAAAGTTAATTCAAGTACTATAAAAGTGATAATAACAACCCCTGGGAGAAATTTAGAACTTGAATAAACAGGAAAAAAGAAAGAAAAAAAGAAACAACAACAATAAAAAACCGACCAACCTACCAACCAAAATCGTCCAGGAATATTTGTCTTTCTGGCTATGACAAGATTTTGATTTGATTGTACTGTCTCACCTACCTCCAAGGACTATGTCATTTAAGGACTGATTGTTGAATCTTCCTTAAACTTATTAACTTTCATGGTGTTAGGACATGAATGTATTCATTAGATAGGGGTGATTCTGTCCCCAGTCCTGTTAATCTCCTGTTAAACCTGCTTTTAGATTATTAAATTATATTCCTTCTCTATTCACAAGGACTCATTCCCATTTTGTTGGGCTCTGCTGGACTAATATTTTTTAGGAACTAAGACTTTTAACAAATTTGTGTCAGATACCTTTATAATACATTATAGCCTGAATTACACTGAAGAAGACATTCACTGAGAAATGGTGGAAGGAACTTAAAATCTATTCTATCATATCAGAGTTGTTCTTCCTTTTGCTATTACCTTGTGAGAGAGAAGCATTTGTATGGATCAGGCTTTACAGATGGCCAGGAAGAAAGCTATCTCCTGAGTATATTCTGATTTTTCTTTTTTAGTGCCTAGTATGTATGCTAAGTGGTTTTAAAAATTAAAGTATTACATGTCTTTAATAATTTTAGGAAAATGAAGGTATTATATGTTAGTATTAGTAAGATTATTTGAGATTTAATGCTCTTTTGGCAATGTGGCTGGAGCCTCAAAAGAAAAAGGTCAAACCCTAGTAGCAGCCTAGCAGGTTTTTCAAAATATTTCTTATTCATGGAAGGTGAAAAATAAAAAAGTCTGAACAACATCTTGATTTTGTTTCAGACATTGAATGAATATGTTCTTGAAATTTTTTCTATAAAAGGGTTTTGCTTTGTACAGAAAAAAAGTCCTGTTACAGTGTGACAAATCTGACACTAGCATATCTTAACCAGTTTAATAAAAAACTTCAAAGTCTGGAAAGAAGCATTTTCACTAAAGATGATGAGCATTTATCAATAATATATTATTTATTTGATCAGCTAGGTTTGGAAATCTCCAAACACTGTAGCCTTCATTTCCCAAAGAAATAACACATCCTTGGTGTAAATGTTTTTAGGGAAAAGAAGAGAGGAGCCTGAGGAAAGAAATCCTTATGCTTCTAAGGAATCTCTTCTGTTTAAGAATTGGCAAAATTTGAGTGGGTTGAGTTAAGATTTGAAACTAGAGGTATAAGCTCTAGTTCTTTCTGACACTGGGTCTCTCTGATACCCTAACAGAAATCATTTTCTCTGCCACATAACCTCTCCCTCTTGAAATTCTTATTTGTAAATTTGTTAGGGCTTTTTTATTTCTTAAATTATATTACAAAATTGTTCAGAATACTAGTAGAAAGTGTATGACTGTTGAACAGAAAATTATCTATACTTCAACTATTTTTATAATTATTTTACTTTAGTATTTCTAGCTTCCCAGTGCATTTTTCCCAATTGCATATTTCACAGTCCTTTAATTTCTGGTTTATCAGGAAGGAGCACTTCTCTGTCTTTACTGAAAGAAGTCTGGATGCCTTTCTGCAGAGCTGAATTTGTTCACACACTGTTGAGGAACTGATGTGGAGGGATCTGTCTAGGCAAAAGTTTTTTGAAGCCTCCTTGTATTTGTGATTTATAATGCCTTAGCACAATGATGTGCTACAGTGTTTTTAGGAAATACTGTTGCCACCATGTACCAGCCCTGTAGGAAATATCCCTGCCAGATGTTACTAGGAGCGTGAGGTGATTTATTTAAATTAAAATCTGGAATAAACCAGCTTTGCCTCTGTTACCCTCACTCTCTCCCAGTCTCATACTCAGAACCACCAGGATGTGCAGAGTCTGAGGAGCCTGTCCAGCAGCCAGGTACCTTGAGGTTAATCCAGGTGTGAATTCCAGGTTCCATCGTAATGACATGGTGGAAAAGGGACATAAGCTGTCAAATCCTCCTCATGTCTCCAAGGGTTCTCCTAGGATGGGGACGACATGCAAATTACAGATATGCCTTCTCCTGCAGGGATCCTGATGATGGATAGTGAGTGGCTGATCTGGTAGCCATTAACAGAGGCCATTCAGAGAGCCCTGTTCCTGTTAATAAGCCCTGAGCTCTATCCTACTCCTTCTGATGCATCTACATGCAGACATCTCCATTCACTCTTTGTTAACCTATTTTTCAGAAAATGTGTTCCACTCTTCCTTATTATACTCTAACAGTCTTTTTGGCAAGTATGATTCTGTGGTTATGTTTTGAATTACTTAAGGAAAAGTATTGGTGAATATACATAAATCATATACCAGAATACAGAAGAGCTACAGATGTGGAACAGAGTATCTAAATGAGGAGCAGCAAACCTGTGAGACCTATTTTCCCCTAGAGACAAACCTGACATTTTCTTTCTAAACAGAATCACTCACATGCAGCTGCGTGCAGACCAGTTTTAGTGATTTTTGCAAGAACATTTTTTTCATCTGTACCTGAACAATTTCAGTCCCTGTGTGGCTGGTTTTTGTGAAAGTTTTGCTGCTTCTTAGGAAATGGAATACGATTTATCAGATTTCAGCATCATCAAAACAAATGTACTGAAAAAGTGGAAAGGTTCCAGAATAATGGTTACTACTACCTGTGTCTAGCAACACTTTTTATTCTGCAATATTTTATTTGTGCAAAAAACCCCAAACTTCTCTGGCATAAACTAAGTCAAACATCTGAAGGAATAATTTCCGTTAGAAATAAATGCCTCTGGGGAAATATTCTTTAGAGGATTTAGCTCTTACTTTCAAATCTGTAGCTCCTCAGATGAGATTTGTGTAATTGTAGGAAATACTCAAAAAGCTTCCAGGCTTCAGTAGCAGCTGGGTCAACATCTACTTGATTTTCTCTGGCCTACTGATGAAACAGTCTCCCACCGAATAAAATGTTTCCTTAACTTGCGTTTTCCTACAGTCTGAGTAATGATTCTTTTCTTGTTTTTGTGATATTTTACTCTAAAGAAAAAGATTAGCAGTTAATTTCAATTCCCTCACACACACTTCCTCACTCCTTTTTTTGTGGTTTGTTTGTTTGTTTGTTTTGGGGGGAAGGGTATGGTAGGTTGATTTTTGTTGGATGCCAGTTGCCCACAGTGCTTCTCAGCTGGGAAGGAGGAGAAAAAATAAGATGGCAAAAACCCTCATGGGTCATGATAAAGGCAGTTTAATAACAAAAAAGCAAAGGTTACACACAGAATCAAAGGAAAGCAAAAGATTTATTCTTTTCTTCCCATCTGCAGGCAATGTCCAGCCTCTTCCCGGGAAGTACTGATCAGTAAATAAAGCGGCTGATCTGGAGGATTAGTGTCATAAATAACAAATGCTCCCTTCTCCTTCTTTCTCCTAGCTTTTATTGCTGAGCAGATGCCATATGGTATGGAATATCCCTTTGGTTAGTCTCTGTTCTGTCTCTGTCACCTCCAAGCTTCTTGCTCAAATCCAGCCTGCTGGCCTTTGGAAGGGGCAATGTTGGAGAGAAAGCCTTGGTGATGAGTCAGCACTGCTCAGCAGTAGCCAAACACTGACGTGTTATCAACACCTTTCTGGAATCCAAACACAGCACAGCACTGCGAGGGAATGCCACAGTGCTGGGGGAAAATTAACTCCAGCATCAGCAGACCCCATATGGGGTAGGGGTGTCTATGTGTAGTTACTATGTTATGATAATCTCTCCACCTTCTTCCATTCCATAATCAAAATGCAAGTTCTCATAATGGTCATCTGAACCAAAGCAAATGTTTTTTTTTAATTAATCCCCTTCCCTAAGTATAGTTACAAAGGGAAGTTCTGGTGTTTTCTTTAACGCAGCTTTTTTTGTTACTGGATTGAATACTCTTTTACTATCTGACACACTTGAGCTCAATGCCTTTTCTGCCAGAGAGTACTCAAACACCCACCCTTCAGGAGAGTCATGTGGCCACCAGACTGTGGATAAAAGGAGATCACGTCTCTTTTTGTTGAATCTCTCTCACTATGTATCAAAAATCTATACTGCAGTAGACCAGAGAGAAGGGACAAAAAAGCAGCAAGAGTTCATATATGAGGGACTGGGGATTTGCCTTCCAGCTATCGGAGAGCTTTCCAGGCATGATTCAGGGACTGTGCATGTTCCACTAAATAGTAGTTGGAAAAAGTCACATAAATGTTCCCCTGAACAGAAACCAGGCCTTAAAGTGAAGTAGGCGAATGTTCCAGGGAAAGATCTACCAGATCTCCAGTTATTCTAAGAAAGGAATAATTCCAGCACAGGATTCTTTGCTCTGCTCTTCTTTCTGCCCTGAACACTCTCTATCAGAGAGCTATGGGAAACCACATGGGAAACAGAAGCTTGCACTTCTGTAGTCTGGGGTAAACCTTTGTTATGTACTGTACCACTAGATAAAGCAAAGCTACTTAGTGGGACCAGTAGCTTCTCTTTCAGAGGTCTTGTGAAAACCAATAATTCTTTTGAAAGTGACAGCATTCTGGGCTGTCTGGCTTTCAAACTAGAAGGGAAAAAAGCTGAAGTACCTGGAGTTTGTCTCGAATTAGGTGGCAGCTGAGTGAGAATTTTGGATCTTACCATTTGTACATAAGTGTAAGATGAGTGCAGTGGGAATTCCCCAGCTCCTCCTGCACGTGTATTCTGACTGTTTTAAATGTTCACTCTGATTCACATGACTACACCTGTAGCATTTTACAAGGCACTCAAGGCACATTTTTTTCTCCCATGGTGCTGGTAGTTAATGGGTTTTCAGGATCAGGAATTGGTAATGAGCAAAGAGCACACTTTGCAGAAATGTGTCACAAAAGTGGAGCCTTCTCAGCATTAGCCTTTAAGCTGAAATTGCCAATAAATTTCAGCTGAAAGTGCAGACTTCTTTCTGGCTGTGGGGATGGTAGTTTATATAATACAGAGCTGTCACTGAGATCGCTAATCCTACTTCCAAAATACATGGCATAGTTGTCAGCTAGTAAATAATCTGAGATATTTGATATAAATCATTCATTGTAAGGCTATGTCAGTGAAGGTGTTAAGTAAATTTCCCAAATAAAATATGGCCATCATATTACACAAAATTTGGACTGAGAAGTTGCAAGTACCTTTGTTCTGTTTGGCTTCTTTATCTATGTCATCTGTCAAGCAAGACTAAAGTGAATTTGGGTAATCATCCCATCTCACGTATTTCATTTGTTTACTGATCAATACTTGGATGGATTCTGAACTTGGTGCATTGAAAGAAAACTGACAACAATAAGCTCTAGCTTTGCTCTTTTTAAAAGGGCAGTTAAGATATCCATTAATATGGAGGAAATTTGGGAATAAACTTGACAATAAACTAGGACATGCTTCTCTATTACACACTGATTTCTAGCAAAAAAAAGTGACATAAATGAGGGGGAAATTATAATGCTGAGACACATGAAAACCCATAGCAATCTTTACAGAAAGAATTTATATTAGTTATTTTCAGTGCCTTTAAAATGCCTTTCTGTCTGAAATTGAGGGTGGACAGGGTTGAAAATAAAAGTGTGTCTCATATTGATATGTCAATCATAGCTAACAAGCACTATTGGGAGGTAATCTCTTTCAATCAGTTTCTTGCAGGCTGGGAGACAGCATTTATTACTCTGCAAATGAATCCACCAACTGCTTTTTGCAGAGGTATCAGCAGGAGACATGAGTTAGAAAGCTGGTTAAGTGGGGTCACTAAGGAAGTGTAAGCATCTCTAAAGGTTAGGATGAACTAAAAATATCCTCTGTGGGATTTTTCCTTGAAAAACAAAAGAAGGAGAGATTATTTTTTTCTCAAAAATAGTCTGGAGTATCTTGGGTTGCCTGAGATAAATGAAAAATATGTGTCTTATTACAAATAAAAATATAGTGTTTGTGACAAACCCTCCCTCTCTTCCTCCAAGCATCTCTCCCTCCCTTTCTTGTTTCCTTCCTTCCGCGATGGAATAGTGGTCATTTCTCAACAGAACATGAGTGTCTTTCTAAGGAAATATCCTACCTGATCTACAGCTGCCTCATTAAGATGTATACTGTATTTTGCTATTGACACTAAAATCTAACTCACTGAAAGGAATAGTGCCTGCTTTGAAACATCACCTTTTTCCTTTGAAAAGAAGCTCTCTTTCCTTCTGTGACTTATGTAGAGCAACCCAGAAGCTCCTTCTGTTAGATCACTATGAGAATGTGTCTTTATCAGCCTCTTATCCTGGGAAAGCCATGAAACAGGTTTTCACAACATTTTATGGTTTGGCCAGTATAACTTGTGCATGTCAAATCATTTAAGTCAATATGGTTGACTATAATGCCAGCATAATTATACTGGCAGAATATTTAAGAGTTTTATTGTAAAAGATAAGTTCTATTTCTTTGTTTCATGGATATTACACTGTAGGAAGATGGGGAGAAGAAAAGACATAATGACATTCTCTGTACCTTACACAAGCTGTATAAAGCACACTGCTGCTCTTAAATTCAGGGGAGGACATGCATTGCACTTTAACTATTTTCACAGGTTTATGAAGGTATGTCCAGAGATATAAAGGCACAGTGATGTTAATATGGCAAATTATACAAGTGGACAAGCTTATCTGCTTGCTACATATGAAGAAAGATTTCGTGTCTCAAATGATACATTTTGGTCACTGGTATTAGCACTAGGCTGGTGGTTCCTTCAGGCTCGTTATTAAAGGCCAGTAGTGTGTATTAGTTTCCTTTCAACCATCAGGAAAATTTTGTCTCAGAAAACGTGATTTTGCATTTCTATCCATAAGACTGGGGCTGGGCCATTGTTGCATACAAACAATGTGACATTGCATATCCAAGTCTGAAAATCATGGAAGTTTCAGTCATTATAGTTGTTGTTAATGCTAGTGGTTTCTTTATCGTATTTCTGTGAGAACAGAGGAATTCTCTCTGTGTAGTAACTGTTTGCTAATTTTTGTGTTGAAATATGTAAATGAAGTGAGCTGCAAACAGACATGCTTCAGAGTTA
This sequence comes from Irena cyanogastra, assembly GCA_013397155.1. Taxonomy (NCBI): domain Eukaryota; kingdom Metazoa; phylum Chordata; class Aves; order Passeriformes; family Irenidae; genus Irena; species Irena cyanogastra. The sequence continues at coordinate 326,369 of VWZV01009445.1, read as the reverse complement.
CTTTGGGGAATTGGAATTTTCTTTTCCTGTAAGTAATTCATGTTTCTGCTCGAAACTTGCAAAACCATGCAATTTTCCATGGGTTAATTTCAATGCAAAAGTCATCTTTTCTGCAAGGGTTTTGGAATCCTATGAGATATTTCTGATCTTTCTCATGGGAATATCCTCCCTGTATTTCCAAGTGATAATACTGAAAGGCTCAGAATGTGGAATAAAAAGCAGTAAAATTGTAAGAGTACTTCATTTTCTAGGAATTCACATAATTAGGAGGAGCACATTCGAGCTGTCTTATGTGCCTGAATTTACTCTCCTGTGTTTTCCTGTAGAACTCATTCCAAATCAAAACACTAAAACTGTGGCCTGAGTAGGCTGGGAAATGGTTTTCCTTTCTCACAAAACTTGCTGGCATTGAATGAAAGAATGACCTTTTCATGAAAACAGACATTAGTCAGTCAGCAACACTGTAAGTGATATAGAAATTTCTTTTAGTTTGAAAATGAGCACTGTAATTACTCAGCTATAGGTTTCAGTCTTGCAACTAGGCTCATCCTAGTGGTCTACAGTAAATTTGAGGTGGATCTCAAAATGCCTACTGTGAAGGCTTTAACCATCTGGTAATAAAATCACTTTCACTGATCTAATCAATAGCAAAGAATGAATTTTCAATGGGAAACAAAATAAGAGTGTAAGCAAGCAGATAAATTATTTGACCGTTCATGTTTGTGATAGGCCAGTCAGAGTTATTTGGTTAAAGGACAAAAGTGAATTTGTCATTTAGAAAACAAATTACACTGGTTATGTTAATAACAAATCTCTTTTTTTTCCATGGACATTCACTGAAAAAGACATATTCCAACAAAAACCAAACCAACAACAAAAAAATTCTGACTTTGAATAAGTAATATTCGCTGATTAAAATTATCAGCCACTTCAAAATTGAAGCGTTTTTAAGATAGTTTGCATGGGGGGTTTTGGGTCAGCTTTGTTTTTAGTATAAGAAAGAAAAAAAATCTTTCCATAAATGATCTCCCATTGCTTTCAACTTAGTAATGACTGTCACTGAAAAAAAGTGCATTTAAAAACAGTTCTTAGTTAATTCTGTATGCTAGCTTCCTTTAAATGATATTGGCTTCTGCTGTTAAAAGTTGCTAAATTAGTATATAAATCTTCTCAATAGTGTAATTTAGTTGAAAAGTATTTATGAAATGATCTAATCTTCTTTTCATTACAGTCCTAAGAAAACACCTTTGTTTTAATCAGGAGAAAGATAACCTGTTTTCCAGACTTTTACTCTTTGCAACGTATGAAAACATCTCTTTAGCAGAGAGTTTTAGTGCATTCAAACAATTAAATGCTTCTTAGTTAAAGACCAAATAAAATTCTCAGGTAATTTGAAAAGTTTCAACAGGATTTTTGTGTTAACTGGACATCTGTTCCTTCCCAGAGCATGACATTGAGAAGAGCACAGTCATTGAAATGAAGAAATATTTCTTACACAACTTTCAGATATAAGGATCCTGACTATTCCATGTTCTGATGTAATTTTCTATATGCTTAGAAAATTATGTGAGCCCCTGGTGGGATTTATCTCACCTAGTTTTACATATCTACATTTTTGTTTAAGGCTAAATTTGATTAAATATGGGCATCTAGAATGAGATTCTTTCATATTAGATTCATTTCTGTACAATGACAATATCTCCACAGACTAAAAAGCGGATAATTTCAGATATTTCAATATTGATATGAGAAATCCACAGCAAGCTAGATAAATCCTAGTGCTTTTCTGTAGTATAAATTATCTACTTCGAGGTCAATTACTCAAGACTGGCTCCATGGTCAATTAAGTGATAAAGGCACTTTGAGTTGTCTGGTTATCTCTGAAAATTGACATCTAAAGCTCATCAGATGAATTGTGCCCTGAAAGTTTTACATAGTGGATCCCTTCATTTGATCTAACTGTTCTTATGCCTGATGTAACTATAATAGAGATTAATTTTATATATAGGAAATTAATTAGTGTTTAAATTAATGATGGAACTTGAATAATGAAGTTGTAAAAATGACAGATTAATGACAGATAGAGAGGTATGTAAAGTGGCATTTTGGTGAACACCCAAAACAACACTCAACTGTCATACTATTGCCCTTGCTTCAGTGGCTCCTCCCAGGTAGTACACATAACACAAATGGTGGCTGTCTATGCTATTTATTCTGTTAATGTCTGTCCTGATATATTTTTGAGGTAGGTGAAGTTACATATTCACTTGAAAGAGCTGTCTGACTGTCTCACAAGTAGTCTGAATCTGATATATTTCAAATGAATTCTTGCAGAGCTAGAGACATGGTACTTATAAACTAGAAATCAATGGTTTCATTAATAAAAATAGTGTGTCTATGCAAGAGGCTGTGGGAAGCTCCTCTAGGGATTACCTGCACTGCAAGGACTGCTATTATATAGAAGTCTACTACTAACATAGACAGAGGATTAGAAGACAAAAGGTTTGGGTTTTTTTCATCTTCTCATCATTATCATGAGCAGCAAGATTAATTAATTTAATAAGCTTATTTTCTGTTGAAATATTTGAGTCCATATCACAAATATCGTTGGCATAGTGATGACAGATAGAACTTTTTCAGCAAATATATGGCTACATAATTTTTCCCATTATGATTTTTAACTTACCTCAATGGTACACAAATACAACCCAAAAAGTGGTGCAGCCATTACAGTCTTTTGACAGCCAAATTATGTCTCATGAATAACAAGAACCATTTTGTTCTTATCAGGAGTATCTAAAGATAAATGTGAAAAAAACCATATATTTCTGTACTTCCTAGTAAATCATATGTTCAGATTGCCAAGTCATTCATCCTTGGACAGGACATATGGAAAATTAGACCACACAAAATAAGTTTTTCCACTGAATATCTCACCATGAAGACATATGTTCATAATCTTAAATAGGCCTAGGTCCTGCTGTGACAAAAGTCATATGTCCTATGAATCGTGCATTCTGTGCAGCTATCCAAGATTTGTCATCCAAAAATAAAGCAAAAGTAAGAAAATCCTGGAAAATATAAGGGAAATTAAACAGCATTAATCTTCTTTTTTGGTAAATGGACTGTGTTATATTGCAATTTTTAATATAATTTCAAATATCCCTCAGGTGTTGATTCTATTGTGGGTCTGTCAGAAAAATTAAATTGTAAGAAAAGATTTTAAAAAAGAATTATTATGTCTAGCAGAATAACAATACAGTGAGATAAAACGACAAAATTATCAACCGAGGACAGTAATAAGTGAAAAAGAATAGGGAAAACTAACATTAGCAGATTGTTAAAATACAAAAAAAAAAAATCTTTAAAGATTTCTAATTATAGAATCAGAAATACTTAGTTTGGGAAAGGCCTTTAAGAATATCAAATCCAACTCTTTACCCAGCACTGCCAAGTCCACTACTGAACCATGTCCCTAAACACCACACCTACATGTCATGTAAATACCTACAAGGATGGTGTCTCCATCACTTCCCCAGGCACCCCATTCTAGTGCTTGACAACCTTTTCCATGAAGAAATTTTCCCTAATATCAATATAAACCTCCCATTGTGGGACTTGAGGCCACTCCCTCTCATCCCATCACTTGCTACTTAGGAAAAGAGGCCAGCACCCACCTGGCTAAAACCTGCTTTTGGGTAGTTGAAGAGATGATGATAAGGTCTTCCCTCTCTTTCCCAAGCTAAACAACCCCAGTTCCCACAGCAGTACCTCATAAGACTTGCACTCTAGGTCCTCCAACAGCTTCATTGCCCTCTCTGGACATGCTCCAGCAATCAAAATCTCTGCTCCAAAGGAGCCCAGAACTCGACACAGAACTCAAGCTGTGGCCTCACCAGTGCCAAGGACAGGGGACAATTCCTTCTGTGCTCCCACTGGCCACACTATTGATGATACAGGCCAGGATGCTGTTGGCCTTCTTGGCCACCTGAGCACACTCTGGCTCACATTCAGCTCCTGCTGACCAATGTCCCCAGGTCCTTCTCACCTTGGCTGTTTTCCAGCCACTCTGCCCCCAGCCTGCAGTGCTGCCTGCAGTTGTTGCAAATGCAGGATCCAGCACCTGGCCTTGATGAACCTCATACCATTGGCCTTGGCCCATCAATCCAGCCCTTCTAGATCCCAACATACAGTCTTTGTGAAAATCAATAGCTGCACCCAACTTGATGTCATCTGTAGAAACATGGAGGATGCCCTTGATCCCCTCATCCAGATCATTGATAAAGACATTAAACAAATCTTGCCCCACCTCTGAGCCCTAGGAAATGCCACCGGTGGTGTTTCCATTCACCATTCACCACCATTCCCTGGACCTGGCCATCCCACCAGCTTTTTACCCTTGTCCAAGCCATGAGCAGCCACTTTCTTCTGGAGAGTGCTGTGGAAGATAAGCTTCTTTACTGAAGCTTAAAGTAGACAGCATTCACAGTGCTTCCAGCATTCACGAAGCAGGTCAACTTGTCATAGAATGAGATCAGTTTGGTCAGCAGGACCTGCCTTTCGTAAACCCATGCTGACTGGATCATACAGAGAAAAAAATTAAAACAATTTTTTTACAAAATTACCCCTGTCTGAAAGCTAGGCTAGTATAAAAAGAGAGAAGAATAAAGGATTAAAATAGTGGATGAGTAGGAAAGGCAAGCACTTCTAAATCTGAATAAAAGTTTGATGAAACAGTAAATACTAAGGGGAATCAACAGCTTATTCAATTGGTGACCCTAATTTTCAGACTATTAGAATGTCTTTTTTTAACTAAGAGAATAAAATTCAGTTAATTGCTATGCTTTCTTGCTGTATTATTTGCTGGCAGAACAAAAGAAAAGATTTTTGATCGGGGTCAAAATTTTATGACTGATATTTTAGTGCAAAAAATGAAATCTGCTCTTTATTTCCAAGAAAAGTGTTGAAGAGAAAAGATTACAGAAACGAATTAAGTTTTCTTTCTTTCTTCCTATTAGCTGCTTTTCATCTCATTCCTTTGTTTGTACAGCTGTTGTTGCTTTTCTTTCTGCCATAAAGATGCAAGGTATCCTTGTTTTGTACTTTGTGACCAATAGTAACAATGTTAAAATAGATGGGTGTGTGTGTATGTATAGCATGCTGCTGATATTTTACTGTATCACAATGAAAAAATGAAGTAATCTATGACATTAAACAAGAAAAAATATCATTTAGTACACATTGATCTTTAAGACAGTTAATTCCACAGTTACTCTTACCTGTGGAACCTTAACTTGAATCTCTTAATTTAAGTCATATTTCTTTACGTTACAGTGCAATTCTTTACTTACGTCCAGAGCTCACATTTTATGTTTCTGGAGCCATAATAGCCACTTGAAAATAAGAGAAAGAATTATATATATAGATATAACTGTTTGATGTCTTATGGCCTGGAATGGACCTTAAAAAAATTGTAGATCCTTTGTTTGGGTGTTCAATGGTCACAGTCTACCCATTCATATTGAAAATCTGAGAAGATCCACAAAGATTTTCAGAGATAGACAATTGATTCAAATTCTAGGTTTTTTCATTAAGATAGGGCTGAAGTTCCAGTTCATGCTCTGAAACAGAGAGATGGAACAATATCTTCAAAAACAATTGCCTTGAAGCTTTCAGTAAGGGCAAAACAATAGATTTTTCTTCTCTGGTCTTGTTCTCAGAAACAGCTGAATTGTTTTGAGTGGCATTTTCAGCCTGAGGCACAGTCATTCTTTATGGAGTTACTAAATTGAGTGGTTCAAGTTCAGCAAAGCAAATGAAAACAGTGTTTAGATGATGTTAGTCATGACTCTTCCCCCATGTGAAAAGTCATACCATGCCAATATTTTAATTCTTTCAGTGTTTATCTCTTCTTCCAAAACAGTTTAGAGTTATCTTGAAACAGAATAAAGCTTACCTAATAGTAATACTTTGAATTTTGACAATACTTAAATGATTAATATTAATGTGAGATAGACACAGAAATTGGAAATTAAGCTATATATTGACTACACTACTCAGTAATTATCTTGATGAGTCCTGTCAGTCTCATTGAGCAAGATTAGAGCTTGCTTTGTTCTTTATTGTCCAAATTCTGAAAATATTCAACACAAAATTCAGATAACTAAAAAGCCAAGATGGAAACTGTGTCACAAAGAATTTTAAATGCTAGGAAATTAACCCCCGTATGAGACACTCAATCATAGTTAAATCTAGAACAAGCACAGTTAGAATATAATTACATAAAGAGGTGGAAATGGTTAACCATTCAGAACCTTGATTTCACCTAGCATATTACCTGGGTCTAGTTGGACTTCTGTACCCATGTAAGTCACACTGGAGGATGCAGCACATCTGTTGAATGATGCAGCACATCATTCTTCTCTGCTTTACAGACTGCTGCTTGCTTTATTCACCCTGGAGAAGGCTCTGGGGAGATATTAATGGATCTTCCAGTACTCATAAGGGGCCTACAGGAGAGCTGAAGAGGGACCTTTTAAAAGAGCATGCAGTGATAGGACAAGGGAGGGTGGCTTCAAACTGACTAAGATTGCTTTTAGTTAAGTCATAAGGAAGAAATTCTTTCCTGTGCAGGTCATGAGACACTGGAATGGGTTTCTCCCCATCTTGGGAGATGTTCAAGATCAGGCTGGATGGGACCCTGGGCAGCCTAGCCTAGTGGAAGGTGTCCCTGCCCATAGTGGAGGGAGGGAGGGAACAAGATGGGATGTGGTTTTATGGTAGTGTTTGATAGTTGGACTCAGTGATCTCAGAAATCTTTTCCGACATAAATCATTCTATGATTCTGTGATCTTTAAGGACCATTCCAACACTAACCATTCTATGATTCAATTGTATGATTCTATTCTTCATTCTATTCTGAAAAAAATTGACAAACATGCAGTACTTTTGCAAGCGAAAAGCTTGACAGGTCCTGCAGGTTGTCTTTACACTATGCCAATCTACTATGATTTCTTCTCTGACACAGGAATAGCCATAGTTCTGCCCTAGCCCACACATATCAATGTTCTGTTGCATTTTATACAGAGGTAAAAAATTTGCCTGTAATAATAGGCAGAAATTAAATAAATTGTTATTTATTTTAAGAATCACCTAATAAATCAGCTCATAAAATATCTTCTAAAGGAAAGCAATATTATGTCTAGGGAAGGCATGTGTATGTTATGCTTGTGTAAGAGGAAGAAGAAATAAGTTTTATGAGGGGAATGAAGATTTGTTTTAAAAATACATGTTTCAAAAAAATTACTCTTATTTATTCAAAACTATAAAAACAAAAGACTACTTCTCAGACAACAACTTGATTAGGATTGATTTCTTGTTTCTCAGGGGAGCTATATTTTACATGAACCTTGCTCTGTATGATGGCTTTTAATTGTGAATATTTCTGCTGAAGTGTCATATCTGGAGATATCTGGGGCAGTCTTCAGCAGTACAGCAAACACAGCAATTGTGTGGTTGGGGGTACAGTCCTGTCAGGAATCATAATCTATAGAGAGCAGTGGTGGAAGCTGATGGAAGTATCGCAGGCACTGCCCATGGGGAATATTTAGCTAGAAACCTGCAGGGTATTTTTTTCCCCAGAAGTCAAATGCCATTACTTAATATCCCCTGGACTTAGAGCGACACTCTGATTTTAATAAATATCCTTCATCCGAACCAGTTGCTTACAGCCACCAGTTTGGTCTGTTGCTAGGATATCTCAGTGACATCTCAAACAAATTTCTTGCTTTTTCTCTCTAGGCTATGCTCTTTCTCAGGCCCTGAGTGCAGCAATAGCCTACTGTCCTGAAATACTTTTCTCTGTACTCAGCCTTTGCAACCTTAACAGCCTTCAGGGATTTAGCTGTCCCTGTTTAAGGTTTACTCTGGTGTGGTGCAGCCATGTAATGTTAGCTCAGATCTCTGGAAAACAAAGAAGCAGTAGGAAGAGATTAAACAGGCATCCCCTTGCCTGGCTGTTGATTTACACCATCAGTCCCTGCCCAAATTATGTTGCAGTTTTTCCCGTCTGTGCCTTGCCCATCCCTGGCCGTGGCCTGCCCTGGCTGAATCCTCTCCCCAGCTAGACCTGGGCCCTGCATTCCCATGACAGACCTGCCTGGCTGACTGGACCATGGGCAGCCCTGCTCTTCACCACCTGCATCACTCTTCATCACCACCACAGTGAGATTGTGCCCCTTGTTGAGGAGGCCTTGCTGCCCCCTTAGCTCTCCTTCCTTTCTGAAGGCTCTTCTCTACTTCATGGGTGTGAAATACATTCTTTCTAATAAGAGTTATTTCATAAGTGTATTATATGAAAATCAGTATCCTTTTCCACTTGCTATTTTTTGTTTCACTGATGAGAAAAAGTGCAGATATTTTTATTTAGTGTAAAGAGCTCTGCCCAGTATTTTAAATTTAATTAATTTTAGAATAAAGCAAAAAAATACACTTTTTGGGTATAGAAAAATCAGATATGAACACTGCCATAGACTTTTACTGGGTGTAGGTACATTTCTGATTTTTCTTGTCAAAATGTTCCTGAACTTTGCAATATTTTTGGAGGCTGTGATGATTTGAGGAGTTTGGATAGAAGTGTAGACGCTTTCCATCAGCAAATGCGTAAGAATATCAACTTTTCTTAGCTGAGAAAAATTCTACATTCCTTATATGTATATAATGATGTAAAGAGAGAGGAAAACTGATACCTCTATAATATCACATTGCTTAAGTGTACTCATTACATATAATTTCATACCTATATGATTCAGCTAGGATTAAATTGTCTGTAAGAATTTTACACATGTCATGTCATGAACTTAAGAGCTGTAAGGAGCTATCACGTCTTGAAATGAAACCTTGTTTATGCTATTTCACAATCTTAGGTTAAAAATGTGTGGTGCAATTGCTTTGCAAAACTATTTTCACTAAAATTAGAATAGCAACCAGTGTGTCCTTCTCTTTTGTAAGGGAATATTTCCCCATGGTGAGACAGCCCTACAGCATAAAAGCAGCTTTAGATTCTTTTATAAAGTATCCTTCAGTGTTTTTATAGCAAGGATGTGCAGTCTAAGGCAGGGTAGGAAGTGATATATACTGAAATTTCTTGGATAAACTAACAAAATTTTCTGAAGGTTTGCCTTATTTTTTATTCATTGGTCACATATGAATGCATTCACAATTGTAAATTGACATGTGTGTTTTAACAATGAGAAAACAATTTTGCTCTTCTCTACATCTCTTCTGATAGAAGACAGATTTTTGTCCTATCCGTATATACAGCAAATTTACCATCTCTGTTACATTACAAAAACATGGAATTAGATTAAACATGAAAAGCTTACATCTTACTTTTACAAAGTGCTTGTGCCCAAAAAGTATTTATGACTTCATATTGAACAAACTCCATCAGCACAGAGATAGACAGGTGTATATGTCTATTTGACTTCCTTACATGAGCACACAGATATGTTTTCAACACAGAGACAACTTAGCTGCAAAACCCTAATTCTTAATTCCCATGTCTTTAATCTTTTCCCTGTTCTCTTCTGGGTTGTTCCATCTGATCAGACAGAAGCCAACAAAATCAGGGATGTTTTATAAATTTCTATCTTTTTTAAGCTAAAAGGCAGAATAGATATTTTTTCTCACATTATCTTTGCATCCTTTTTGCTACTAAAAGTTTTTGACAGTTTGACATGGTATCAGCAAAGTAAAAAAACCAAACCTAAGATTAGTAAAATTGACTATTCTCCTGCAGATTTTCTGCCAGGAATTGTGATGCATCTGGTAATTTTTAGAGTTTGCTGCACAGCTTATTGCAAGAGACATATTAGTGTTATCATTGCTGCTACACTGCATGCATGTATTCATTTGACACGTTTTTACATTTCATAAATATCAATTGATTTTAGGTCTTCTGCAAGTGATGAAAAACAGGTACTAGAGACAATTAAAAAGCAGTGTTGTTCAGTCATTCCTGCGAAATCCAATATGTTCTCTCTCATAACGTGGTCATTTTATAGCGTTCTGTCATTGAGACATGTAAGTGATTATTCTGTTTGCATTAAAAAGGATGCAATAAGGTACAATTGCAAACACTTAAGAGCCAAACTCAATCATGTACCCAAGCCCAAAGCAGAATCCAGCTGGTGAACATCAACATAAATATTTTAACTATGGAATAGAAAAGGCTTTAAGTGCAATAGGGGAAAATAATTTAGATTTTTAAATAATTCTGGTTTTTTTTTTTTTTGTTCACTATATTCTCAGTGGCCAGATGTGACTAACTATGGATTTTGGTATTACTTTAAATGATCACTAGTGTCCTCTTGGCAGACTCTAGCTGTATGGTAGCACGTTAGTAGGAAAACATCCTGAGATGTGACACCAAAGAACAGATAAAGGCAGACTGCTGATGAAGAAGAACAAAAACACAAAACACAAAACTAAAATAAAACAAAATTTAAATAGCAAACTTATCCTCTAAATAAATGCAGATTACACACTCTACACTGTCTTACACTGCAGTTAAGGGGAGGACTACTCTCCTCACTAAGGTTACTTGTTCTGCCAGTAAATCCTCTCTACCTTTGCACTCCAGTAGATGTTGGCATAAAGGAGAACCAGATGATAATTAGCCTAAATCAAAAGAATTTTAATAATGCTATGATGGTCTGTAAAACAGTGAAAATATTTATTGAATATGGTAACTCATGTTGCATGATGTTGGAATCAATGGGAGGTAGGTATATAAAATTTCTCCCTCTGAGATACATTTCTTTTGTGATTCAAACTCTGAAATCTGTTTGAATTCATCTCTCTGCAGACATACAGGCACTAAAGGGTGATTTTCTCTTAGAGTATAATGATGTTTGGCACCTATTCCTCCCAATCTATAGTGATGAACATCTCTCAAAAAATATCTCACTTTTAGAGGGAATCATATTTTATTCTTTATTTCTTGAAGTTTTTCAGTTTCTCAGACTTAGCAGGGGTGCTGATGTCTTACTACTAGCAATCCACGTGCTGGGTGTCCATTTTTCACTGCAAATTCTATTTTTCTGGAAAAAGTATAGTGGCTAAGACTGTGACCACATTTGAACTAGAAATGCTTGTCAGTGTGCCAATACTGGTTAGGGACTCAACTTTTTCAAAATGTTTTCCTGGAAGCAACTGCATATTCATTAGGATATTTATACCACATAAATTGCTTCTGCTATTATAGCTTTCTTCCTCTAAGCAGCTACAATAAATAAAATCAGCAAATTTGATCCTCTCACCAATTGCAGCTATCTAGAAAGACAGGCCTGAATACACACAGATCTTATCACAGTGGTTTGAATTTTATGAGCTTAGATTATTGATTTCTTCATATATAGTCAAAATGCAAAGTCAACAATGCAAAGGAATAAATCTGTTGAAAACAGTAGCTTAAATGGATGACAAATTATCCATGCTTCAGTAAAGTAAAGCTTTGTTTGTGTTTACTAGGATGATTATATAACTCTGCAGTTTTTTTATAGAAAATGTCTAATTATAAAAAAGCTAGATTTTCTTCAATACTCCCTACTGGTTTGTTATTATGTGCATGTATCAGCAGCTTGCACTGAAGATGAATTGGGATAATCAGAGCAGGCATCCCACTGGATTGACTTATTGGAACATTGCTGCATCTGACTGAGGCCTCATGAGGATTTATATCTCAAAGGTAAGAAGGAGGCAGCCAGAGATTGTATTTAGCTAAAGAACAAATGCCATGGTTGTGCCTGATTGCCCCCAGAGTGTACTTTGTTTCTGAGCCTCTGACTTACTGGAACTAGTGATAAAAGGCTGAAAGTCATTATAAGGAATCTATTTCATTTAAAAGATGTATTTTTGTGATGCTTAGCTTCGAAATAACAGTACTAATTTATTAGTATAATTTTTTTTGAAAACTGTATTGCTTATGTTAAAAAAGGACAGCAGAAAATGTACTGCAGTTTATGTTATTTAAACTGCTATGCTAATAGCAAGTAGCTGGTATTAGTCACCTTGTGAATTCAGACTTACTCAACAAGTACAGTATAATTACTTTTTAAAACTCATCCCAGCTTTACTGTAAATTTTCGATGTGCTTTTTAATATATTATTTTCCTTAAGTTTCATTTTCCCAACCATTTATGCATATGCTAATTTTCATTTTTAGAATAGAGCCCTGTGAAAAGCCTAGAACATTTCCTGGTTTCTGCTTCTGTTCATGGCATGAGAAAGAAATTTACATTCTGCTGCATCTTTCTTCACTCCCACAGGGAAGATGTTCCTTTTCCTTGGTATGTCACAGCAATACCACAGAAAAAAAGAGTTAATTGGAGAGTGTAACCATTCTAGAGAGATTTGCCAACACTTTACAAAGCTTCACAGATAGCAAGGAACTTGAGAACTTTCTTCTAAGGCTGTTCCTACACCAGTGGGTACAAGGCGATCTCAGATTGTTCTGCCTGGACTAACCAAGGAAATGTAGAAATGAGTATTTTTGTACCTCCCTTGTGTCTGGAATGAGTCAAGTGTGGCTGAATGAGTTAGCTGGATCAGTAATATGTGTCCTGCAAAGGCAAGTTATTTTAGCTCAGAAAAAAATTTTCTGGTTTTTTCACTCACAAGGCAACCCTAAACTTCTGTTAAAGACATTTATTTCCTTAGAAATGCTGAACTTTTCAATGCACTGGCATTCACCCAGGCACTTACACGCTTGTCTCCTTGGAGTAAAAATGTGTTTGATTCAATTTTGAACAGCACAAACACTTCCTTTTGCATTTCACCATCCTTTAAGTGTTCTCCATGTGCCAAACGAGAGAGGTACTGAGGTCTTGGCAGGCACAGAAAAGTAAGAATGATATAAAATGACCTTTGCTACAATATGTCTGTTGCTGTTATACTGATATAGGCTATTAATTATTATGTAATGACTTCATAACCTCTGTGTCACAGAGGAGCATCTAAAGAATTCATAGCTTTCCTTCTTTTTTTCGTCAAGACATGAATGAGGAATATGAACAAACGTTTATCCTTATGATCTCTTTGCAAGGGATTATAATAACGGATTATAATTTTATAGCTTCTTTTAAAAAATCACTTCTGATAAGCTGGTAAGAAGTGAAAGAGTAAGATTAAGACAGGAAAGAGTTGAATAATTACTAGCAAAAAGTAGCTGTTTGTAAAGTACTGCATACGTGACAGCAAATTCTTCCCAAAGAGAAATAGATTTCGTTTTACTATTTTCTTTTAAAGGAAGTTGGTAATTTTTTCATGCACATCCCTTTCTTTCCTTCCTTTTTTTTTTTTTTTTAAGGCCTTGAATGGCTTAACAAATTGGCGAGTAAGGTTTAAGGGTAATCCCTGACAGAAGTATTAGAAACTTACAGAAGCTCAGTAGAATGGTGAAAACAAAAGTAAACAGAAAACTGGTACTTCAATCAGCCAGGAGCTGAGAATGTGAATAAAGTGCTGTAAAACAAAAGGACATTATTGAAGTTGTTTGCATCTTCTACATAAAAAACAAATAAACAAAAACCTGGAAGAAACCAAACCTCTTGTTTTTAATTAACATTTTAATTCTTGTTCAATCTTTTCCAGACATCAGAATGCTTCTTTGTAAATTAAATTCACTGGCGAGTAATGAAGTAAAGTCAAGCATTAGGTTGGATCAGCCAAGGAAAATACTCAGGCTGAAATACAGGTTTCCATTTTCAGACTACATGGATCCCTGTTTTGTCATCTTTGAAAAAATGGCATAGAACTAAAATGAGGAAGAATCTTCCTTTGTATGAGCCAAATTATATGCTGAAGGCAAGCTTTTTCCAATTTCGTTCCTGTTGGAGTATCCTAGAATCAGATTTTTAATAAAGGACCATCTTTGAATGCTTCCTTCCTGAACCCATAAATGATGCCTCAAAAAATATATTATTCTGCACTTGGAAAGTAGGTCCTTAAATAAATGTGTGTTCTGTCCTTCAACATTCATAAACAGATGATCCCAACGGAGGCTTTAGCTTTCTCTGTTCAAGAAACCTGCAGCTCTGTAAAATGTCCATTGCAAACAAAATTTTTCTTTCTGTATCAAAGTAACATTAAAAAATTCCCGGTGCTAGACTTATATTTTTTGGTCTCATCTTGTCTTCTCTTATCTGACAAGTGTTTGTCATTGGTTTGTGAAAGTCTTTGGCAAGTATATCAACAATGTGAAGGACAACAACGTCTGCTTTTATTTCTTCTCTTCTTCTCTTGGTATCTTACAGGAACTACAGTGGACAACACAAAAATATATGAAGTTATGAAGAAAATTACAAATTTATTAGTTCAAAGATTTTAGCAAAGAGTTTATATGTAATTTCCCTTAATCACGTGATGAAGAAAGGTATAAGACATCTAAGTACAAAGAAACTGCAAATTTTTTTTTGTCTATTGTTACTTGGTGAGGCAGGAAGGTTTTTTATGAATTAACATAGAGTGGACAACCAGTATATGCTTCCCAGTGTGGAAGCATATCAACAGCTATTTGTCTTCTTTGGTTTCCAATTCCATTTTTTTCCTTTTCCTTCTTTTTCTTTTTATTTTTTCTCTTTTCTTTTCTTTTCTTTTCTTTTCTTTTCTTTTCTTTTCTTTTCTTTTCTTTTCTTTTCTTTTCTTTTCGTAAATTTGGGTGTGTTGGATTTCTTTTTACCTCCTCAATTTAATCTTTTGTCTAATTTTAAATCAGTGCCAGCTAGGAAATTTTACAGTACTAATGACATCATCAAATCACTTTCTACAGAATATAAAATTTCAGTGATTGTGGTTTGCTTTAGTAGCTGATAAAATAATGTCTTTGAAAATGGTAGGTAGCTGTTAATGATTTTATACATTTCCTGTCCTCAGCATCTCAATGTTAATTGGTTTCATGTCAGCATGATTAGCTATTTAAGTGTTCCTTTTCTCCCAGGGGGAGTTAGCATGTGATTTATAAGGAATACATTCATATTTATTCTATTCTTAAATATTTGTATTCATGTTTTTTAATTTAAAAGAAGATTAGGTTGCATATAGTTGTCCCTTTCCTGACTGCCTTTACATCAAGCAATTATTGTGCAATGTTTGCTCTACTTTTGATCATCTACTTGACAGACTATTTCTTTTTATGGATGTAATAAAGACAGCAAGGACAAGTGGAGAGATTTGTCCAAGCTGACAAAGCAACCTAGGGCAGTAGAGTCACAAAGGTAACAAAGGTCTTCTGAGACACACGATACTTTATCTGTTGATGTGTTCAGACTCTTTGCTAGAGAAAATTGCTGTTACTTTTGCCTTTTGTTGCTCTGCAGAACCAAAGCATCTCTCAGGGAGCGAGCCAGGCTTGGCTCCAGCTGGCACCTCATCAACCAAATTCCTAACAGTCAGATTGCAGGGTCTTTGTAGGAGATGTGCGAGCCAGAGAAAAGCCAGCTTCACTTTCAGAGTCTAGGATGAGTTTGAGAATGGAACTGTTAGAGGGAAATACCACAGCTTTTATACATTTAAACAGAGAACTGAGCAGAGGTAGTATGGAAATCATTGGGAGACAATAAACTAGAAACTTCCAATCCTTTTTTAATTATTTAGATTTTTATTTTGGGGCCAGTTAAAAGGGCAGAGCATCATTTTAAGAATTGTAACTGCTGTGGTCTGACTATGTCTACTTATTTCTCCTTACCAGCCTACTAACTCCACACATGAGAAATGAAATCTTCAGGCTGTTAAGAGATACTTGCCAAAAACCTCTACCACTCTCTAACTATATTTCTAATAATGTCTTAATAAACAAAGAAAAAAGCAAAACTACAGTCTACTTTTTATTATATCTGTTGTTTGTTTGCTTAGAGATGAACGAAATATTTTTAGGAAATGTTTATCTGACAAATTTAGTTCTTATGTATTATTAATTAAAAGACTATGCATATTTAAACATATCCTCGCTATTCATAGTTGATTGAACTTTTTATAAAAGTAAATGCAAAAAAAAGATCTAATGAAATATAATATAAGATTTTTAAATCCTCTACTTGTTTTCAGGGTAGGAAATATAAAACATTAAATACTAAGTAGTGGGGAAAAGACCCAGATGTTGGCAATTTAGATGCTGTTATAAACGCTTTTGTTTATTATTCTCTTATCAGTCGTGTCAGTCATTGCTCAGCGTAATGTGATCCTAGTTTCTCTTTCCTGATATGTTTAACAGCAACAGAGGGAGGTTGTAAGCAATCCACTGGACTCCAAGGAAGTAAGGAAGAGTGCAGTTCTCTGTGGTTTTGGTTTGCTGTTGTTTTCCTTATGTCCCACTTTAAACGGGTCATGTGTCCCCTATCAGATCTATGTGCTATGGGAAGAAATGAAGAACCAATTTGCTCTAAATTGGCTTGGGCAAACTCTTTTATTTTGTCAAATTAGACACAATACTTGGTTTCAAATTTATGCCCAACTTTTATGTTTTTTTTTTTTTGTTCCATGTAGGAGAACAGACTAGGCTTCATTTGGCATAAAGTCGCTGATAAAAACTTAATTCATCAGGGTGCTGGAAGATATCTGAAAACAGCAGAATAGAAGCAATCTGGACTGGCACTCTACATCATTTGGCCACACTATTTTTGATCTGTCACCAGAAGCCATGCAGACAGTTTAACATATTGTCACACCACGGCCAGATACAGCTTTGAATAGATAATTGGAGGGCTGGAGACAATGCTGCCAGCCCTGTGCAGCTGTACCAGCACTGCGCTGATAGCACTATCTTGCTTTTGGGCTCTTAACTTAGTATTTCAGCTTGACACCTCACTCTGCAGTGTGGACATGCAGTCTTCTGGGACCTGATTGGCAACTTGATTTTGGCTGCGTTCTAACAAAAGAGCATGAGATTGTACTTTGGT
Source organism: Irena cyanogastra (assembly GCA_013397155.1). Lineage (NCBI taxonomy): Eukaryota > Metazoa > Chordata > Aves > Passeriformes > Irenidae > Irena > Irena cyanogastra. The sequence continues at coordinate 309,414 of VWZV01009445.1, read as the reverse complement.
CTCTTAGACTGTCTTTCCTCATAGTTGGAACAGATGGATTTTTATCATTTTCAGTTTGGGTTATGTCTTCAGACAGATTTTTTGACCATAAAAAATAAGATTAGGACCAGATCTGCTTTACAGTTTTCTATTTTTTTAACCAAGATGATTGGACTATTACAATGTTAAAGGAAAAAACACCATCAAATTACCACATTATTTTTTATACAATTAAAAAAAGTGTACTTGCTTCTTTGAAATAATTACTGAAATGCTCACGAGTTGCCATAAGCAATGATTGCATTTTATATATATATATATATATATATATATACATGATGTTTCAATGGTTTATCAGAGATATTAAATATTTAATACTTATTGGCTGAAGTAAACAATTGATACTAAATTGAAATCACTGTAGGCCATTTATTCCAGGCATCTGTACAGGATATAATGAAAGTTTTTAATCAGAACTGGCTTGAAAACTGTTTATGAACAGAAAACTCCATTTTTATTATATAATGCACTCACAGAAAGCTTTTTCATCTGCTTCTTAATGGGATGGAAGCCTTATTGTGTCTGTGAAAAGGGTGTGTGGAATCACAGCCTCTCTCTGTAACTACTCATATGCTTATGCTCACAGAGCATTTGGTTGCTCATAAGAATCTGTGTAAATATTCATGAGTATTTTGTAATATGTTAGAAGCAGTACTAAGCTAAGAAATTGAAAGTTAGAGCCATGAGCAAGAAACAAGGGTCAGCAATGCAATCATTCTTAAGATATTGTCAGGAAAAGAGTTTTTAGCATGCAACCCATGTATTAACAAATTTACCAGTAATCACTGCCTCACACTCTTCACAAATTATTTACTTTCTAAATTTCTGTCAGATTATAAAACCCAATACAGGGGTCAATACCAGCCTATTTTTTACTGTCAGTCACACTTTCTGGTTTTCAAATACTTCTTTTTAGCAGTGAGTAAGAATGTATGAAACACTACAACACTCATGTCCTATTGAAACATTTCTACTTCTGCTAAATTGCATTACAACCATTTGTTTGTGTTAAAACAGTTTAATATTTTGACTCTCTAGAAGAATAGCAGAACTATGTCTGAAATACATGTTGCATGTTTCATGCAGAAGTTACCAATTATTACAGGTTCAATACATTTTCCCATTATGTTCTAACTGCTGTGGAAAAAGTTAATTGACCATTATCCAAATCCTAGCCATCTTTTCTTTTCTTCAATGTCACACAATATGTTCATCCCTTGGCATAGGATTTGATGAATTTCCAGCACTTGGCTTATATTCCTTTTCTGTGAGATAAAGTATGCATCCAAAATGTTGAGCCAGTCCTCTCATAGCTATTCAGTAGCCAGAAGAGAGTTCTGTAGTATAACTGCAGTTTCTAGAACTTTTTCATTTCTTGCCTTGTTTAGGGAAAGAATTTGGTCAATGTTTAACTGGCTTTCCACAATACAAATCATAATTTGATCCAGTTGAGAGCTTCTGCGTTTGCTGTAATGAAATGCTTCAAAATATGGAACAGAGATCACTCTGTGCTGGGTTTTGTTTAGATGCTGATGCTCTGCCAACATACAGAAGATGGAAACCTACTTTGTGAAAATAATCAGACTTGGAAGGGGTCAAACTGCTTATTACATTATGGTATTAGGCTGATTTAGTTTGTTAATGCATTTGTACTGCTTAAATAAATGTTTGAAATGAGCTCTTTGGATTCATACATGAATGTTTTAACGGAGATCCCCCATCAGGGGTTACCTGGCACAAAATATTTCATTTACACTCTCAGCTTAAATACCACATGGCACTGTTTCCTCTGCTGTTTGCAGGGTATTATACATATTTTGTATAATACTGTAATTTAGAATCATGGCTTGTTATGCTGACTTTTTATATCTGAACCTCAAATTTTCCCATATGAATGTGATTGAAACTACTCTAAGTAAAACTTCCACAATTGTGTATATTTATACAGAATGCTACCACCTGTTAAACAGGTCCCCAGCAGTTACCTGTAGAGCATACTAATAACTCATACAGACTGGGACGAGGTGACACATCTGTTCACATGCTCTTATGCCAAACCACAAGCAGGAAAGGAAATATTTAATGATGTATTTCATGTTGCTGCTTAACAGGAGAGAAAAAATGGAGAAGTAAAGCTAACAGCTGTACAAAACTGTGCAAGATCCAGTATCTGGCCTGTTGTGCAACCCTTTCACAGGTTTCAGCAACAGCCATCAGTGGTTGTGGGGAGGGTCTCTGTCCTGCAATCATGGGGTGATGTGGCAGAGCACAGACTGGACATACAGTAAGATCCTACAAGGAGGTTAGTGGCAAATTCTATAAAATAACACCAATGTGAAGAAAGGATTAGCATATGCCTAGTAGAATGCCTGTGTTTGGTAATGAGTACTTCTGCCTCCGTGAGGGTGTTCTGAGATGGCTCTAGAAATCTAAATAAAAACTCACTGCTTTTTTCTAGGATCTGTCCACCAAGACTTAAGTGCCTCATTAGGGTAGCTTATTATCTACGTGCTGCAGAGCTGGGGACACAGGTTGTGACAGGTTATATTCCTGGTTACCCTTAATCTATTGATAGTAGCACTTAGTTTGGTGCTTCCATAAATCCTTATATAGATTTATTTGCCTCGGAGGCAGGGACAAAAGAGGCCCTAGGCCTTTGTGTAGAGAAACAATCTCAAGGAAAAGTGTTTTCTCTGTCCCCAGTCAGTATCTGTATTGGACATAGTTTAAACACTGTATATACTGCACATAATACATAGAGTTGGAGGCAGGTTTAATGATATAATTTCAGTATTAACTTTCAGTAACACTAAGTGCTTTACTGGAATTCTAAAATCTGCTAGAAGTGGTTTTGGGTGTTGCCAATGCAGCTTTGGGACAGAGAAAGAAAAGACAGTCCAAAAGATCCTTTTTCATGGTAAAAATTGAATATGTCTATGAGTATTTTAGCCCCGTTATTAGTTACAACTGTAGAATTGAAAATGCAGTCTTGTTGAAGGAAAGGTGCATTTTTTATTTTTTATTTTTAATAACTGTGTTTGTTTTTCTCATGATTATGTGGAGAAGGACAATGTAATAATGCTCAAATTTAGAGTTAATTGGGATGTTTTTATTCGATTATATTTGTCAAGTTCTTAAGATATTGCAGAGATGTTTCTGCAAATCTTGCTAAACTCACATCAGCCTGTTCTTAATTAATTATACGTTCTGTACTGCACAAATATCGTGAAGCCTATTGGAAGTAAAATCAATTAAATTTTTATATTTTTTATATAGGAACAGGTATGTATAATATCCACTCATTATAGTTCATTGGTTTCCTGAAGGACTCAAAGGAGATAATGAACACTTTTGCCATTCAAAAAAGAAGCAATCATTTTCCTAGCTGTCCCATGAAGAAGATTTTTTTACTTTATCAGCTCCATGGTATTACTTGTTTCACTCCACTATCTTCAATCAGCTAAACATTTAACTGTATTTTAATTTCATTTGTTTTAGTGACTGCTTTTCATTTTTCATTAAACATGTATTATTCTTTTATATGAGGAAATGCAACCATTAAATCTTAATTCTGAAAGTTTTTAGAGACTCTTACTTTCATAAAGACCATACTCACGATACTTTGCTTTTTATTCTGATGTGATCGAATGAAGTATCTAAAACAAAGAAAAACTCTTTTTGATTCATTGGAATCAAGTCTCAGTTTATCATAAGTCTTTGATATATCCTTTACAAGTATGCACCTGTGATTAACTGGAACCATGCTCTGAAACACTGGTTTGGAATACTCTCCACAGAGGAGAATTTTAAAATAAAATATTTGCATACATGCCTTGATAGCTCTTAAAAGAATTTATAGTAATCTTGGTAAACCCAAACAAAAAAAGAAAGAAAAAGTCCTCTTCATATTAATTGCTCTGGAATCTTACATGTTCAATAAAAATGAAGAAACAGGCATACAAATAATATTTTCTAAAGGGAAACAGAGAAATGAAAATTATTCCTACATTTATATTTGAAATATTTTTAGTGAATTACTAGATACAATTGATACCACTGCAGCTATTTTTTCCTAACACATCTCTTATTTTCTACTATTTCTACAAATTTCTTTGGTTTTTAGTGCATTTCTTAAACAGTATGTATTAAATTTACACACAGGCAGCAAAAAAACTAATCCATTAACTGTCCATGACAAATGGTTTAATACTGATGAAGTAGTCATTGGAATCTTTCCTGCAGCCACAAGAAGTTGCTAGCTTATCAGCTGGAAACAAAGAAGGATCATAAAACATTTCTCAGCAGAGCTAAGAAGAATTATTTGATAACTAAGCCCTCCAGTAATTGAAAACATATAACCTATATACTTCTGAATTATAGCTGTGACCAATCTTTTATGAAATAATTTTTTTCCTCCCAAATACTTTCTATAGTGCAGCAAAAGTGCCTATGCGTTAGCAGGATGCTCTGATACAGTCAGCATTCAGGATAGGCAAAGTTATTTCCCTGGATGCCGACTCCTTCCCCACCCACCAGCCACCATACCATCTAAAAGGCAAACTGGAAAGTGACAGAAAAATTTTATTTTGTGATCTTTCTTGAAGTCACATGCCATTTTATCTATAGTTCTATCCTTCAAGTGTTTACATTTATGAATACAATAACATGAAAGGTGAATACATTCATAGTGCAGAACATTTTGTCACCAAACACTTAATTTACACGAGTTAAGGAATGTAGTAATACAAGTGGAATATTAAAATGTTTAGGTAAATCAGTTAAATTTGATGAGTCGTTAGCAGCAGATTTGTCAGAAACTTGTTCCCTGACCTGTATGGGATAAGTGGGTGGTCTTTTTCATGGGCCTACCCACATTGCAGAAAATACTGTCACAATTGATACAATCTGGCAGGAGGGATGGATGAACTTCCAAAGACCCGTTGTATAGTAATATCCAGATAATTAAATCTCAGAGCTTTACAAACATCTTAGTACAGGATGAAAATCTCCTAAAAGGCAACTTTTAGACATTATTTTTTATGTAGGACACTCAGAATGATTTTATTAACATGGGACTAGCAAAGATATCTTGGATCAGACTATCCTGTCTTTGCTGCAACAGGCAACAGCATTTTATTCATATTGTCTTAATAGCATAAAACTCTATCTCAGATCATCAGTCTTCGTTATGAGTCTTTCAAGACAGTTTCACTACTTCAGTTTCTCAGTAGGACACCACACTGTAATTTCCAGCACGATCTCCACTGTGTTGTATATTACTGTGAAACAAGGCCTTACAGTGTTGTACCAAGTATTGTTACTGATTAAGGATAGTTTTAAACTGGGTAAAAAAAAAGTATTCAACATGTTATGTCATTGTCCCTAACAGGATTCTTTTAGTGTTTTCTATTAGCATATTACCATCAGGAGAGATGTTATAGTGTGGGAATTTCTGCTTTCAGATTCTTTTTGAATTTTTTTGAAAAGACATATGGCAGACATGTTTTAAAAACTCTAAAGCTCAAAAATCAAAAGAAAAATACAAATATTAATATAGTTAGCAGATTTTTTAGAAATCCTTGCTTATGCTTGGCTTAATGAATTTTTATTGTGATGTAGCCAGTTTAGGATTTTATTATGTTCCATACTAATATTTTGCATCTTACAAAAAGAGTTTTCTGTACAAATTTAAAAATAACTATTTAATTTTGTTGAAAAATAAACTTCATAAAAATGTAGGTACCTGGTTTGTGGGAATTGGGAGTGGGGCTGCAGCTGAGCCTCATCCCCAATGGGCTACAGCTGTGAGAAGCAGGTGAATGCTATTAAATGCAATGAGACCTGGAGTGCTGAAATGTACTGACCTATCACCAAAGGGAACAAAGGGCACACAGACGCAGTGTATGAACTATGAGGGGCATAAGAGGTTGGGCTAAAGAGCAGGGAGAGCAGATGCTTGCAGCCTTCTGAAGAAGAATGACGTTACTCTGTCTGAGTAGACACCTGAAGCCTTCTGATGTGGTATAGTACTATTCTGTTAGTGTGAATGCTTAGAGCTTTCTGAAATGATATGATGGTATTGTGTATTGATATGATGGTATTGTGGCCATCTCAACTACGACCTGTGCTGTGGCACATGCTGCAACATAAAAAAATCTTAATTTATTAATACATGAATATTTCAATTAAACAGGTGTAGCTATATTGAATTCTGCTCTAAGTGATTTCTGAAATAACCTGTGAAAATGACTGGAAATGAAAGTAATTGTAGTTCAATTTCTTCTAACTCAATACAAGAGAGGAGTAGTTTACCAACTTCATTTTTGAAGCAGAGATGGAGCAAAATCTCTAAATACAGTAAAATTACAGAGGGGGAAATATAATATTCCCCCCCCTACTGTCTAGACATCAGTAAGTTTCTTCAAGGAAGGACCAGATTTCTGTATGAGAGATTTTGCCACCAGTTAAGAGTTTGAAAAAAAAGACAGCAGAGCTTCCCATCAGACTATACTAACTGAAGTTCTGTGAGTTTTTAGAGGAATAGAAATGAGGACATGGATGGAAGCCATTTTTTTCCACATCTTTTATGTTTTATATATTTTCTGTTTCTTGGTGTCTGCCTGTGTTCTTGAATGATTAAATTCCATTCCTATTAGACCCTTTCTGTAGCTGGTGCTGAGATAACTTGAATTTTACTGGTTTTGGTAAAATGGGCATGTGTCAGTTTCATGATCTTTTTACTTTTGTTCAGTAATTGTACTTCAATTATTAAAAAAAACTAAATAAACAAACTGAATCAAACCAGTCAACCCACTCCCACTCCAAATCCCACCAAAAAAATCCACAAAAACCCCTCCAACAAATAAGTAAACAAAAAGATTGACCAGTATTTTCCCCTTTATGTCTCTCTATCCCTGCACCCAGATATAAAGATACTCTTGCCTAGGAATCCATAGAAAAAATACTCTTAACTTCTATAGTTTTCTTGTTTTGTGCCCATTCTCCATTTGAGGTTTCCAGGTGCCTAAAGAATGTGAAAGATTGAATTTTACCAGCAGCCCCTTAAATCACTTATCACTAGATAAATGCCAATGTAAATGTCACAAAAGAAATCTTAATTTAAATAAAAAATTGAAAAGAGTATTTAACAATAGTATAGGACAATAGTTACTACATGCTCGTATATCCAGTAATGTCTTGCTTGGCTTTATATTTTTCCTGTGCTCTCTTCAGTTTAGAAGGTTGTCAAATTAAGCTAACTCTCAAGATTTTTCACACACCTCCTCAGGGGATGGAGCATATTCTTTTGACAAGCCCTATCCTTAGGCTTGTTTTTCCATGAAATGAATGCAGATTTGGAACATACATCTTCCTTCCTGAACAGAATATCTGTTGAGTAGAAATTCACCCCTGGGGCTTCAGACACCTTCTTCCTTGCTCTTGCCCTGCACGTCCAAATCCGATAACATGGTGATTTATCACCTAATCCCTGAATACTCTCTTGTGAGGATACAAACCCACAAATGGTAGCTAATGGTGACTTTTGAAGACCTCTCTTAGCTGGCTGGGTTTCAGGAAAGCATAACAATTACATAAACAAATTTATCTAACCACTGATTTTTTTTTTTCCTCTTCATATTTGTATCATCCTTCATTTTTTCAGTTCTGTAGACTTAGAGTGTCATGAGAGATCAGTGAGGCTATCTTTAGTATGGATAAATGACTTTCAAAAAAAAAAAAAGAAACAACCATACTGTTCAAAATTGACTCTTTCAAGAATTCAGTAAGTCTGTTTTTAATGAAAGTAGTATTTTTTTAATCCCACAATGCTTCCATAGTAGACAACAACAGATTTCTATGAGCTTCTTTGACCTGGTTTAATTTAGGATAAATACTTAATTCAGGAAAAATATTAGTAGCAATAAAAAGGAATAGGATGTTACTAGCATGATGGTTTTAAATGTGAGGATACACAAATAGTACTGGGATTTCTGACTGGGTTGAAAGAGCCATGTGTTGGATAACATTTAATCTTTCCAGAGTGCAAATGAAGAAGCAAATTTTATTTAGTGAATTCTAGACAATATTGAGTTCAAAATATCCATTTGTGAGAGAAGCTTTGAGTTTAAAAGATCCACTTTACTGGTCTGAGCAGAAAAAAGGAATCTATCACATACAGCTTGCCCTACAAAGGTCTGATTTTTGTAGGTGTGTATGTGTTTCTACGTGATTGCATGTGTTGGTACCAATTCTGTAGTAACATTTTTAAAAAAGGGTAAAAAATGCTGCACAACAGCTTCTGGGAAAGAGGAGTGAGAAAATATAAGCGGAATAACCCCTAGGACCCCAAGGTCCGTGAAGAAGAGGGAAAGGAGGTGCTTCAGCTGCCAGAGCAGGCCTGTGGAGAAGATCGTGGTGATGCAGGATGGTTTGTGTAGCCATGGAGGTCCGTGGTGATGCAGGATGGTTTGTGCAGCCATGGAGGTCCGTGGTGATGCAGGATGGTTAGTGTAGCCATGGAGGTCCGTGGTGATGCAGGATGGTTAGTGTAGCCATGGAGGTCCGTGGTGATGCAGGATGGCTTGTGTAGCCATGGAGATCCATGGTGGGGCAGACATCCATCCATAGCCAGTGGAGAACCACATACCAGCAGGAGCAGGTGGATGTAAGCTCAAAGGAGTTGTGCATGTGGACAGACCATGCTGGAGCAGGGAGGGTCCTGGCAAGACTGTGAGCCGTTTGGGACTCAGGCTGGAGGAGAGTTCCTGAAGGACTGCACTCTGTGGAAAGGACCACACCAGAGAAGTTACTGAAGAACTGTATTCAGTGAGAGGGAACATATGATGGAGTAGGGGAACTATAAAGAGGAAAAAACTGCAGAGATGAATTGTTATGAGCTGACTGAAACCTTCACTCCCCATCTCCCTACACTGATGGAGGGGAGGAAGTGGAAATATTCATAGCAAAGTTGAGTGTGAGAGAAAGGGAGGGGTAGAAGCAAGATGTTTTCAAAGCTGTTCCTATTTCCCATTATTGTACTCTGTAACACTTAACTTGGCAATAAATTAAATTCATCTTCCCCAAGTCTGTTTTGTCCTTGACATTAATAGGCAAATTATCCCTATGTCCTTATCTCAAATTCTGAGATTATTTTTTTATATCTTCTCCCCTGTTAAGGAGAGGAAGTGTAAGAGTGGCTTGGTGAGCACCTGGTAGACAGGCAAATTTAACTCCACATGAGTTCTCATCCTTCTTCTACAAGAATATGTCTAAAGTCACTTACTGAGATCTCCTGCTTTGATTTTAGACCAATTAACATGCAACAACATCTATCTATCTGTTAGGATAATTAAAATAGTCCTCTACCTGTTAGAATAATTGAAAAATAATAAAAGAAATTTAATTGAAATTTACCTCCTAACAAGGCCAAGGAGACCCCCTACATAATATCATTTTCAACTTTGCTTTTCCCCTTTTTCTGTATTTGCCTCTGTTAGCAGAGAACAGAGCAAGTCAGCACAGAACAAGTTTCCTGCCTCTCTGAGGCTTCCATTGCTGATTTCTTGTTGCATTGATTAACTTACAGGTCCACTAAGTATTGTTATGCAGCATTGCAAAAATAAAACACATAGTCAAAATATTGTTTTATTTACACAATTCGAATGATAGAGACAATTAAATTAACATTACGTTCTTCAAAGCTTAACACAGACAGATGGTAGAAATATCTGAAGTGAAGTTTGTTTGATTTGGTAGTTTCTATGCCAAGAAAAATTTAGGAAACAGCTACCTTTTTTTGAAATGGGGGGCTCCTTCACATTGAAATATGATATATATCTGCTTGCCACAAGGCTACAGAGACAAAAGCATATAGATATACATTATCCTCAAATTATGCTGCAAGCAGTTTTTGTCTTCAGAATCTCAGATAACTTTTGTATTTCATTTCATCAGAAAACAATGTTCCTTTGTTCCTCTCAGAGGGCTACTCTACCCTCTGGGATGATGTGAACAGTTTGAAGGAATGCAGAACCACTATACCCAAGGGAAATGTCTGTCTTGAATTGCCCTGCAAATCTGAGTGTGTATTGCAAGATTTCTCATATACCCAGCCAGTCCTGTCCTGCCTTCAACCTTTCTCAGAACTTGGGGAACAGAGGTGGAGCAAATAAAGTCTTGCATGGTTTATATTGAGAACCTGATATTTGAGTATTGATAGTCCTCATCAGACACATCACTTATGTATTGTTGTGGCTTTGTGCTCATATGCATATAGTCCTATGAAAATCCACACTTCTGACTCCACATTATGCATTTCATTAACTCCCTCTGTCAATAAATCACCAATTTTTTACAAGAATTAAGCCTAGAAAAATGCCAAATAGTCAATGTTGAAAATTGAACAAATGTGGGAGAAGCTTGAACACTGATTGAAAAAGCTTCTGGCCTCCGACTTCTTTTTAAAGCAGCACGAAGAAAGCATTTATAGATTGGCAAAAGGGTCAGGCAAATGATTTATTGTCTGTGGTTTTAATCTTTATTTTTTGTATTAACTAATATGTTTCAGTTGCTTTGCAATGGGGAGTGTAGAACAGCCAACAATATTTACTGATCCACTAGTCTGGGGAGGTGAAAAAGTTTCTTTGTGGAGTTAAGAAGTGTACCAGAGCACAAACTACCAACAAACCTGCACTATGCTACTAAAGCAGTACAAATAAAGCTCAAATACTCAGGATTTTGGATGAATTGGTTTCTCTGTATCCTAGTCAGCAAGGATTCAGAGAAAGGATACTGATCTTAGTATCTTAGCCACTCTGAATTGACATAAATGCCTGATTGTTACTTCTACTCATCCTCATTTTCTCAGTTGCAGAGTATGGAGCAAGTACTTAAACAGGGCTGGAGGGGTTTTCCTGTCAAAAATAGTCTGCATAAAACTAGAATAATAAAACAGAAAATAGAATAGTAAAATATAACACTTCAAAATGTGCAGATCAATCTCATGTGGGCTTTACATAATGACTTTAATGGAGTTACTCCATAAGTACTCTGCTGGATATCACTAAACCCACAGCATTCAACGCAGAGCTAGTCATTGTCTCCCATGGAGTTTTGACTCACTAATTTAAAAACTAGAATGATCATGTAAGTCCATTACCCTTCCAGTCTGTAGAAGACATAAGTCTGGAAGAAGGTTCTAAACAACTGTGCTGCTCAGCAGGACTATATACATATTTCCAAACTAAAAGTGTTTCCTTTAAAAATGCTATTTCTTTGATATGGACAACTTCTCCATGTATATAAAGGTAGTGGGAGAATAAAAACAAAAAAAAACCCCAAAAAACCAAAAAAAAAAAAAAATTTTTTTTACTAATCTTAACAATCTCTGGCTTAATTTACATTTGAAGTTTGTATTGGGTTTACATGACCAGGTTTTGGTGTATGAGGGGCTACAGGGGTGGCTTCTGTGAGAAACTTCCAGACACTTACCCCATGTCTGGCAGAGCCAAAGCCAGCTGGCTCCAGGACTGGCCCACTGCTGGCCAAGCCCATCAGAGAAGGTAGTAAGGCCTCTGTGATAAGATAGTTAAACAAGGAAAAAAAGTCTTTCACAGATTTAACTGTGCTCCAAGAAGAGAGGAGTGACAGAGAAACAACCCTGCAGACACCAGGGTCAGTGGAGAAGGAGGAGCAGGAGATGCTCCAGGTGCCGGAGTTGAGATTCCCCTGCAGCCCATGGTGGTCCATGGGGGGCAGAGACCCACCTGCAGCCCATGGAGGTCCATGGGGGGCAGAGACCCACCTGCAGCCCATGGAGGTCCATGGGGAGCAAAGATCCACCTGCAGCCCATGGAGGTCCATGGGGAGGCAGAGATCCACCTGCAGCCCATGGAGGGCACCCACACCAGGGCAGGAGAATGCCTGGGGGGGGCTGTGACCACTTTGATACAGGGTCCTGCAGATACATAGGGAGAGGAGCCCACACTGGAGCAGGTTTCCTGGTAGGACTTGGGACACTGTGGGAGACCCACAGTGGAGCAGCCTGTTCTTGGAGGACTGCACTCCATGGGAAGGGACCCACACTGGAGCAGTTCATGAAGAACTGAAGCCCATGGGAAGGAATCAATTTAGAGATGTTCATGGTGGACTGTCTGCTGTGGGAGGGTCCCCATGCAGGAGCAGGGAAAGGTCTCCTCTCCCTGAGCAAAAGCAGAAACAATATGTAATTGACTGATTGCAACCCCCATTCCCTGTCTCCTGCACTGCTGGAGGAAGATGTAGAGCCTGAGAAAGAGAGAAGTGTGGGGGAAGTTGAGTTTTTAAGATTTGTTTTATTTCTCATTATCTTGCTCTAATTTTCATTTGTAATAAATTCAATTAATTTCCCAAAATTGGATCTATTTTGCCCGTTACAGTAATCAATGAATGATCTCTTCCTGTCTTTATCTCATCTCATGAGCATTTTGTTTTCTCCCTTGTCCAGTTGCAGAAGGGAATGACAGAATGGCTTTGGTGGGTACCTGGCATCCACCCAGGATCAACCCACCACAAAGTGAATGCCTGGGATGTGTTTACCTAAGCCTAAGTGTCAGCCTGTTGGGGAATCTCTTGTGTCCTATAGCACACATTTACCAATGAAAAATTTCCTTTATGATAATGGATGTTGTAAAGTCTTCTTACAGGCTTCATGACCTCTTTCAGAGTAATGTACCTACTCAACTGCACAAGACCACAAAGTTCTTCAGAACAAAATAGACTGAAATACCTATGTAAATCAGAGTTGTAGGGAAACTAACCTTTTGAAAAGTCTGCTTATTTCTCTCTTTTCCAATGATAATGGCAAGTTCAAGCAAAGCCTGTTGTATTTATTGATAGCCTTATTTATTTATTTTTACTGCCCATTTTAGAACAATTATTCTGGATTTTCACATGAAAGTCTCTCGACCACAGCTACCAGAATATATTTTTCAAAATTCTCAACTTTGCCTCTCTTGTCATATTCTTTTTCATGCAGTGTTTCTCAAAGTAATATTTGTAGCCTCCAAAACTGAATTTCCATCCCAAATCCAACTCATTTTCTTTCTAGTTTTCCACAAGGAGAGGAAGGGATGAGGAAGTAAAAAAGAAAAGACCTTAACTTTGGTACTGGGATAAGGTTACCCCACTGTGCTGATTCTTTCAAGATTTCCTGAGAATTGTCTGAAGCATTTAGAGCAAAACCAGTGTTGAACCCCCTGTGTGGAGCATTTGCAAGCAGCCATATGTGGAGGCAAAAAGTGCAGAGTTGCAAATCTATGCTCATAAAGCCTTTTATATATTGGATAAACTGAGCTAAGATTTGATTTTAAGCTACAAGGTAAAATTTGCCTGGCCTTATAGGCACCTTTCAGGTTCTGTACACACCGGGGACTCAAGTATTTTGCTGCTTTAGCAGCATGTAAATACAACATGGGTGAGACAAATCACAATGTGCTGTTACCATTGCTGCCTCATGAAAACTGTGCTGTTACTGAAGTAATTGGTACAATACTTCCTGGTAAGACCAAAAATGGTTCTTGTCACCACTGGGTTATTAAGAGCTTTAGTGACATTTAGATATTTTGTTACTTTTTTAAAAAAATTATTTTATTACACTTTCTGTTTACACTTTGATAGCTTTTCTAAAGCAAATAATAAACAGAGATGTCTTTTGCACTACATACATAAAGGGAAAGGGCTTGCCTGCTGTATGTTCTAGCCCCACAGGACTCAGATCAGAGAGTTGGCTTAATTCACTGTCATTTAAAACCAGATGTTTTTTTCTGGCACACTGTCTTGCAAAAGCAGCAATGAAATTCATCAGATGGTACTCAGGGAAGCTCTAGTGCATTAAATTAAATACCACAAAGTAGGAACAATGAAGAACTGAAAATAAATCCTAAAAAAGAAACACACACAAACAAGAGACATTTTCCGCAACCCTCTACTAAGTGATGAGTTCAAAGGAGATCTTTAACACAGCTTTGCCAACAAGATGGGAAGCTATTGCACACCTTAAAAGTAGGTGCTCATGCCATAAAGACTAATACACATAAGTCTAGTTATTGTTACACAAAACAGTTATTGTGCTTGCTTCTGGGAAGGGAACAGTGTAAAACTACATGCGCTGGTTTGGGACTGTAAGCTTTACACAACTAGAAGCTTTTGTAGAAAGTAAACTTCATATTGGTTCTGTATGGCTGCTGAGCTACTGAACTTTAAAGCTATTTGCCCCAGATCTGTACCTGGTCCCTTGTGTTCTCTACAGATAAAACAGGTTAATGTAGACCAATGCAAATTTAGGGGGAATGAGTTAGGGTGTTCCTTTTCCTCACTAATAACATTTGGATAGCCAGCTCCAAGTCATGCTGAAGAATTTGTGTGCAGCATGACAGATACACACAGGACACAAAACATATCACATATTAAGTAAATTTCCTCATCAGTTTCTTGATAAAACCAAGCTTGAATTAATCCCAAACTAAATAAATTCTGATTTCACACTATCTATCTAAACAAAGCAAGTCCACTAATTCATGAAACCTGAGAATCTACATTCAGAAGTTTCAAAGCTTTAATTGTCCTTCATCAAAAATATCATTGTTTAAAAGGTGAAGGTAAGACTTTTCTGCTTGTGCTGGTAAATAAAAAAAAAGAAACCTCCAAGATGAGAGAAATATAATTCAGTTATTATAAAAAAAGCATATACCCATCACCAAAATGTTTCCATTCAAAAAGAAAGTCTAACTAAACAAGTGAACTCAGAGAATCAATTGAGTAACTGTGAGTAATTTTAGGAAAATTAATAACAGAGTTAGGGAAGACAGTTCAAGGATGAAAATTCTAACAAAAATATCCTCATATAAATCAAAATTAAGAAAGATAATAATAAAAACAATCTTTCAAAACTCATTTTACAAGCAAAGTTGTTTAACTCTAAAATGAGAAATGTTAGAAGTACCACAATCCAAATCCATTGTGCTAACTTGTGGCTGATACAAAGTCCAAAGAAAGGCATACATGTAATGTTCAACACTGCAGAGTTTGACAAAACTTACAAAGACTGACAACAAGGTCTTGCAGCACTAACTCAGTGCATAAACAGAAAATGTGAACAAATAGGCCTTCTTTTTCATTCATTGCATAAAATATGTTAATCCTAAGGCAGTAGGTAACAGAATTTTAATTCTCTTCCTTTCAAAGGTGTTTTCTTTTTCTGCTTTTTCATCTTTCTTTCACAGTGAGTCTATTTCCTTCCCATGTTGTTCTAATCTGTAGTAGTTCATCTTTGCTTCCCCTCAGCCTCTGATGCTAACACAAAAAATTCTAAAATGCTTGTTGGACTCATCCTTTAGACATCATGTGAACAGCATGAAAGCAAGCTGCAACAATTCAAAGCAATGTTTGTGGTACTGAGAATGTTGCAATATTTTCCCTCCCAGACACTGGGGTGCCAAAAAGAATATGCTGAATCATTTTCTCAGGTTTGTCAGACACTTCTCAACCTCTCCCACAGAGACTACTCCTTCCTAGACTTTGCACACTGTTGTGTAAATGTACCAAAGCCTCAGTCATCCGAGAGTAATATGTGGGAAAGTGCCTCTTAAATTCACAAGCACTCATGTGGTTTTGAATAACTAAGCCACACGATTACTACTGTACCCCCTGTCCTTCCTGGACACTGCTTAGATCCCTGAGTGCGACTTCATTTTATTTATCTTCTACATCTTGAGAACTAGTGGGAAAAAAAAAGAAATTAGAACTGTAGCACTAGAGGGCACTATAACCCCCGAGATAATTTTGGGCAAATTTTCCTCTCTAAGCAACATACAAATGTATTATAAAACCTTCCACTAATTTTGCTACATTTGAACAGTCTACAGAAGTGACTTAAGAGTGACTATCAGTGATTTATAAAAAAAATTCCAAATTATTTCTCTTTCCTTTTTATTTTAAGATTTAGATATGACTAACCAAATCCATGGGTATGGATGTTGAAAAATACATGAGACTTTTTAGATTCAAAGAAACAATAAGAGATGGAAAATGAACAAGGAAATAAGAAAAGCAGAAGGAGACTGAGGAGACCATAGTAGATGAATTCGTTTAAGTGTGATATTTGATGTGAAATACCTGGTAAAATCTCCCTTTCTAATAAATTTGATTTTTGCTAGATTCAAATACCATAATCTGAACTGAGCATATGGAAATATGAAACAAGGAAACAAACAGTACATTATTTTTTTCCCAGAAAATATACAGAGAATAACCTTAACATAGGAAAAGTAGCAATACAGAAAAAACAGAAATTACTATGAGGATCCCATAGCACTCAAATAAGAGGTTACTTTGAATAATAATAGAAAAGAATCATTGATATAGAATTGCTGATATTTCACTGAACAAAAGAGAAACATTTTTTCTGTGCAATTCCAAAGCACAATATGAAGTCTACACATACATAGGTTTGAATCTCTGGAGTTACATTACTGATATTTATCATATACCTAAGATTTACATGCTTAAACACCTTTCCAGTTATAGACTGCATTTTTTTACATATACTGTTGTCCAGACTATATCACTCAATCAAACAGTGGTTGGGTATTTAATTCTGCTTTGGCAACCTGCTACTTTTTGTAGCCAGTATGTTTTTCAACAACCATTTACACTCAGAATGGACAACTGTAAGTGTGAGGAGTTATTATTTCATTGAATCATCATCACATGTTGGTTTGGGTTTGAAAGAGACCTTGCTGTAGATCATCTAGTTCCAACAGTTATGGACTTTTCCCATAACAGCTCTCATACTGTTGTGACAAAGGTGGTCTCAAAATTATTTACTAGCATAGAATATGAGCTAATATGATGATTTGTCTGTGATCAGACAAATCATCTTGCAAGGAAGGAGAAATACTGAAAGAAGCAAGGAAGGGCTAGCCAGGAGACAAAAATGAAAGCAAGAAATAAACCTTCAAACTGATTTTCAAGGTGGGATGGTGGAACAAGCAATTGGAAGCAAATGACTTAATAATAGACTGATAACAGCATTTTGTTCTCCAGGGCATTCATCCCACTCTGTTTCCACAGTAAAGTGAAGATGTTTCACCCAGAGCATTTTGAGCAGCACCTGATACGAATGCTCCCATTCAACTCTCTGGAGAAAGTTTTCTTCACTGATTACAGACAGAGCCTAAAGACACGACCAAAGCATTTAATGACAGCCATTAAAATAAATAGCTGAAAGAAATATAACCTATCTTCCGAGACAAAAGTTGTGAGGCAAAGAAGAAATAAGAAGCTGCTGCATAGTGACAAAGGTAGCTAATCATTAACTGTGACTGAACAGGTCTGCAGGTGGTGGTGGAGGGAAATACACCTTTCCCTGTTAGCAGGAGATGCCCTGCTCAGAGAGGCGTGCTCAGGGATTGCGTTACCTGGAGGAGTATCAGAACTGAATGGTTAGGATTACACAGTTTGACTATATAATTTATGGTTAACAGAATAAGCAACGTCAGAAGCCAGTGAGCTCTGCAGAGATTGTAGTCTTCCACAGAAATCTGAAACTATGAAAGCAATTATTTAAAAGGTCAAAATGCATTAAAAGCTGTTAATGAAACTTCAGATTGTTACTAAACAATAAACATCTTCAACTCCTGACAAACATCTAGCCAAAGAAAAGCAAACAACTTTCCAAAATTTGTCCACTTACAGCGCTATTTTGCCACTTATGGAGATGTGAATTCTCAATTCTTGGCCTTTTCCTGACTCAGAAAAAAATCTCAGCAAGTTTCACAAATTTAAAAAAATTTTCAGTAACAGCTCTAACTAAACTTGTCAAAAGAGGATTCAGTTTAAGCTTCCTTGGCAGTTCTGTATTATGGGAAAACCAGTCCATCTAGTGTTCTGGGAAAAAAAGAAAACAGGAAGTAAGCCTGCAGCTTTTACAAAATTTGTACAGAATTTGGAATTTAGCTAAAACATTTCATTTTTCACCTCATTAGTGAAGTAATGTTTTCTTCTAACATGAATACTTGCCTCCTGCCTCTCCAAACCCCCATGATTTTTCTTAGAAATCTGCAACAAAAATTTGTCAACTCACACAACAGTGTTAGGTTCAGCTTGGGTTTTTATTAGGGACATTTTTTCTGTTGCCACTGCTCCAACGTAACCAATATAATCTATGTGAAAATCCCAGGGACAGATTACATCTGGTTTGTTAACCAGTCTAATATACACCACATCTGGAACGGGGTCAGCATGAAGGATGCCCAGATGTTTGCCATGTCCTGGCAGCGTCCTCTGCCAGGGGCAGGGCTCTGAACCAGGGGAGATTGGCACTTCCCTGAGCAAATTTAGTCACTGTGCAGCTGGGTAGGCATGGCAAGAAATACAGTCCAGGAGGGATGTTGTAACTGTGACAGAGATAAAACTTCCTGAGAAGGTAGCAAATTTACCTCTTACAAGTAATTTTCTTTTTTTTTTCAAAATCATATTGAGATGGACCATCTTTCCCCTCTACATGTAGTAGAGACTGCCTATGTGCTTATGAAGGCATCATTCACTGAACACTCATAAGGAACTTAGTCTTCTATTTTTCACCTATATTTTAAATTTTTTTAACCAGAAATTCTAGTTTTTGTAATACACAGCTGGGATTTGGTGCCTACTTGTTCTAAGCACTAAATCTGTATAAATAAAAGTCAGATCTTTGTTCCAAAGGACAATTAGAAATCCCAATTCATCAAATACAGTTTACTGTATTCCTCAGAAGTGTCAGTGTTTATCACCTTCAGCAGATGTTTTGATGATGGAAATATTTTGACTTTTTTGACATAAAATATGGTATTGAGGTTTGGGGGATTCTTTGTACTTTTGTTGTTTTCAGTGAAATAATTTTCTATTTTTCCAGAGAAATGTCTGAGCTAGAAGGAACACCATTTTTCAACATAGATCTATAGCTCAATCTGTATCAACAAAGAGCTCATAAGTTCAACTAGAACATTTCTTCAAGAAAAATAAGAGCAATAAGAAATCATTTGGCATTTTGACTCTGAAAAACAAATCTGTAGTATCAGAGGCCAGAGGATCTATGATGGGTTTCAAAAAAGCAAACATTTTGTGCCATCTAGGATGCTTTCAGCTTGTTGGAGTCTCAGTGTCTGATGAGAAGGGGTATTACAGCTCTCAGAAAATGAGTATGCAATTATGAGAGACAACTTTCTAGTAATAATAGCTTCATGGAATTTAGAGGGAGAACTCATTTTTCCTTTTTCTCTTTTTCTCCCCACTCCCCTCTAAACAGTGCAACCAGATTATTTTATTTGCTTCCATTTTTATTTTAGAAAAAAAAAAAAAAAACAGCAAAAATCCCCCACAACCAGTCAATCAAACCCGAAATAAAAAAAAATGTAAAGTAAATTAAATAGTAACTGAACTTTGGATATTTGAGATCTACAACTTAACATCTCACAGACCAAAACTATTCAGATTTATATTCAACTTGACTGCATGCATTCAATCAAAGTCTTCCCTGGGATGTTCAGCATTTCTGAACCTGCTAGTGAGCACAAGCACATCCACAAAGGCATGGTTTGCTGGATTTCTCACTGCAGAAATTAAAACAACAGAGAGTCTTATTGGTCATATTGTTGTGAGAAAGGAGGATACAGGAAACAGGGAACACAGGAAAGAGTTTCCTGAACACAGGAAAGAAGGAATGATGAGGGAGGAGGAGAGATAGGAAAATAGGAGAGAAAGAGAGAGGAAATCTCTATGAAAGATTATTATTTCTGAGGTTATGAATCAAATAAAATTATATCAATTCTTAATGAAGTTACTATGTTGAGATAGAATTTAGATTAAAATATATATGTATATGAATTGATGTATATAAATATATTAAAGCTAATACATTCCTGCTTTTAATGAAGAATTTACAAGATCCCTCTCCTGATACTCAAATGCTCACAGTGTTTTCCATCCCAAAAGAAACACAATGGAGGACTGTGGGCCCGTGGAGCCTCTTGACATCATCAGCACTATTGGAATATAGCACTGTCAGGTCACAGAGGCTGCCAAATATAATTACACAGGATCACTACCACTGGAAGAAATGGAAAGTTGTGCTCTGCTTTCCCTTCTGGTTTTTTTTTGTTTTTTTTTGTTTTTTTTTTTTTTTTTTTTTTTTTTGTTAAAGCACCTAAGTTTTCTCTCAGAGTCTGTGGATTTGCTGCTTCCCCCCTTTTTTCACTCTGCCTGAGGATGAAGAACCTGATGCTGTTTGGTCATGGACACGCTGGACTCTGCAGGGCATGTATCAGGGGGTGAGCTAAAGGCAAGAGAAAGGATCAACAGAGGAATGTTGATCCACCTTAACCATGGTGGAGTCCACCAGGCCAACCCATACCTCCTAAGGAAGTATTCTGGATGTGCATCCATATGTGAAAGCAGTATGGAGAAATAAGAGCCAATTGCTGAGTAAAACCCTTGCTCTTGAGAATCCCAAATCTGTTATGTGCTCATTATATTTAACCAGCTCTAATCTGGGCCCATGAACTGGACAGCCATCAGGCACAGCTGCACATACCAGTGAGATGCAGAGTGCAGAAATGGTTCAGTTACACCTGAGACAAATCAAGTTGGCATGTTTCAAATGAGACAAAGCAAGGGATGCTACATGGGTCCATTTGGGAATGCACTTCTGACCCAAATGAAAATGCTGATTTAGACCGTGTGAACTCTTTTCTCTTTAGCCCAAGGGTAAAAGCAGCTCAGCTTTGAGATATTTTCAAAGTACTTTCTTGAGAGTAAGGCCATATAAATTGTCATCAATCCTAGTAACTATTCCTTTGCCCTTTTAGTCATGTTGGCCTGCTTTTTCCCTTTTCTTTCTGCTGTATATGACCCAATCATAAAAATGTTACATGATAGGGATTGATTTCTTTCTCTAACTAAACAATATCTTCAGTTACTGTGACAAAGAATAACACTGCTGAATTATGTATCAAGTAGTACAGAAAAAAGAGTAAAAAAAATGGAACTAGCAATCTTAGAAAATACTTAAATGAGAAACTATTTTCTCCTGTTTTGGTTCTCTTTGAGCTATGGAAATTATAGCTGTTACTGGTATCATTAGGCCATGGTTGACTTCAGAGAAAAGTATAATATTTAAATAGTTTCTTTTTATCATAAAACTACAATTTAAGAAGCTCCTGAAGTAGAACCTTAATCTATTTTTACTATTGTAACTAAGTAAGAAAACAGGGTTAATAGAAACCTCAAAGGGTCATACATGGAAGTACTTGCCTGGTTAATGCTTACTTAACCCCAACAATGGAAGCAGAACTAACTAAGAACACATTATTTTTAACTTTAGAAAAATTTTAATATTTGAAATTGCTTTGTAAATCCCCTACCTAGTTTATCATCTCTGCTTAACGAGATTCTGTCTGCTCAGTAAACAAGGGGGACAATTATTCCTGCCATTGGGAGATGGTTGGCACAAAAATTTGAGTCCAGCTGTTGAACGTTCTTTCATTTTCTATGGATTGTGAGCTCAAAATGCTTCAGTCTTCCCTCATTGATTACATTTCCTACATTATTCTCCAAAGATGCCCACAGTTGATAAACAGCTTTCTGATATTTGTTTACTGAAGTAGAATATTTTATTGGATATTTAACCAGTGTTGAGTAGAACAGGAGTGAATGAATTTAGCAAATAATTTCTTATAATGCAGGAAGATCTTTTGGCCTTCTTGACCAGTTCTAGTCAGACAGATCTTGGCCTTCAGGAATAACCCACAGCTGAACAGAATCACTGTGGGAGTTACACAAAGGCTTTGGGATATTAGTGAAAAGATCATTGCATCAGTTTCTGCTTCAACTGACAGAAATCCCAGAGAGCTGATAACTCAAAACTTAAGGAACAGTTGCCAGTATTGATCAGAGATGTATGACTCCTCAGAGATTTGGGATGTGATGCTGACCAGGGAAAGGTGATGTATTACTTGTTTCCAAGTAGTCTGAACAATGTATCAGATTTACATGTAGCAGTATCCAGTCGTCTGGGAAATAATTCTGGGTAAATGTTTGTTAACCAGAATATGATTATCTGCATGACTTAGCTGCCCCAGAGCTTTTGAGGAGCTCCAAGCATCTGTTTTGTCTTTATTGTTTTTCAACAAAAAACTTATAAATGATTTACAAATCAACCCTTGCTTTGTCAGCCTGAGAGGCTAGCGAGATAGGCCAGAGGTACTTTTGTGTGGCTGATTCATCCAAGATTCATGATCAAGAAATGCCCTTCACTCTCTTTTCTGAATTAAATAGATTTGGGAATAAGTTGTAGCTGGGTCTCAAGCCAAAATAAAAGGTCAGCAAGCAAAATTTTGAATCTACTCTGAAAGATGTCAGAGGACTGGAGGACTAGATATCCTTTAGTCTTGCCTTTCTGATTCAGTTTTTGGCCTAACATGAGTATAATTATGACTCTTTTAAGAATATGAGTCATGTTTCCAGGCTTATCTAGAAAGATCAAAATTTATTCTGATTTTTAAAAAGTTTCTAAATTTTTTCAAAAATTTAGGCTGCAAGATTCTAAAAGTCAGTTTATTTCTGAATAATTCTTTTCAGCATAAAGAGACAACATATTAGTGAATGTGCTATTGAAAGTGGAGTTTTGAAATTTCAACACTATGAACATTGGATTTGGTTTATCAGCAATCAAAGAAATACCTCTAAATTGCTATTGATTATTTGCTATTTATCCTAAAGTCAGAATTTAAATAAATACAAGGAAGTATCTGGCAGAAAAATATTTCTCATGTTGTCTTATGTATTTAGCACAGCATGACTAAGTACACAACCTGGGTGTTTTTGGGGTTGGTCTGTAAATTAAGAGATAGACATTTTTTTATTGGTGTAATGTAGAAATTAAAATTGTAGCAACAACTTTGCCATACATTTAAATGCTTCTCTTTTTTCTATTTGTTAATATTATGCTGATGCCATCCCCAAAGATGCCAGATAATTATAAAGTAGAGTGTTTAGAATTAAGTGCTCTGCAAAGACATAAGTGAAATCACAGTAAGCCTGACATTAGGATTTGAGCAATGTTAAAATACCTCTTCCATTGCACATTATCACCTTCTATTCAGATAGGTATTTCATGTGTAAGAGTATCTAAGTGTTAAATAGAGGAGCTACTTTCAAGAGACAAGATTGATTTATCTCTTATTTTGTTCTTGCTAATACCAGACCAGCCCTGAGCACTATAATGAACAGAGCTTTATTTTGAAGTGAGTTTAGGAATACTTACTTCAACAGATCTTTCGGATTGTATCTTGTTGCTTCCATTGTGGAAGTATTCTGTATATTAATTTAATTTTAATATGAATGCTTAGAATGACAAAATTAACACGAAATGAAATACAGATCAGGATGGTGGGTTTACCTGGCCCAGAAATCAAGCACACACAAAGTCACTCAGTGCTCAATATACCCTTGCCGGCCATGGGCTAGGGTAAAGAATGGGAAAAGTACAAGTAAGAAAACTCATGGATTCAGATAAAGACTGCATACTAAGCAAAGAAAAGAGGGAAAAGCACTTGCAAAAACAATTATTCACCACCTCTCACAAGCAGACAAATGATCGGTCAGCCTCCAAGCAACAGCCACTCTGCAAGGCAATTCCCTGCCTCCCTCCCCTCTCCCTTATCCCAGCTTTCCAGGCTGTTTCTTGTCTCCACCTCTCCACTCTCTAGGCAGGGCTGGGATCCCCGTGTGCAGAATCAGAAAAAGCAAGCACAGAGTCTGTGTAAGGACTGTTCACCAATAACCAAGGCTCTGGTGTGATGCCAGCAGGGCTTTAGTCATAAATGCAGAGCACAGCACCATATGGGCTGCTGTGCAGAATGTTAGCCCAGCCAGACCCAGTACAATCAGTTCAATGCTATTGAAGTGTCAGCACTATAAATGTGTGAAACCTGTGACTATTGCTTGGACATTTTAGGTAGTTTCTTCACACTTTGGCAGAGAGGTAGAATCATGGCATATGCCAATGTTCATGTGTTAGGTGCAATTAATGCTGACAAAAGTGATGTTACCAGCCAAAATAAGTGATATATCTTAAAGACAAAATCAATTTCATTCCCACAGTTTCTCAACTAATTTGAAATTAGAAAATTAGTTTAATTATAGCATTCTTCCCAAAATAATAAAAGCAAAAAAACCCCCAAAAAACAACAAAAACTAAACAAAACAAAAAACCCAACTAACCAAACAAACAAAAAACCCCCAAAATCTAACCAAAAACCAACCAAAATAGTTAATCACGGTGTAAGAGATAGATTCTGATCACACATTAATTCATTTCAAACTGAACTTTTTCCTTTGACATTAGTGAATTATGTTAGCTATGCCATGCTTCTTTGATATCAGACAACAGATTAGAAAAGACAAAACATCAAAGTGGATGTTTCCCATTCTAATCTTGTGAAGATCTTTTCATTAAATAGGAGAACTCATTTACATATAATACGAACAGGACTAGTATTGGCAGAAATTTGGAATACCTAAAATTTTACTTTGCTGTTAGTGCTGTTAGTGCTTCTCATGTAATGAAAATCTCTCTCTTCTTAAAAAAAAAAAAAAAAATAGTGTAAAGATCATTCTTTCAGTCATTTAAGAAGAGTCACTACATACACACACAAATACACCCACAAAGCCAAAGTTTTTAATCCAGTAAATATTTCTATCCTTTTTAGATACCGTATTCATCTTTGGTTTTAAGAGAACAAGATGAAATTAAACCAGAACTCCTTAAAAGGAATATTGACATTTGCCTTATCCTAAAGTTACATTGTAGCAGTAGTGTGGAGAATAAGCTCCATAGGGAAAATAGGCCCACAGGGAATTAACATTGGCAGCTGTGTAAACAAGATAACCATATCTCTCAATTTAAAAGGGGGTAATAGTGAGTTTCTTTATGTAGACTGAATGAACAAGCCAAAATATTTGTGCAAATTGTAGCCATGTAGACTACCCAAGCAGACAAGACTACATGGCAGAATTTCTGAGAATTTCAGCAGAACTCTGAGCCTGTGAGCTGTGGGGCACTGGCAGATGCACCGCTCTGGCTCTGTGTGCTATCCCACTGCTGTTAACGCTGAGGGGCACCTTCCAGGGCAGCCAGGGGACCAGCCTAATCCTTAGTGCTAGCCTTCTGAAATGCTCTGGCTCAGCTGCCTGCACCAAACTGTCTGAATCCTGCTCTCCTTGTGCTACGCAGAGGTCAGGAGATTATCTGTGTGTAAAATGCCTGCTAATTTTGAGCTAACCTAGTGCTGCTTTTGGGGGATGACTATGATGCTCTTCCACTGAGGTCAGAACACCACATCCTAATACACAATTAGGAAGAGGCCAACTGAATATTATAAAAATTGTAAAGGGAATAAGATTAGTATAGTGATTTAGGAAAACTATGCCCAGGCTTTAAATCCTTAAATTACAAGCTATCTGGATCCCATAGCATTTCTACTGTATGCTAACTATCCCTTAGGACTGCTTTTAATCCAGATAATTTCAGCCATCTACTTTAAACATCTACAAAAACAGTCCTGGTGGAATGGAAAGCAGATGTGGATATTCGTGTCCAGAACGAAGGGAAGGGTCCAGACTGTCTCTACTTTTCTCCACTGCTGAAGCCAGCATATTAAAAAACTATGGTTTAATTGGTTCCTCTATCTGGAACTATATACAACCTTTGTATTAATTCTGTAAATGAGGAAAAGAGTGAAGAATCTTCATACTGTGGCTAAGGGAATGCAATATGAAGAATCATTTTACACAAATGGATGAAAATTATTGAAGGGGTTTTCTTCAGTCTTCTTCCTTAGGCTCTTCAAAATGTACTTTTTCCTCACACAGAAATTATTAACTACCACTAGCCTTACCAGGAGCTATTACAATGACTAGGAAGGAGTTGGTAGTTTCCTAATATAATTTAGGTGATCCTGTAGCATTTTTTGTGCATAACAAAATAGACATATATTTAAAGAGTGTGCATAATAAAATTCTATGTCTTCTGAGTTTCCTCCCTGCAGTAATTAATCGCTAATATTTCTCTTTAATGTGTGTACAACTCTTTTGACTAGGTGGAAAAATCATCTCGACAAATATCATATGCACAAACAATAGACATGATTATCTTAAGGAAAAAATCTTTAATATAAATTGCAGTTTTTATTGCTCATTTCTCACTTATTTGCTATGCATCTTGTTAACATCTGGTAATCTTATTAATCTGTAATTTTCAAGAGCACCAGAATTTCCTTTGAGTTATGATTCACAGCATTTACCATTAAACATTCTGCCATAGATTGTGTTCCAAAAATATTTTAGATCCTTTCTTTTGAAAGTTGGTTCTTTTTTTGTGACATCCATCTGAAGGTTTGGAGTGCCTCCCTTTTTATCTCCTTTTCTTCTGCATTAAAAGGACAAAACAAATGTTTTGTTTTCTTTGAAAACAACAAAATTGATAAAGACAAAGAAAGAGAAAATGTGATCCAAAATCAAGATGTTTTCTTCCCATTAGTTACAGTTAATAAATGCAAAAAGCAGAGGTCCAAAAACAATACAGAGAATATATCTGGCGATCGAATTTCTAAGAATGCACATCTTAATGTCTCAGAGAAACTGGTAAAAAAATAAGATAAATAAAAGTCATATGAGATCTTGAATAGATCAAGGGTCTGTTAAAAGATATATGATGGGAAGGGAAAAGAGTGAATCATGAATCATGTTTTTGCTAGGACTAGAAGAAATTAAGAAAAACATTGCATCTGGCAGTTTCTCAAGCTGATAGAAAAGCACAAGGGTAGGGTCACTAGAAAAGAAAAAAAGAGACATCACCAAATCCTTGCATTGAATCAACTAGAAATGAGATGGAGAACCACCAGTGCTTTCCATCTTTAACTACCTCCTAGATCCCAGCCTCCTTAAGACTTTGAAGCAGAAACAACATTCATAATTGCAATTGCTGTTCTGCTGCTTAAAGCCAGAAAACAGTATTTCTATGGTCACATATAGAACGGAAGCAATTTTT
Organism: Irena cyanogastra; assembly: GCA_013397155.1. Lineage (NCBI taxonomy): Eukaryota > Metazoa > Chordata > Aves > Passeriformes > Irenidae > Irena > Irena cyanogastra. Next base: position 282,251 of record VWZV01009445.1, on the reverse strand, counting down.
GGAAATTCACCATTGCCAAAAGAAGCCCTGCCCAACCAGATCCTACTTTGCTTCAAACTCAAAACACAACATGACCAAATACCTCCCTAATTTCAAAAATATCATGACTTTTTTTTTTAAATAAAAATGGAGTTGTTGGTTTTGAATGGGGGATTTTTTGCCACTCATTTTGAACTTTCTGATTTTTATAGGAGTTTCAGAATAGTATGAAAGGATTGCTCTCACAGTATTCCTAATGTAGAACTCACGTCCCAGTTCTTCTGAATCAAAGGATAAGCTGGAATCTAGAATTTCACTGTATATGAGATGATCTTTCAATTTTTTTTTAAATTCCAACTTTAATAAGGTATCTATATCTTATCTAGATATTTTTAGGATTTATCACCCTATGTAGTCAATGTATTTTTAATAAGTGAGTCAAATGACCTCTTATCAAAAGATGAGTGAGTAAATTCACCTCCTTGTATTTAAAACTGTCATTGAATTTAGTATGTTTTGAGCCAAGAAATTATAGACCATTTTTATCCATTAAAAGAATGAAACATACTAGATCTGTTAATTCATGAATGACCATCCAGATGTGATGTAAAACAAAATAGAACCCTAGTCTCTATAATTCTCTTGCATAGTAGCAAGATGATTAATTTCTTTTTATTTGCACGTATTTCCACACCAGATTTAAAAAAAAAAAAAAGCAACATTTTTTTAAAAATAGATTGTGGTTGTAGATAAAAGCTGAGCTTAAGCCTTGTTTTCTTACTTTGAAAACTCGAAAGTTCATGACTGGCTAACAGAAACTTTATCTCTCTGCCCTTTGGAAGTGTAGACCTTTAAAAGACTCCAACTCAGTAAGAGTTCAAAGCAGTTAAAAATACTGTTATAGTTACAGCCTGGATTACCAAAAGAATGCAGTTTTACTAGGGTAGGCATCTTTGAAACTGAGTTTCTTAGTGCCATCAGAAAGAGTCTGGTGGTTTTATGCAACACTATTTATTGCTCCACAGTTGCACTGTCTGATTTCTGGCTTTTTAAAAGCCTGAATGACACCAAAGTATTTGCTACTACTCTATGACACGTTCATCTGGTCACCCCATCTAGATTAAGCCTCTACTGGACAAATTTTTAGAAATGTATATAAAAATAAGGAGATCTGGCCTCAAAAACATTGTAGTGCAAGATATGGACATGGACCCTCTATTTGAGATAACAGAAAGGAATCACATATACAGGCTATGAAAGCTAGTGCCAAGGAAGACAATGTTATCAGCCATCAGGAGAGACAGGGGAAACCAAGTAGCAAAAAAATTTCAATCCCCAAACACAGTTTTCATATCATGAGTTTAAAAAGTTGGTTCTGAACATTCTACATCAATCCCTTTAAATAAATGGGTTTTTCTCATCCACTCATTTCAAAACAAGTCAAAAATTACCATTTTGTATGTAGCATTTCAGTCTGACATTCTGGCATTAAATCTCAGCAATTGAATTTTTTGCATTTTTATCCTAAATAATTTAAATCCAAACTGTAAATTAAACAGCAGTACTAGAAATATAATAAATAAAGAAATTGAATCCAATTGCATAATATATCTTATATATGTAGATTTTATTTTTTTTATGATTTCTAGTCACATTTCCCTTTCATGTGAGCAGGTAGCTACTAAGAAGAGAGGGTTCAATTAAAAGTAAGTAACTGTCAAAATGGTGGTACAATTACTAAACTGAAAACCTGAGTTGTTTGCTGATTAACATGCCCAGTGTTATCCATTTTTCTCAATAGGGACAAGGTAAAAGTGGCCAAAGTTCTTAATGAGTGAACAGAAAAATCTCACATTTTACCTCTGCCATCCTGAGGGTTAAATTGTTTTAATGGATTTCTAAACTGTTACTCTGTATTTCAGTTCAACTACACCTTGTCTATGAACTTCGAGAGGTTTTGCCACCAAATTGTCTTGCTTGGGACCAAATATCTGCAAGGACTGAACACCCTCTGCCAATTAGTAACTCTCTGGTTAGAAAAATATTTTGGTCATCTGCTTAAAATAATTTGACTGATATTTGGATGCTATCCTTATACTGAATGTCAAAAGTGTTTTGGAAACCTGACATCACTCAAGTCAATAAAAAAAATTTTCTGAACTATAAGAAAGACCAGCACAAAAGAACTTGAACAGTAGACCAGTGCACTGGCAGGTATTCCTTTGTGTGATCTGCTTGTCTCACTGGTAGCTATAGCTTTGGCTGAGGGAGAATGCTTTCCAGCTGAGTACAACATTCAAGTTCCCAGATGTCTGTATTAAAAGAAGGTAATAAACATGCTGTGTTTTAGGCTGCTGGAAAATCTGGAAGTTGTTTTCCATACGCACACACCTTGGGGGAAGAAAACCCTGCAAAGAAACAGTCAATTTTATAAACACACACAAACCAAACCTTCTGACTGCATTCTGTGCAAACATATAGCTGATGGGGTGTAATGTTCAGATTATTATGGCCAATATCTGAAATTCAGAAATAAGTAACATGATTTGCTGTCCCACTTCTCTCCTGGTGTAATGCTCATCCATCTTAACACAAGTCATATTCTCTTGCACAGGTCAGCTATAAATACTGTTGGCATCTTGCCTTGCTGATAGCACTCAAATCCTTTTTTTTCAGGATCACTGGACCTCATAAAATTAGTTCCTTTAAAAATTTCTGGGTAGTTCTAATGCTATCTATGTTATAGCTGCTTTAAATATTCTATCAGGTTATGCTCTAAAAAGTTCTATCAAATTAAATATTTTTGCCTTTGGTTCTGTTGTTCCCTTGTGCAAAAGACAGATCTATATAATTTCTGTTGAGCACTCCATAAATTGCTTCACTCCTAGGCAATATCAGTTAAAAATAATGCCTCATACGAGATTAAGCCTACCCACTATCAATTAGAAAAGCACATTTGCCAGGCTTAGTTAATTGAAAGTTTCCCAGCAGGATTACTCTGAGAACAATGATGTATTTTCACTCTCAATTCTTGTTAATTAGTCAGTCATAAAATACTTCTTACTCACCATAAAATCTTTGACATTCAATTCACTAGGACGAATTTCATTCAGCCCATTGTTTGTTCAAGTTTTGATCAGATAAAGATACTATTTATTATTTTTTTTACCAAGATGCATACTTATTTCTAACATGTGTTCATATTAATTTGCATATCAGAAAGATCTGTTTGACTAATTCCTTATCATCCTTTTACAAAAAATCCTCTTCTGTTAGCAGGCAATAAATTACATTAAAATATGTACATTTTCAGGTACGATTATTTTGCAGGAAAAAAATAGTATGAAGTGTCCTGCCAGTGTGGATAAAATGTTGCTAAAGTTTCAGTGTGTGAAGAAAAATTAAGTGTATAAAGAAGCTGTGACAAAGAGTGGAAATAATATGGAAATAACATGTCAGCTAGGTGACTGATAACTTGACGAGCACCACATGAAGCACAGGTGGAGGTAATAGTACCACACCAGTAAAACTAACCATGGAGATTCAAATACTCTACAATTTTTTCCAAAATAGATTTTTTCCAAAATAGACAACACCCCTGTTTTTTTTTAATTGTAAGTCTCACAAAAGGCCTTGCCTATGCTTCATTCATTTGCTTGGTTACCAATGTCTTTGAAAGGTGAACAGACTCTAGAGCAATGGCTAAGAATTAATTGAGGAAATTAAACTCCTCTACTCTTTCTCCAGGGCATAACTTAGGGTTGTCGAACCTTTACAATTCAGCAAGATCAGTTTGGCAGAGCATTTGGTACAGACTTCAGTTCACTCTCACAAGAGTGACAGTATTGACACCTGCTGAGCCAGAAATATGCCTTACCGTCTGCTTCCCTTCTCCAGTACCATCTCTGTGGTTAGAATTTCCATTAACTTGTTGAAATTAAGATAAACAATTCCCTTGAGGACAGATGGTATGTAAGCATGTTGAGAAAAGAGCAAGAATGGCATCAAAGACTCCCAAGTTTCTGTGCCTAAGGCTTCATTTTAACACCTTCACAGAGCTCCATTTTACTTTTCTACCATTCTCGCTTTATTTTCCTTATTTATCCACCACTGAAGAAGACATTGAGTTCCATGAAGCATATGCTAGGAATATTCCACATGCCCTTTTTTCTGGAATAGCTCTTTGTTTCCAGGACTCTCACATCTGTCCCGAGCATCTGAGTCATCATCCTTAGGCTGCACTTGCTGTGAAGGCACCTTGTAAATTATGTCGATAAAACATTGCAACGGGATTCTCACCGCCCTCCCAAAAATGTGGCCTCACTTTGGCTAAGATGGTAAGAAATCCATGAATTTCTGAGCTGTCAGCTACATTTTTCTGAGGTCTACAAATTGCAGATTAGGAGGGGGTGTATAAGATGGCCTTTGTGCCCCTCTGATCTCAATCCACCTGGCTCCAGGATGTTTTCTCATGTGATGGAAAGGTTGTTACCAGTTAAGCCAGCTGGCAATGACCTCAAAGAGCTGATTTTTTTTTTTTCATTTAGTATTAGATCTGCAGAAATCTCTTGCCAAATTGTTGTCTATCCAAAGCCATGGAAATTCTTTGAAATGTACTTGGAAACTGAGTTTATCATCTAGAAAAGATAAAGCCATGATAGGAGAGGCTCCCAACTACAGAAATTTCTGTCAGGAGTAAGGCTTCTGTAAGATGGCCATCAGATAGCAATAGGGAGACACAGTAGGTTGTGTGATTTTCTTTTAAGGGCACAGAGACAGTGAACTCTGTTCGTACAGCAGGCTTTGGATAGTCCTTTAACTCCTTATGACACGTACAGGATTCCAAAAGACGGCTCCTCTTTGAGCAGCTGTTTCAGTTGGTTCTGGAGTCTCACACAGAGGTGTTTCTATACTCTCCATGACTGCTGTGCACGCTGCTGAGAGCAGTGATATTCTGTCCAGAATGATGCATAAAACTAGAGAAGACTGTGGACTAGAGACACAAGATGTGTGGTGAAGGAGTGTGATTTATCTATCAATTACATCGACTTAAGAAAATACATTATTATATCTTCAGTACTACTAGTACTGATAGTCCCAATCAGTCTTTATATTCAGTGAATAATTTTCTCATATCGAATTTTAATGTAAACATAGAATAGAAAAGTATTGTCAGGTTGTAGTCTCACAGTTGCACAGTTTCTTGCACAGAGGCTGCACATAGATACAGAGACTGGAAGCACTTTCCTGTCTGTAGATCAGAGCAAATACCTCCACGTTGTTCTGGCTGCAAACCAGTGCACTGTCAGTGGTCCCAGCCCACTCTCCATACTCAGGTGTGTTGGCAGAAGCAGAAGTTCAGTGTCTTCCAACATGCATTTTTTTGTTGCCTACACTTCATTCAGTAGAAAGGCTTAGGTGTCCTGTTCGTGTGTCTGTTTCCTCTAGCTATATATTTTGGTTTAATAGGAGATATTATCTCTCTGCAATTATTCTGCATATGTTATGACATATATGTCATGACAGATTTGGTGTAAAATTATGTGACTTTTCTGTGAAATACAGTAAAGCCTTTGTTTTTCAGCATGGCCCTTTTTTGAACTCTGGAATCGAAACTTTCACTTTCTTTAGATATTATTAATTCAGAAAGCATAGAGATGAACATCCAGATGGTATAAAGGTACATTATACATTAAGTCTTTAATACTGAAACTTAATGGCCTGACAGCCTTTCTTCAACCTTTTTTCTTCTTTCTATCTATCACCCCAGGTGCTTTTTGAGTAGGGCTTGTGTCATGTCTCCAGTCTTCTCATGGGGCTCATCACATACTCAGATTTAATTATCTTTTTGCTGGTTGTCTTTGGTTGTGGCATGCCCTAAGCAGTAGGAAGCTGGTAGGAAGCAGCAGCTGAGCACATTTCTGCTGCATGGCCTGTTTCAATGGTGGGCTGTTGATTTTCTCTTGTTTGGCAGGATCAGTGTAAACAGACTCACTCCAGCTGGAATCATCCAGGTGTCTTGAGCACCATGGAAATGAGTTCTTAAAAACTGTTCTCTGACAAGATTGTAAATCCTGCTGATAAAGATCAGAGCATTTTGGAGATGTTCTTCAGCTTCTACAAGGTGCTTGAATTATAAAAATGTAATAAATGGCTTAAAGGTAAAAATGAGGAGTAAACAAACTAAATCTGGGACACATGAAAGTGGAATAGAGGCTGAAATAGTGTCAGGCTACAAACCACAACACCTTACTGGGAAATATCATCCAGTTAGAGGCTTTGTTCATTTGGTTTTCTGAGGGTAATTCTCACCTCAGTCTTTCTTAATACTTTAATTATTAAATAGAAGAAAATGTGAAATCAAAATAAAGACTTCAGGTCAGAGATGATGGGACTGTAAGTTATAGTGGTGAGATGTGCTCAAAGATAAAAAATATGAAGTCTTTCTTCTCTCAGTTTTGTATTAGGTCAGATAAGAGCTGGAAAGAGCTGGATCATCACCAATAGGAAGGGAAAAATACTGCTTTGTTTTTTACTGTCTGCTCACTGGAAATATTCAAAATTCAAAAAGCTAATGTGACATACTTTTAAGAGGATGAATAGAATCTCTTTAAAATATTCAACTGAAGAAAATATTAAAATATTTACTTCTTGGCGATATATTCATTATTAGATATTTTAAAATACATTTTAAAATGGAAAAAAGACACATTTCAGCACTAAAAGTGATTTTTACAAAAAAAATCCTATACTATCAGACTATATATTTTATTTTTACGCAGTAATTAAACACATCCACGGATTATGTTTGTATTTTCAAGGTAGCTTAGTGGCCTAAAATCTAAATTTTCCTAGATTTTAGATTATGGGAGTTATGTCTTTTCATGCTTTAGAAAGAGCATAAAATCTCTTTTCAGCGAAAAAAAAAAATTCTCTTGAACTGCCCACACAGGAATTATCTTTTGAAAGCCACATATTTTGATTATCTGTGCTAAAACTTTTTAAGGGGTTATTTTCTCCCTGCATGCCCTAGGTGAACTCTAGGAAACATCTTGAGATCTTGAGTTAAGAAATAAAATATTTTATCACCTCTTGAAATTAGCATGCTTGGAGATGAACCAATTAGAGCAGTGAACTAGTAATGAGTAACAACCATGATAGCCCTTATAAAGTGAAAAGAGGAAGATATAGATAAATTATTTTAGAAAAAGAGCTGAAGAGGAAATAATGTGAGCAATTCTACCTGCTAGAGATCCTTAATGAATATATTATCTTGCATTTTGAATTTGTGTATGTGGTAGTAATTGTTTTTAATAATGTGGCAGCAGTTACCCTGGAACAGATAAAAGGGCAGTGCAGTTATGTATAATACTAAGAGGTTTCAATTTATTAGATAACTGTATAGAAAAAGCAGGCATGAAATAGCTTGAAGTTCTTTTGCAATATTCTATTTTAAATTCAGTAATTTGCAGTTGCTGTATTTTTTTTCCTGCAGTCTTTTTTTTCTGCAGCTGTCAAAAAAATAGAAAAAATGAGGAAAATATGAAAAAAATAAAATAAATAGTGCAAAGAAGTCCACAACAGAGAAAATAAAGGAGCTGTAAACAAGCAGAGCTAAACTTGTATAAAATATTTGTAAAATGAATCCAGCATTTTACAAGAGCTGGTATTCAAATGCATAGGGTTTAGTGATGGGTGCACTGTACGGTTCTTAATAATCTTTTAGCACTACCTATGCCAGATGAATCCTTTCCTATTTAATACAAAGTTAAGGCAAAGCTATTTGCTTTGTGGAATGGGCAGGAATCTGAAGAGTCCAGGCAGAGAAATCCAATTTCATCTCCAGACAGCCCCAGTGCTGTATGCCTTCCATTTTAATGACTGACAGATTCTATTCCTCCTTTCCCCTAGTGCAGAATCAGTTAAAAGCTCAGTGCTGCATTTTGGGAGGGTTATTTTGGTTGTACAAATCTTGCAATGCATGTACATGCATTTATTAATACCTTGCTTCCTTCTTCCATTAATTCAGCTAAAATACAACTGCCAGGTTAATGGACTGTAGGTTATATAAATTTTGTCTGTTGTTCCATCAGCCTTTTCTGATTCTATTCCATTGATCCATCAAGCGTGAACTGATTGCAGATTTCTAAAACGTAAAACTCCTCTTACTTGAAGACTAAAGCTGTATCTAAACTTCTGAAACACTCATTGATAGAGAACTTCTCTATCCATCTATAACACATTTTAAAAAGTATATTTCTTATTTTTCCTTCTCCTATCACAGAATGTCAAGTGCAAGAGTTTTTAGATTGATCAAAGTCTATCTTCAGAGGAATGGCTAATTTTACAGGCTTGTTCCAATAAAAGACTCAAATTTGGCCTGATGTTGATAACAAATTTTGAAGGAAAATTTACAGGTTTAGGAGGCAAAACATCAATTAGTTTACACATAGTGAAGTCTCTTGATCTTATACATTGAAATTGAATTATTTAATAACTAAATATCTGAGAAGCTTTTTATCCTGTTAAAGGTGTCATTCCACTTCACCAGTAGTAAAGGTTCTACTTTGTTACACACTTCACTGTTTGCATATAAATCTGTTCATGCATTCAGACCAGAAACAACATAACTCAAAATTTTCATTGTGTGGGAAATTAAAAAGTTATTAAAAAGCCAAAAGAACTGATCTATTTGAACAAAAAAGTGAATTATGAACAGCAAACATTTCATTAAACAGTAATTCAAACTGGTTTGCATAGAAATATTCTTAATGAAACCACCTTAACATCTTAAGTCTTAGGCTTTGTTCTGTCATTTTTAGGGGAGAACCCCCAAACTTCCAGTTTTAAATGTCTGAACACTACTGACAAAGAACTCTTGGATCCCCACAAGGATTTTCAGATGTCCAGATTCAGTGGTACCAAGAACCATTTGACATTTGGTATGGAAACCCAGCATTTGGGGACAGTAAGACTGGAGATTGTGACCTCTGAGCCCAAGTCTCTGCATGGTTTTGATCCTGGCAGCCCAGGGAGTTAATAGGCAAGCAGGCAGTTGAAAAAAAGTGGGTGTCAATATTCCAGTATTCCACTGAATACAATATTTCACTGAACACTATTGCTCCAGAAATTACAATGAAATTGATTTTGCTTGTAAAATGGAAAATGGATGATGTGACTTTAAGTAAATGAATATTTGCTACATTTGTGGAAAAAGCTGAAATCCTTTTGGTCAACATAGTATTATTTCTTTTTTCTTTTGGAAACTATCATGAATACTATATCACGTATTTCTTGACCGTAGAAATCATCTTAACTTGCATAAAACAGCTGGGTTTCTCCTGATTAAAGTGACTAAAAACTCATATGATGCTTAAACTGAAGAGTTGATGTAGTTCAATCTTCAATCTTTTCCTAACCTAGTAGAGATCACTATCCTAGTCACACTTTATTAATCTATTGGAAACAAGTAAATTGGGAATGTCACAACAGACTTTTTTTATCTGGTAATACATTTTCTTTGTGTTATACTTGTTTTGTTGCAGTAGAAAAACTACATGAGCTCATAAACCTGTGACATATCTAACTAAATAACAGCATGGACAGGAACTTAATCTTCACTTGTTCCACTTGCTCATATGCATTTCTTTGAATTTCTTAGTAGTAGAGTACAGCTAAACACAAACTGGATGGGGTTTTGGGTAGGGCTTTTCTTGCTTGCTTCCTTGATTTTGGAGGCGGTGTTTGTCTCTTTTTTTTTCCTCTTCCCTATTTTTCTTCAGTTTCCGGTAGGAAAACAAACCACAAAAACCCAAAAGAACTAGAAGTTTATCAGTCATTTCCTCACTGAATAATGTTTCTGTTTTTTCTAAATGTTTCACTTTGAACTAGATGGAAATGAAGGAATGTGATATGCTAAACAGTTTTTCAAGTATCCCTAGCATATGCAGAGAGTAATTTGATAACACATGGCATGCTGTACACTTACCAACTATTTAATTGCTCTTCAAATAAGGTCAGCATACTTCCAATAGAATCCATTAGTATAACATTAGCATTCTAAATGCTATTCATTAACACCTATGAAATAAACTCATCCAATATTGTAGTATTTTAAAAGATGTCAGGATGTTTGGGTTTGAAATATGCTTACACTTAGCAATATAAGAAATGTTAATATTTTAAATTAATCTTGTGATTGTACTCTGTTTCACTCTTTGTTTCTTCTTCTGGTTTTCTGTTTCACTTCCTGAGTAATAATTTCCAATTTTTATTCCTCTATAACAGTAAGAAATGCACTCTGCAGGTAATTGTTAGTCTTCATTTGATTGCTCCCTGCATGTTGGCTTCACAGTAAGCCATCTTTCAGCATTTATTTTTCACCCTGGGAGCTGATTTCTAGAACTGATTGCTTGGAAAAACTGCAATCTGCTCAGTGTTTTTGAAGCCTTAAGAAAAGCTTTTTTAAGCAACATCTCTTTTGGTATATTCTTCAAAAATTCTTGAACTGTTTATGCTATTTACTGTTTTTATTTATCTTTGTGGCCATCATCTGGAGATATGCTTAATCATATCAGCCTTGTTTTATTGCCAGACTCCAGTTTCAGGGAAATAAATCAGAGTTTTGTTGTTTTAGTGTACTGAGACAGAAAATTGACTTCCAGTTGAAGAATCTTGGCGAAAGGAGAGATATGACAACAAACTCCCAAATTAGTGCAAGCTTTCCTAACATGGGATCTTAGATTCTGAAGTAAAAACTTACTCAGGCTTGCTGCCACTTAGGGTGACTGTGACCCTTAGCACAATTTTTTGTCAACAATTCTAAGCATGACAGTGATCAACAAAATGTGGTCTTATATAAATAAAGAAGTGGGCTGATTGCACACACAAATTTCCCCACTTTTCAAAGGTTAGGATTGAACACAGTGGCAACCAGTATCTACATGGAGTTAAGGATTGCTGTTATAACAAGATTAAACAGATTGCTTAAATTGCCAGCAATTAGTAGACTGTATATAATATTGCTATAATACTGTTGAAATTGTTATCTAGAAAACCTGTAATATTTAACTCTTAATTTGTGTAAATAGGTGACTTGGTGGCTCCTTGAAAATAATGAAATTATGAACTTGCAACAGCTGAGAATGTTATCTATCACATTTGCACAATACCATTCATGTACTTAACAACCTACTGACATCCTTCTAAGACAGCTTAGAACTTATGCACTTCAGAAAGTGTCATTTTCTAATTGTAGTGTTAAATTTGATGTATAATAAGGAAAATAAAAAGAAAAAAAATAACCAACAAATCAATGCAAACCAAAATAGTAAGTAAAACAAAAAAGATAGAAGATAAAACCAAAATAAAAAACTCTCCTACTATGACTTCATGCACAAAATGTTACTGAAATGTGTCAAAAGTATTTTACACTATGAAAGAAATGGGTTTCTTCAGACTTGCTCATGATTTCTTTTTTGAATGGGTGGTAAGGGCCCTTTCATTTTGCCTTGAGATACTGTGATTAAGATACAATACACTTATGTTTTGCTAGAAATGTAATAACAGCAATTTAAACGTGAACACATTTTTAGGTTGCTACTTTTGCCAATTCTGAGTATAGCAGTTCTTCAAAACATAATTCCTCAGAAGCATTCATCACACTGTTTCCAAAACGAGCTTCAAGTGATCATGGTCATACTATAATAATGCTTAAAAGCTGTCTACTTTGCAGTTTATAGGGAGCAATCTTCATGTAATCATCACCCTGAAAGATGATTTGAAAGTTGATGAATGTTTTATTTTAAGATCATTGCTTCTTCAGTGTGATTTCATATAGAAATGGAAAAAAAAAAGGAAACCTCTACAATGTTTTGTACATTTATGCCTTACCAAAATGTAAAATAGGAACTACTGAATTTGCCAAGACCAACTTCCAAGTGGCAGAACACAGTTCCTATTGCACACAGAGGACTATGGCAGAAAGTGGGGGAATAAATCTGAGACAGTTCCAGGAACAGACTGAACACACCTGAGCTGGCAAGCTCAGCCTTGCAGTCCATGAAAAGTTCATGTGCCCTAAGCATTTGTGGTTAGGTCTGTTGTTTTCAAGGGATAATTTACCTGAGCTTCCTACAACCAGTTAGGATTTGAGGATATGTGCTTTAGTCTCAAGATCTGTTCTTGATCCAGCTACAACAGTTTGAGTGCTTCATTTGAGGGAAAACAAATCAGTTATGCAAAAATAAAATTAGCACCATAATTTCATTGTCTACTATATTCTGCTACAGAAATACAATTCTAATAGCCTTTCAAGACTCCAGAGAACTGAAGGTGATAACAAACACAATTTCATGTGTTTCTTAAGTTTTATTTAATGCTTCCCTCTTAGTTCTTTTTCTTTTGGTCACCTAAATCTCATTAACTGGTCTCCAGATGTCTGAGTTTTACTAGGAGCAGAAATTAACATCTGTTTAGCATGTAAAAAATGTAACATTGTTTTTAATAACATACCTACAAAACGAGCAAACGAACAAGTTCAGAACAAAGAAAAAGATAAATGAATACTTTATTAGACTGTTGAATTGGCTCAAGTGATGCATGTTCTAGTCTTTTTCTCATAAAAGCCTTCAATAATTTCTTTTCATCTTTAGAGAGAATCTAAAATGTTGATCCTTAATTATGCAGGCCTTATCACTGAATTTATTGCTGGCTCTAAGTACTGAGTGGTTCTGCTCAAATGTCTGCAAATGGAACTACCATGCTTATGCTCCTGAAAGAAAACATTCAACAAAATTCAATAATTTGTTTCCTGTTTTCATTATTTTTTGGAGTGAGTCTACTTACTGTAAGATATTTCTATTGATGTAGCTTCCAACTGTTAGTTCCAGGAGTCAAGGTTTTACTGAGTAAATAAAGTACAGGAAGAAACTCTGATTATCTTGGATACTGTGAATTTCATGCTGTAGCTGTAGCTTTATTAATTCCAGTCCCATACACCTGAAGCTTGAGACTGGTTGTATAGCCAAATATCTATGTATGTGATTAATTACTCCCCTCAGGAAAAGTTTTCTGTTTTGTTGGGGTTTATTTATTTATTTATTTATTCTCTTTTTAAAAGAAGATGGTTTTTATCTTGGATGAGATTGCTGTGGTACTACTTTGGCCTTTCAAATGTAACTGATTGCAAATGGAAAGATCAAGCACAATTCTTTGTGAAAGAGAAAACATCTCACATATTATTGGTTGACAAAGTTACTCTCTATGGCTCAAAGCACTTCTGATATATGCATATATTTTTTTTTCCTCTTGAACAATGAATTAATAACTCTAGTGTGAACAGAGCAACAGAGGTGATTTCCTTGTCTTTATTAACTTGTGCTTACAATTCACTGATATTTTTCCACTGGTATTTCAGACGTGCATCTGACTGCATGTATGGATATAAGTCATATTATTTTGAAACATTTACTTCTAGAAGTGTATTCCAGGTAGGTAACAAATGCAGGGATAGTTATTTGAGTTGGGGAACAAATTTTTAAAACAAACAAACAAGACTGGACAAAATGCATTTAAAGCCTTAGGATAAAGGGATCTCTTTTTATAATTTTACATATTTGAGGTTTAAGTAAATGAAAACCCTCGGCAAAACATGGATGATAAGGATGGCAGCTGGGTAAGATTTTTTTAAGTATTTCCTTTTTGTAAAGTTCTGATTTGGCAAAACCAAGCTTTTTATGGGCACCTGCCAGTTTTGATGGATCTTCAGTTAGAAGACATTTCTCAGGGCTGGGAAATTTCTCTCCAAAGTGAGCGGACCAGAAAAACAAATCAGTTGTGAGATTCACACAACTCTGTCAGCCTCTTACTGCCCTCATTCAGGTCCAATTCCTCTCTGTCTCATCTGCCCCTTTGTGGTTCACAGGTTTTGAGTCCAAACAGATGTTACAGAACTTCCTCTATAGGAATACCTAAAAAGTTTCCATAAGTGGAAGTGTTACATGTCAATTAAAAAGAGAAAGACAACTTTTTTCCTATTTTTGAAAGGACAAAAAAAGCCAAGTTGCCTTCTACATGAAATGTTGAGATGTTTGAATGCCTCATGGTTTCATAACTCCAGTTCCCTACCACCACTAATTATGTGTTCACAAAGGAGCTTTGGGTTACACACAAATGGGGCTGGGCAGTCTGTGGCAGGCAGCTAGTTTGGTTCACAAGGTCACAAATGATGATAACTCCTTGACAAACAAGAATTAAATTGAAGACTACAGAAAACCAGCAACTTCTCAACAGACTGTATATCTACCTATAGGGTGAATGCTGAGTCTGGATAATTTGCAAGTAGTGAAAAAAAAACATACATCCAAATCCAGTCAATAATTTAAAGTTAAATGTTTATTTTCATAGATGACATGGCATACATTGCTGCTTTTTTAACTTAAAGATTTTGTTTTTAAAAAAAAAAAGAAAACATGAGATATATATTTTCCAGCAGTAGGGGAGGTTTAATATCCACTGTCTATCTGTTGCATAAAATCAAAACTTATTTTATAAGTAGTTATATTTATTAAAAAACAACAAATACGGTAATATTTTTATTTTTTCCCCCCCAAGCTCTATATGCTCAAGCAAGTTTTGGAACTGTTGCAATCCAACATCTGTGCAGAACACAGAACTGGATGACTTAGAAAATAATCTGCAGTGAAACTGCCTTAAGACATCACCAAGTCCCTTCTGCTAAGAAAGCTACATGGAGAAAAAATCCAACTCTAGGCTACTTAGAAGACCTCTAGACTGTACAGGAAAAAAAGTGAATGCTGGAGGAAGAGGAAAATGTGATTATACCTACAGATCCAGAGAAATAAAAACAGGATCAACACCTTAATTTGGATTTTTCCTTTAGTTTAGGAATGAGATATTAACTCTATTATTCACAGAATGAAAACCATATTTAAACACCCAGAGCTTCAAGGCAGTTTACTGATGTATATTAATTAGAGGCACGGCTAAATTTTCTTGTGTATTGGCATCATACAAACTACTGCTGAAAATATAAATGTGACTGCATTTAGTTGTTACTGAGTGGTGTTAGGACAGAGAAGCTATGAAGATCTAAATCACCCTTTTATTCCTCTGCAATAACTAACATCTTGGTGTAACAGAGAGTAAAGAAAGGTATCCATCTAAACAGATGCATAAAATCTACTCAAGAATTCCTAATCAGGGGACTGGTATGGGATAGATGGTGAAATTTGCATTCTGTTAAGTAACTAATTGTGAAGTGATATACATTCAGAGTTGCTTGCTTTCTGAAAATGAAAATAATAATAATTTTCGTTCTGAAAATGAAAATAATAATAATGTGATTATTATTATCACCATAATAGAAAGTGATTAAAATGATTAAAAAGTGTGTTTCAGAGGATTGCTTTTGGATTTCTAAGGTACCTTGAATTTTCCTCCTTAGAGATTCCAATTTCCCAGCTGTTTTGTTTTATATTAGCAAAGTGCTTTCTTGGTAAAATGATATTCTTGTTTAAACAATGAGGAAAGAACAAGACCTTTAGGAAAGAAGAAGAAAATTGAGAGAAATTCAGATCAAATTATGGAGAATAAAAACATGATCAAGGTATATGAAGCTGTTAAGAAATCTCTTATGTGGTAAGATGGGGAAGAAGTGACAGAAAAAGCTGTGTGTAATGTCTGTTGTTTCCCCATGGTAGATCTACAGAACATACAGCATATACTGAGAAAGAGCTACGGAAATGAGCTCAAGGTAACAGGTTTCCTACAGGAATCTGAACTAGCATGAATATTTCTGTGCTTTATTACAATATACCTAACTCTTTTATTACTTAAAAGACGACCGGTATAAGCCTCGAACTACAGAGAGCATAGATGTTCCCAGAAGACTTAACTGTGGGTTAGACACATGCCCTTCAGAAGCATGTTAACCACTGAGTGTTTTACCAAAAAAACCCAAGGTTAGAAAAATTACTGTTTGGATTTCTGCATTCTCTGACCATGCAGTTTACAGGGGCACTGAGCTGACATCAGTTAATTCTTGAGCACAAAGTAGTTATGGCACCTTATCCTACTTTAGCAAACTGGATTGAGCACTAAAACAATCCTAGCTTTCTTGGCAGTATAAAAAGCCGTCAAGAAAAGCCTACAAATAAAATTCTGTAAATAGGGCACCCTGAAGAAGACAGTGGTTAGAAAAATGATAGTGTGGATGCTAAGCATCTCTGAGTTTTCTTTTCTAAGCTGTCACTTGCCACTAACGCAGTTTGAGCTTTCAACTTCCACCATGCTGGCTGCCATTTTTCTTAAGCAATAGAGTAGAACTTTCTTTTTGAAACAAATTTCTTAAAAAGGAAATAGGCTGGAAGATTAGCCATTAAAATTTTGTAAGATTATACATCTGGTTTACTTAAATAATTCCTGTGTCTTGATACTAGGAGTCAGAAATAGATTTTTTAGAAGTCTTTCATTTTTTTTCTGTTGGTGCCTTATTTTGCCAAATTTCTAGCAATAAAATTAATAATGGAAAAATATTTTTGAGTTTAATTTTATTCTCCAGTTCTATATTGCACTGTATGTTCTGAACAACATGCAACGTGTGATGCAGTCACTTGTTTGATTTCAAATGGATAATTATTTTTTAAAATGTACAGAATTACATATATGTGACAATCCAAAAAAACCTTGAAAGAAATGTCACAGCACTTCCTATAGTAAAGTGGGAAATATTAATTGTCTAGTCTGTATAACAAGAAAGATATTCTGTTACATATTTTAGAAAAACATCTTTGATGATTAGTTGTATCAGATATGGTGCTGCAGAAATTAGAAAGTTACTGTAGATGTTTCATTAAACATATATTTCTATGCATTGTATAAATAAAATCATGATAATTTAAGTACTTTTTTGCATCATAATAGTCGAGTTAGTTATTAATTGTTAAATTCAACATGTATTATGTATCTTCAATAAATTGTTTCAGTAATCCCTTTTTTCTGCTGCTCTCATTCAGATTCAAATTACTGAATTAGTGGTCACAGCTCTCTCTGCCCTCTCTTCTGGAGTCCAGGGGACAGACACGCAGAAAGTTTTTCGGTTGGTTGTCTTTGAATTTTTTTAAGCAAGCCACCTTTTTTCAAAGTCTTAAAATATATTTTCTCTATGAAAATTATAGCGTAGAGTTTGCAATACTGTGTTGGTTTTCATCTCTCTTCATCCAGCTGGCAGCTCTCTGAGTATTTTTAAACCATGGCTGTGTAGGATTCACACAAATATTCCTAGTTTCTGTGTGTCTGTTGTTCAGCCAGTTGAGTTGTAGGCTTGTAAACGTGCAGTATTTCATCTTCCAGAAGAAATGCCAGCACATTACTACACTCACAACCCAGAAATTTAAATGGTCTGTAATAGCTACTCCTTTGAGTAACATCTAGAAATTGAAAGGAACTGTCTTACAGTTTACAACTATGTAGTGTGCAATTTGCCAATGTTTATGGACCTAGCATCTTTATTTGATGAGCTTCCAGAAGATTTCAAAAAAGCAGATTAACTTTTTTATCTCTTTCATGTCAGCTTTCTTACAGTGTTCACCAGCATCTTGCAAGAGAATGTTAAGTTTCACTGTTAGTGTATGCCACACGTTGTTCATTCTCTCCCACAAGAGACAAGGACAAACAGCATGGGTGTTGCTAGAGTGTGTTTTATACACACTTTTATTTACTTCCTGCCCTTCTTGAAGACTGGGACAGCATTCACCAGCTTCCAATCAACCAGGATAACTCTCCAGATTCCCAAGACCACTCAAAAATCATCAAGAGAGACTTTGCAGTGACATCAAAAAGATCTTTGAGGATTGTCTGATGAGTCCCATGAGACCCCATAGATTTAAAGGAATTCAGCTGGAGCAGCAGATCCCACACAATTTCAGGGTCAGCTGTAGGTTTATCATTGTCACAGTCGTGGTCCTCCTCCTTGGTCCATAATCAGTGTTGAAGACAGAGGCAGAGTGCATTAAACATCTCTGGCTTGTCTCTGTCCCTGTTTGTGAGATGACCATCCTCATCCATAACAGCACAGCAGAAGAATTTTCACACTGCCTTTGGCCAGCTTCGTCTTCAATTGAGCTCAGGCAGCATGAATTTTCTCCCTATGTTGGCAAGCAGCATCTCTGTATTCTTCTCACACCGCCTGACCTTGCTTCCACTGGGTTTATACCTTCATTTTGTGCCTTATTTCTGAGAGATATCCCTGTTCAGCCAAGCCTTCCTTCTCCCTCATCTGCTGTAGGAATTGCCTGGTCCTGTGCTCTTAGGAAGTGATGTTTAGAAAGTGAATAGCACTGATGGATCCTAGCACCTGAAAAAAAAACATTTTCCCAGGGGATTTCACTTGCTAATTCCCTGAGCAGCCTGAAGTCAGTTGTCCTCATGTCCAAGTCCAGGACTGAAGTTTTGCTGGCACTTTTCCTCCTGTCAACAGAGATTTTAATCTCAATCACTTTGTGGTTGCTGTGGCCAGGACGGCCACCAATCTCCACAAGATCCACTCTGTTGACAAGCAGCAGATGAAGAATGGCATCTTTCCAAGTCAGCTCCCTTAGGACTTGTTCCATAAAGTTGTCATCCAGGTGTTTTAGGAATCTTCTGGCCCAGGCTGGACCAGCTGTTTGATGTTCCCAGCTGATTTCTGGCAAGCTGAAGTCCTCCATAAGAACGAGAGCAGTTTCCTTGGAAATGTCCCTTAGTTCCTCAAAGAACAACTTGTTGGTGTCATTGTCCTGGCTGGGAGGTCTATAGCAGACTTCCACGGTGACATCTCCATTGTTTGTTTGTCCTTTGTTTCTTATTCAGAGGCTCTCCACTGTGCTGTTGCCAGCTGTGAGCCCCATACATTCCAGCATTTCCATTACATACACCACCACCTCCCTGCACTTCTGCCCTGCCTATTCCTTCTGAAGAGCCTGTAACAACAAATTAATTACATGTAAGTATGCATGTTCCTGAAATTTATGTTCTAATAATTCTGGAGCAACGTGCTTTCCCCTTAATGCAGGAGCAAGAGATGCTCTGTATGTGTTTTTGTGTGTCTGTGTGTCTGCTTGCGCATGTTGGCTGGATGTGAGAGTGGTAGAGAACGGAGGGGAGGATGGGGGAATGGAATATTTATTTTGCACTCAGTTAAACCTGTAACAGATGTTGTCTACCACAGATGACTGTGATACATACCGCAGAGAGTTCAGTTTTCCACAGAAATCAAAACACCTATAGTGGTTATCACTTCCAAATCTTTTAAAATGTATTTTTAGTTGCCTTGGAGAACACAGAGATAAAGATTGTGACTTCATTTTCCATGGAAAGACAGTGTGTAGGTCAGAAGAGGGGTCAGAGATGTTTGTTATATCCTGAATAACTGGAGAAAGATATTGAAGTGTTCTGTTCCATCTCATAAGCAGCAGTAGGGTTCCCATCCACAACACCACCACTATCTTCAGCTGCTTGTGTGTCTTAGGCTTCATCAGTCAATTTAATACTCCCAGTATACTAAAGTGACATAATTAAGTAGACTAAAGTGACACAATAAAGTATTTATCTGTATTGATATTTGGATTTTCTTACTATTTCACCCAAAAAAAAAGCACATATGATCGATTACAGCAAAGTAAAGAATGACCTAATGCAAAGTGGTTAAAAAGACAGTCAGCTTTAATTTTTTAAATGTTATATAGAACTCTTTAAACCTTTTTGCACATAATATGTTTAAATTTTGCATTTAAGCATTTTTTTTATTCCCTGAGATCTTGGGCACAATATAGTATACATAAGGACTGGAATATCTAAAAATCTTTGATTCAGAAAGTTT
The DNA here is from genome assembly GCA_013397155.1 of Irena cyanogastra. Taxonomy (NCBI): domain Eukaryota; kingdom Metazoa; phylum Chordata; class Aves; order Passeriformes; family Irenidae; genus Irena; species Irena cyanogastra. The sequence continues at coordinate 262,393 of VWZV01009445.1, read as the reverse complement.
TCAGATTATTGCATTATAGACAAACATTAAATTGGTAAGAATTTTAACATATAATTTTCTTAAAATATTTTAATTTTCTTAAAATATATTGATTTTTTAATTTTTGTGCTTAGGCATATTCATTTCTGGATTATATTGTTTCTACTGTATTGAAACTGAATTCAGGGTTTAATCTTAGCTCACAATTCCTTATCTTTTCAAATGTTCTCCCATTTCATTTTTTCCCCTAACAAATAGTAATAGAAAATGCATTACCTTGAAATGTTTATTTCAAACCCTAAAGCTGAAGTGTCTAAGTATTTACTTATGAGGCTGGCTGTGTATAAAGCTGTTTACTCAAATGAATACATTTGCAGATTGCTGAGTTTCACAGGATAATACATAGCCTGATCTACTACTTTTACTTTAAGCACATTTATCTGCACTGTTTGTCTGAAAATAGTTTATTTTAGTATCTCTGTGAGACACATAAGTGATAATGAATTGCTTTAAAGAGTCACAATCTGCTTCCTTGCCTTCCCTTCTCTGTTGTACAGCAGTGCTGCGGATGCTGTATTTCAGTTGCAAGTCCCCATTCACTACCAGTGGCACAGCAGAAGCAGCTTTTCAACTTGCAACAGAGATGTTCCAAAGGTACAACTGGGAATCAAAGACTGAGTAGAATGAGGCCTCTTATCTTACTCAACATAAGAAAGCAGTAGGTGCTGTGTTATAAGCTGAGGCTTAAATGCTGTAACACTGACAGCTTACAAATTAACTTCTTGGATTTGTTCAAGGGAGTTCGAGAAGGAAAAAAAAGAACATCAAAACAAAGGAAAAATTAGAATTGGAATTTAAGGGCATATAACTGGGGACTACAGTTACTCATAATCTCTCTTCTGAGACTTTTAACATAGATTAAGTTATGTACACGCTCTGGTGTGAGAAAGAGTTTACACAACTGAAATGATTGACTGCATGCAATTCCTGTCAGAACTTGTAGGTTATTTTTCAGAAGAAGCCTAAAGAGTTTTAGAAGGCATTCTTTGTCACGCTACTAAACAACACCACCATGAGATTGTCACAATTTAATTGACAGGAAGGCAAAAAATAAAAAAGCTATGTTTAATATGTTCTCTTAGAAAAGGTCACTTTCAGAATGTGTTCTTTCACAAGGGCACAAGCTCACCAATTTTACGCCTGGCAGCTGGGGTTTTCTGATGGATTATCTTCCCTTTGCTTACATTTCTTTGGAGATTGCAGAAGTCATGTTCCTGCAATGCATAAGAAAACAATTTCAAGGATTTTTCTGTTCAGACAGTGATCAACTTAAAACATATTTTCATAAAAGTTTCTGCCTGCTATTTTTGACCCACATAAGTGAAAAGCATGCATTGTATACACCCTTAAGGTATTCATGATAAGTTTTTATAAATCCACATGAAAATGTATGTGTTTAATTCAAAATGTAGTTTTCTGAATTTTACACTTCATCTGTGTAGAGCACTTATGTGTAAAGTGCAAAAATTCTTTTATAAACTGTGTAATTTTGCAATTAAGGTGACTGCTCCTGAGATTTTATTAGGAAATACAAGGAGAAAATGGGCATAGGAATTACTTATCTATATAGGGACATATAATTAAATACTATGCTCCCTTTTTCCATAATTTATGAACTGTACACTGCTCCCAAGCTTCTTGTATTAATCATCACTGAAGTGTTTGAAAGTTACTGCCATTGACAACGGAGACTAATGTGGAAAGCAAAATACTGTTCCTTGCTTAGTACACTTGTCTACATGCACAGGAAGTTGTTGGGCTGCAGTTCATCTCATGAAGCTTAGGTATTTCAAAGCTATCAATAGGATTCACAGCAAACTGTCTAACCTGAAAGTAAATACTTACCAACTTGGCAGACTCACTCTACCTGTTTGCGTGTGTCAATGTGAAGGTGATTTTAGATATCAAGTTGTATGTAGACACCATTTAGTTATTTTATTCTTGAACTGGTTTCCATTACAGATGTCTAAGATTTTATGGGTCATCTTCTGTTCTCATCAGAGTTATTTAAAGGAAAAGTTGCCATTTCTGCTACATTTAGTGCTCAAAAGAAAAGCAATTTGTGGCTTCATTTTGGCAGGCTCTGTGCTACACAATGCTCATCTCCATTTATTCTGGACAGTTTGTGGTGCCTATGGCCTGCAACATAATTACAGTTCTCATTGTTTTCATTTCCAAATGCTTAAAATAAAAGAAGGTCATCAGGAAAAAAAAAAAAAAAAAAGAAACCACCAAAAAATTAAAAAAGCAGCACCAAAACCCAGATGGGAAAAAGCTCACAAAACCTAACTGAAGAAACACAATGATTTTTCATCAATATGAATCTTAAGGAGAGAGTTACACATATTGGTTCAAGGCAAGAAAAAGAAAATTTGGGATATTTGAAGGAGGAAGACAGTGGGATAATGATGGGAGACTATAGGGGGTGCAGTGAACAAAATATTTTTCCATAGAGATAGGTTTCTGGTGTAAAGTATTTTTATGTAAGGAGAAACTTGAAGAGTCTGTTCTGTTTTCAAGTTCAAATACTACCAGAAAGCAAAATTGGTAGGAAAATATCCTCCCTTAAGGGAAAAAACCTAACCACAAATAATGTGGTTCTAAATTCTAAAGGCTACTGCTGAATTTGTGTTACTACACTTGAAGATTTATGTGCACCAAAGTATCGCTTTTCATATGTTCTCTATAAGGTGGTTGTGTGGAGTTCAGCTCTCTTCCTCAATGAAAGTGTACCCTAGCTGGCACACTATGTTCTTTCTAGCATTCTAAGGTACATGTTCAAGACTGACTCAAATCCTAAGAAATACTAACAGACCAATTGTACACCATCTGTTATTGTACACAGACTCTTCTTAAAACCTTTGTTTTATCAAAGACTAGATGAAACCTGAAGGTAATGATCAGACTCAGCTTGCAGAACCTGCTTAGTCCACAGTTCAAGATGATAATTCTATTTATGTTTCAGAGAATCACACAATCTTAGAATGGCTTGGGTTGGAAGGGACCTTCAACACCAGCTACTCCCAACTTCCCTGCCATGAACAGAGACACCTTTCACTAGATCAGGTTGTTCAGAGCCCCATCCAACCTGGGCTTGAACATTCACAGGAATGGGGCATCCACAGCTTCCCTAGGCAACCTGTGCCAGTGCCTCACCATCTTCACAGTCAAGAATTTCTTCCTAGTATCTGATCTAAACATGCACTTTAGGCTTGGAGCCATTCCCCTTTATTGTGTCACTACATGTCCTTGTAAATAGTCTCTATCCACCATTCTTGTAGGGTCTCTTCAGGTACAGTACTCTTCAGGCAGTCTCCCTCTCTTTTTTCAGGCTGATCACAATTCTCTCAGGCTTTCCTCATATGAGAAGTGCTCCTCCCCTCTCATCATCTTGGTGGCCTCCTTACGATTCGCTCCAACAGCTCCATGTCCTTCCTGTGCTGGGACCCCTGAGCTGGATGCAGGGTTCCCGGTGGTGCCTCACAGGGAAAGAGCAGAGGTGCAGAATCCCCTCCCTCCTCTGCTGCCCACGCTGCTTTGGATGCAGCCCAGGACACGTTTGCCTTTCTGGGCTGTGAGTGCCATTGCTGGGCCATGTCCAGCCTCTCATCCACCTGCACTCCCAAGTCCTTCTCAGCAGGGCTGCTCTGATCTGTTCATCCCCCAGTCTGGATTGACCCTGGTGCAACCAGGTATTTGATATGTTACATTATCTTTATATTTAACTATAAATATTCCAATATCATTTTTTGAGGTAGGACTATAGTGTGTTTCCACTATTCAAAAATGCAAGGAGAGAATCAAGATTGACAAAGGAAAGCATGGACTTCCTGCTCTGTCTCCCAAGATCTAATTATTTTAGCAGACAACGAGAAAGAAAGGAAAGAGAAAAAGCAAGAAAACTTCAGATACAATAAAGTCCTTTACATCTGGGGAAACATGCAAGGTATTGCTTGAAGGCTTAATTGGTCTTTACCAGAGTTCACAAACAGGACAGGCACTGTATAGCTTTTCTGCTTTCAGCCCAAGGGACTTGACATTTCTTTTTCAATGACACCTCTACTTAACAGCAAAAATATCAGAGACTTAAACCTGGCTTCTAGAAATTATTTGGTGTATCGGAACAGATCCAGGATGACATGTTCTTTCCTTTGATGCACATTTATCAGTATTGTTATCAAGACATACCATCATGTGCACGCAGAGAAACTTCTTTGTTTTTATTTCATTATTGGAGAACACTGCCAGGAAAAATAACTATGCCAAAATGTATCAATTTATACTTCTTAAAGAGTTATTTTCAAGGACAGATTCCAACAAAGCAAAAAATATACATAACTGTAAAAAGAAAAGAAGCTCCCAAATCAGTATGTGAAAGGCAAAGCTCTTACTTACTTAACAAGAATTTTTAAATCTTATAATTTATATAACAAGAATTTTTAAAATTGAGCCATGCTTTTTCATGTCAAAAAATGCATGGATGAGGCTTTGCCAGGAGTTTTTCTTGTAATATTTCCTTATTAATAAGAATATTTTTATAGTTATAGTTTATTATAGAAAATTACATACAATCATTTTGTTCCATCAAACTTTTTTTGGCCCACTTCCCACTTTTCCTATGATTTTACACAGATAAATCAGTATTTACTTCTAGTATTTTTTGCCTTTTATGTTGGGTACAACACACAATATTTCTACAATGATAAGTTTTGGCAATTCATAACAAACCCCAAGGTAATTATTTTTCTCTAAAATATTTCCAGTATAGCAATCAGTAAACTCGCTTATGCTGCACTGCTCTCAGGAAAAATATGCTTATATATCTTATGATTTAAATTTGGATTTTGTTGCCTGCTGGGACATTTTAGCTTTGGAAAAATATCAGTGTTCATTTCCATACAGTATTAATGGTAACATCTACAGTTAAAAAAGACTACATTCAGAAAACAGTATGCTTACAGTTGGTAATAAAAAATAGAGTTTCAGTTTTTGAAATTACCTTAAAAAAGTACTTCTGTGAGTTTTTTACTTGTTTATTACAGTTGAATATTTATTTTCCCACTGAGATTGGAAAACCTAAATTGGCATAATCTGGACAGTTGTGTCCAAAGATTTATAGTACAGTTGACCATCTCTTGCAAGACGATTTTTGTTTCCACATTAAGAGGGCTATATTTACCTTAATTGTCATCTATAATAGTGAAATTGTTCCTGAATCGGTTTTTCAAGGTGTTCTACGTGTGCTTGCTCTGTAATTTTGAGCTTTTGCACGAGCTTCAAACACTAACCCCAGACTTCTTCAGTCAAAGCAATATGGACTGCAGGGGGTAACACCTCTCTTGGTATGTTTGATAAGAAATAGAGAAATTATGTCAAAACCAAGAATCCATAGGTTAATTCCCCCTAGAACTGACATTTTACGGATGAGTTAAAACCCCAGCCTTCCTATAAACTTGTACTGTCTTGAACCTGTGAAAAATGTCTGTACCTAAGCATTTTTGCAATAAATAACTGTGGTGGGTTTTTGGTTTTGCTTTTTGCTTGCCTT